>JAZDUA010000035.1:5597500-5966879 GCA_038098605.1 Gryllus longicercus
ACTTATATCATTAAAGTATTTACCCTCATAATGATTGTAATTGTATGTGCAATAAGTCCTGGTTAATGTTCCTTAGTGATAGTGCATGAATACTCCCAATGCAGTATAAGAAGCGGATCAAAGAAGCCTGACCTCTACCATACAGTGAATAAAGTTTGCTACGCTTCGAATGAGGTAGGAACCTTTCGCGAAACTTCTCATACAAACTGCGACAACAAATCGTAATGTTTTCAACGATCAATATTTCTGCTCCCATTTTATTATCAAAATGCTCTTTATATATAAGTGTAATTAAAACAGAATTTTAAATATTTTGTTTACACAAACGATAATTAATTCACACCTTCCAAAGAATTATTTAGGATTTTGCTCTTATGCTAAGAGAATGATAAAAAATAATTACGGAAAATTTTACAATTGTATTTTTACCCAAATGCATAAATGATTTATTTCAAAGCAATTACTACTAAAGAATATTTGCTTATTCGCATGTTTTCATTCATTTTTAATCAGTTCATGGCCCAAAAGTTACTTATTAATTTCGTATCTAGTAATAACTAGAAACATCCAATGAAGCATTTACATATTAGATATGTTTATATATTAACTCTGCAATTAAACCAGTTGACAGATTCATTGTCAGCTGGAGAACATTATCACATCAGAAACTAAATAGAAATATCAACAATAATTATGTAATTAAAAATAATGAATTATAAATAGAGGTTATAATAGTTATTGTTTAGCTAAATCAGATAAGAAATGTGCCTTGATTGCGTTCATTGGATTTTACTGCAGTTTCACATTGCGTTATACTGCCATTTGGAAAAAAAATTGCTCTTTTCCGGTTCACGATTACATAACTTTATCTTCTTAGGAAGTTCCTTCGCAAGGCCGAGAAAGGAAAAAGGGGCATTTTTCATCTTATTGAAAAAATAATTAGAAGCGGTGGAAACTAACATTGTCATATCTAATTATTTTTATAGAAAAATAAACCGCAAACCTTTTGTTGTTCTAATATGAGGGTATGTCAATAAGTATTTACACTTCCATTCTAATCGCCTGTAGGTTGACTGTAGAGATTTGTGCAGTTACCACCCTTATGATGACGTCGTTCGGCGTATGAGTTTGCTTATGGTAAGTTTCAGCGTTATCACCTAATGTTCGCTTGAGATGTTGCTACATAAATTTGACTGCGCCACTCTCCGTCTGCACGAAAAAACACACTTTGGTTTTACCAAAAACTGAAATCCTTAGCAGAATTTTAGCACAAAATTTATCTGAACCAAAAAGAAAAGGTTTCGTTTTTCTTTGCTTGTTTGTTGTTGTTTTTTGTGATCCGAATGTCTGCCAAAGTTGAAATCCTTAAAAGACTTTCAGAAGAATTAAGAATTCGGGAGCGATTTTTTACCGTGGCCAAGAGTTTACCATAGGATTGAACCATTCAAAAACTTTCAAACGAGCTTACAGGATGATAAAAGAACAAAATATCCAGTCTCACCCACTACTGATTCTAAAATTAAGTCCGAACCCTTATTCTGAATAAATGATGAGTAACTATTCATGAAGTGTAAAATTATATACATATTAGCCAGGTTCTGCATATGAGACGGCCGAGATGGATTATCGAAAGACAACATTTGTTGTAAGACAACGCGCATGCACACACCGCCGCCCAAGATCTTCAAAATCTGCATTTCGAGGGGTTAGAACATATGGATACAGTTATGTTATAACCACGACTAATTACATACTTAAAGATGATTTAAGAGGACTAAGATATACTTCTGTCAAGCAAAGCATGACTTGTTGCCCAGTTGATTCTTTTTCCAGTCGATTATTTTTCCTTTCTTCCTCCTAGCCCAGTCGGAAAACTCGTGCTACGAGGGACCAAGTACCTTAAATACTATGGTGCCTATATTGAAAATGTCTCTAAATAAATTTTGTACAAAAGTTGTAATCAATTATAAACATTGAGAGCAGATACGTATTGACTTACCCTCGCACAAACAAATGATACGTTGTAAACTATTAACGTTCTGAAATTACCAATACGAGTCTTCTGGTATACACTTTACGTACCGTATACTAGTTACTTTTTACTTGCTGTACCCTACTTACTTACAATGATCGTATATTAATTGCTAACACATTTTTGAGTAACTTTTCTTTATTCATGAAACGATGTTAAATGTTTCTTTTCAAACCATGATAATGTGTACTAAATATTAGAGAATTTTATATTCATTACATCGAACGAAAAAACTTCCAAAAATGATTACTTGCAATTTGATATTGAAGTTTCCTACAAAAATGTATACATTTTGTCAATAATTCAAAATCTTGCGATCTCTATCATTTGGTTATTCTCCTCGTAGTTTATTCGATTCACCTCGAACCATCTTTCAGTGAGATGTACCGGACCCCCCAATTAACCGAATACTCATTTTCACAAAACTTACTCATTTTCGAACATGAGGCCGCCGAGTAACACTTAATCTGATAAAATCAGGAGACAAATCTTTACAGAAAACGTGTCCTTCTCGCTAACTTTTAACTGGATTTGTATTAAAAGCGTTACCTCTGTAACGGGTTTTACGTAGTCCTGCGAAATAATCAGGTTAGAAACGCGATCTAATTTGACGCGACGGGAGCGGAGGAGGTGGCGCGGGGGTGGGGGAGACGGGGTGACGGACGGGGGAGGGCTGGGGGCGGAGGCGCAGAGACCGCTCCGCGAGGGAAATAAAATTACGCTCCCATTCGGCTCGTGGCTGCGAGTTGGACAGGGCAGCGCGTTTGCTGGGTGGCAGCCCTGGAGGTGGGAGGGGTGCAGAGGATGTGGTCGGGGACAAGGCCCTCTTAAGGCGGTAGACCCTGCGAAAGTGGTCCCCGCAGAAATAGGTTTTTTCTCTAGTTTCTAATGTTGGTACTTTTCTGTAATCTGATGTAATAAATATAAATTTAATGTATTCATTATTTCATTCAACGGACGAATGTAATTGGCTAGTACATCACTTTTTTGATTTGACAAAAATGTAGGGGTGATAAAGTGCATTAACATATTTTGCTTTGTTATATTCGATTATATAAGAGCTCAAATTCACCGATCTTTGGGACTAAAGTTAACATTAAGCTAGCATTAACAAACTTTTACAGTTTTCATCTAAAATATAAATTGTTAACCAAATATTTTTTACAACTATACGTAAAGTGTAAGCTTTTCACAATTGTTCGGACTTTCGGAAAAATGTTTTCTCGCTTCATCTCATTCTGGGGTGTTCTGAGACTTTGGTGCCTATGTCTTGAATTCAGGAAATGAGATTACGAAATGCGATCATGAACCCGTTTTTAAAAGTGAGAACGTAGTTAGTAATATGAATGTAGTTAATATTGAGAAGTGATCTACAGTTCTGATCAAATAGCATTTCTCTTGAGATATCATAAGACGATGTTGCCTATCAATCTGTACGATTTCATTTCTACCGAACCACAAAAACGCTGTGATACCACGAAAGAAAATCAAAGAATTGGTAACGTAAACGTCTTTGAAAAATGAATACTTCTCTGTAAAATCTGGCAAAGAATATAGAGGAACGATTATTGTTAAGTGACTAACTCCAACTCTTTAATTAACATTGCAAATCTATAAGCTGACTAAATTGATATTACGGCTAATATTTTATACTAAGTATTTGGCAGTAATATACAAACACATTCAGTAGATGTGAATACATTTACCCAAATATATTAGAGTTCGGACTAAATACTTAGTGCTGCTGAGGAATAACTGAAAATAGAGCATTACACATTATAGAGAAGAGGTCCAAGCATCGATAGCTATTCCCCGTTACCAGAGTGATATACACAGAGTGAAATTTGTAAATCTTGCAGCCTTAACTAGGACGAAGGAATTGATATATGCATATTGTATATTATTTCTCAGTTTCTATGAAAAGTTTTTGTTTAAACTAAATATACACAAAACCGAAGCCACTATCCATTGCAATGAGCACAGAATATTCTTACGGTTTTTAGAAGTGAAAAAAAATGTTTTCAATTGTTTTCGAAAACAAATATTAGTTTTTAAATACACTTACTTTGGTTTTCTTTTTTACTTTTTACCTTGATTTTTTTCTTCAAAACAAAAGTTTATGGTTTTATTTTTTCATGCATTATCACATTGAATGCTTGTGTACAACACAGTGTATAGTTTTTGTAACTCTTAGGGAATTAACCTAAATATGTAACAAGAGTTTTTATCTGTCAGTTTTAGAGTATTCATAAGTCTTTTATAAAAATTGTAGCGCGAACCTAATAAATCAGCAATTAAAGCGGTTATATATTTATATCTGCACATCCATCTGCATCTTTTCATCAGTTAATTACAATGAGGTGATAGAAGTCACGGGATTGCAATATTCAAATATACAAATGGAAGTAGTATCGCGTGCAAAATGTATAAAAGGGCGGTACATTGACAGAAAATTCATTTATACTTGAGCGATTCATATGAAAGGGTTCCTGACGTGATTATGGCCGCTCGGCGGGAATTAACAGACTGAACGCGAAATGGAAGTTTGAACTAGACGTATGGAACATTCATTTCGAAATCGTAACTGAATATAATATTCCGAGATCCACAGTGTCAAGAGTGTGCTGACAATACATAATTTTAGGCATAACATCCCAAAACGGACAACACAGTGCCGAAGGCTTTCACTTAATGACCGCGAGCAGCGGAGATTGCGATGAGTTTCCAGTGATAACAGACAAGCAGCAATACATGAAATAACCGCAGAAATCAATGTGGGACGTACGACGAAGATATACGTTCGGATTTTGCGGCGAAATTTGGCTTTAATGGCAGCAGAAGACCGTCTCGAGCACTTTTTCTAACACCACACCACCTGCAGCGTCTCTCCTGGGATCGTGACCGTATCGATTAGACCCTCACGACCGCGACTTTATCAGATGAGCCCTAATTTCATTTGGTAAGAGCTGATGGGAGGGTTCGAGAGCTATAGAAATAGCATGGCTCAATATTTCTGCAAGGAACTTCCAACGACAAGTTGCTGCACTTCACCGGGTAAATGGAGTTCCAACACAATGTTATGAGTTTTGTCTCCTCAGTTTACAATAAAATGCAATGTACTACTAAATAACGTAAATGTTTACATTTTCCCTCAATTTTCTTTCGACATGCGAAGGTAATGGTCTTCTTCTCACTGAAAAAACTGTCTTATTTTGCTAACATGTTCACCTTACAGTACAGTTACAAATAACGTTTAAAATTTGCAATTAAATATACATTTCAAATCACACTATACGATTTACATTGATATTTCCTTTTAAAAATATTATTGTATGAAATCAGTCATACACTCCTCCAAAATGTAGTAAATTAAATTATTATAACTATTATCAATTATACATTTGGAATAATTATTTGGTACGGTTAACAAACCCGGAGTTCTTTCTACATTTCAGAGACTTTGATTCCAGCCTCCATAGTTTCTACTCCTTACAGGTTTGTGGAATGGAGACCTTGGAAGACGTAAGAGAATGCATACCTGAAGGTTTGCATTGGAAGTAATTAAAAGGGCAACGGATGATAAAAAGGTAAGATATGCATCATATAATTTGATAGCAAGCATTGATATGGAGCAAAGTTTACATGGATTTAAAAATTAAAATTTATTTTTGTATTTATTTTATTTATTTAATAGGTAATAATTACACTTGCAAATTAAATAGCATGATACTATGTGACTAGGTCGAAGGACTTTAAGTCATTACAATACCTACACCCTACCGTGTTCTAACCTTTCGAATTCTTGTATTCACCACAAATGGTCTCTCCATCGCATCAAAGCCGCGTAAAAGAGACCACAAGGAAAAAAATAGAAGGGGGAAAAGCTGCCGTCAGAAACAGAGTACATGCTAAGAAAATAAAAATTACATTAGAGTTTATGTGGTAAATATTGTATCAGTGTGCTGTGTATCTCAATTATTCAGTATCAAGATACTCAAAATATTATTAGGTACTATAACAATCTTATTATTATTATTATTATCATCATTATTATTATCATTATTTTTTTTCGTTGATCGGCCAACTAGGACCACGCAGGCAAGCACTCTGCCTTTACCGTGGCCCAGTTTTTATTCATTCTCACGGAGGCAGGTGCTTGCGACAATTCTTTGGGGAGACCAGCATTTAAGCTGGATCCGGTTTTTATCCCCCAAGGTTGTTAGCCCTGGGGGTATGGAAGATGAAATGACGATATATGATGATGATGGGGGTGAAAGGACAATACATACAGACATACACAAATACACAAATACATCCATGCCCGAGGCGGGACTCGAACCCGCGATCTTCTGGTCCGAAACCACTCCGGCACTACTGCCTTAGCGATCTCGGCCATCTGATCGACTATTATCATTATTATTATTATTATTATTATTATTATTATTATTATTATTATTATTATTATTATTATTATTATTATTATTATTATTATTATTATTATTATTATTATCATTATTATTATTATCATTATTATTATTATTATTATTATTATTATTATTATACGATTTAGACACGAACAGAAAATTATCGAGTCACTAGTCTTTCACCAACGCTAAGCAAATTGTTCGGTAAAATACTCAACGGGTGACTGAGTGAATGGGCGGAAAATGCAGTAAAATCTCACAATTGCAGCCAGGTTTTCGGAGGGGCATCGCGAGCACGGACAGTACGTTTGTGTTAGGTACACTAGTAAAATAGGCGCTTTGACATAAACGGGGCTATTTATACTCTAGTTTTCTGGATTTCGTAAAGGCATTGACTTAATCAATACTGAAGTTATGGCGAAAACTAAATGATCAAGGCGCCTCACGTAAAGTTTAAATGTGTTGCAGAGCATGTACAGAGAAGAAAATTTTGGGGTCATGGCGGGGACGGAAGTACAACGTGAAAAATAAAATCAACAGTTAGAGTAAGACAGGGTTGTCCTCTATCATTGTTTATCTTGTTTATAAACGATTTAATGCCTTGGGTAGAGAAAAAGAGACAGATGCCCCGGAAATTGATGGTCTGAAAATTCCCGCATTACTGTATGCTGATGATTTATTTCTATGTTCGGAAACTATTGAGAGTTTACAGAAGAGATGAAACATCCTAGAAAAGTACAGTGGGACATAAGGTCTAAAAGTAAATATTCAAAAAACGCAAATTGTTGTCTTCAATAATGGCTTTTTTGGAGTATAAAAAAGAAATGGTATTATTCGCAGGGTGAAATCGACCATGTCAAAACTTTTGCATATCTTGGTGCAAAATTTTACATGAATGGGGGATGGAATAGTCATACAGTGGCGGCGCAAAGTAAAGGAAGAATTGCATTCAAAGAAATAGTTTGCGTAGTCCGCAGGGTACCGGATTTGCCTTTAAAGGTGTGCGATACAATGTTTAAATCGCTAGTTCTCCCAGCTATGAATTATGGGGCGGAAATCAGCGGAGTGGATAGGATAGATCTAGTACAAAGCATTGAAACAGATTATTACAAATTAATTCTCGAAATATCTAGATTTGCAGCAAATGCCGGGGTCTTAAGAGAGGTCGGTAGTGTAGGATTTTTTAAAGATTTTAAAATGAAACCGATTAAACTTTGGGTTAGATTAGCAGATGAACAGGCTGCCTCGATTACACATAGGTGCTTTAGAGCGCTGTTGCAGGGAAGCGACCAACGGTACTGGTCGTATAAAATGAAACTTTTGCTTGAACGCCTATGTCTCGGAGAAGTTTTACCGGAGACGCTATAGGATCACTTGTGACAGATGGGCTAATTTCTAGTAGACTTGCGTATATTAAAAGGCAAGATATCCTGGCCGCACGGCCGATAAACTTTCGCTAGTGCCACAAACTCACATAATCCTGGTAAGAGTTTGCAAATGTTACGTTCACACACTTAGAAGGGACGTAAGAGGGGAATACGCTTGGTTCAGGGTCGGGGGATGATAGACCGCAAGATAGAATGAAAGACGTGAATGGTAATAGGATCTATGGGCTTTGCGGTGATAGGGGAGATTGGATCCACAACCTTTTAAATTGCTGTGCGACAGAAAAATTGAGACGAAAATGGATGGGAATGGGAAACTACTACTTCCAACATAGAAACGTAACGCTCGCCCGGAACATATTAGGTGATAAAACGTCTCCCTTCACGAAATAATTAGAAACATATCAACAAAAGGTTCGGGCCATTAGGGAAACGGAAATGAGGGAGTGGGAAAACAGTACGAGCGGAGTCTAGACTGGTGAGGAAATAAATGTTAAGCAAACAATTAATAATCTAATAATTAATTTATGTTAGTAAACTGCTAAGTAAATATCATCACGGTCAACTGTTAAGGAAATTATTTTAAAAAAAATTTAAAAAATGAAACTGTCAATAATTATCATATTTATTATTAGTATTATTAATATTAATAACAATATCATCATCATTATAGAATGATGATGAGAGGTAAAAGAACTAGGATAATGGTAGAAGCTGTTAGGTAAGGTAGTGAGAGGTGGGAGGTGTTCGTGGGAATTTGGAACCGTCCCAGCATTCGCCTTAAGACCGAGGGAAACCACGAAAACCCTGGTCAGGGATCCAACCCGGACCTCTCGCAATTATTGCGAATCCAGCGTGCTACGCACTGATTCTCTTCGCTCAGTACAATCTAATTATTATATTAAAACACTGACTGAAGATAGAAAGGGAAAATACAATTCTTATGAAACCACAGTACCAAACTTGTGTACTTGTGTTTGCAGTCCAATTACTTTTATGGTGGTATTAAATTTGATTTGTGCAATTTGCAGATTGAACGTCAATGTGAAGCGATTTCTTGACTTAGATTTTAAAATTTTGCAAACAATGAGATGTCGGTGGATTTTAAGACAGTTATAGCGCTTTAGAAATGAATATAGGTATACTTCTTTGGAAATGTATGTTAATGACTGAACTCAAAACTAAAATATATTCCACATTCATAAAGTAAATAATTTGTATGTTACACAATAGCTTGTGCTTAACGATAAACGTTTTAAACACCTCACAAACTTTCTAAAATATCTACCGCTTGCAAATCACGGCCATTTTCAACAACAAAGTTGGATTAACGAAATGCATAACGGTGCACCGTTTCGAGTGCTTTCCGGCACAGAGCAGAACGTGCGAAGCCAGAACATACAGTATTCCCAATGAGCTAGAATATACTACATAGAGTGGATTAAGTGCCTCCATCTTTGAAGCAAATTGAAGCCATGATTTTTGCTGTCACATCTGCGCCCTCTGGAAAACAAAGTATTCTATACAGCGATTTATGCTCTTCCTGACAGCTCTTAGCTGTTCACGGTTTCGTCCAATCGGGAGCTTGAACATCACAATAGTGACGTCACTATGGTGACGTATAAGATTCCGATTGGGTGAAACTGTCAATAGCTGATACCTGTCAGGGACAGAGTTGCGAAAATCGCAGTATAGAATTACGTTCGGCGCTGGTTACGGAAGGCCACTCGTATGTTTGGACTTCAAGAAAAATGGCGGTCACTAGTTCGGTGAGCCTCCACAAAGAGCAATGAAACTTTAGAGACAAACACTCTGTGTAGTATATTCTAGTTCGTTGGGTTGGTTTCCATTATTATTAGATGTTTAAACATCTTCCTCTACATATTTAAGAATATATAAAGACGTGTAGATTCTAGGAAAAAATTGGGGAGAAATACTCTCTCCTTTTCTTTTTTGATGAAATTTCGTAGAACTGATGAACTATATTTGTTCGGAATCTGCCTTTCATGTCAACAATACATCAAGACGACCTATTTTTTTGCTTTTCGTCCATCATATTATTTTGTCTGTCTTAAACATATTCATATGGACAAGGGCGCGGCGACAAAGCGTCCCAGCATCCGCTGGAGGGGAAGAATATTTCCCTGCTTTCGTTAGTAGGTCGCCTCAGCATCTCCACGAGAAACCCATCGTTCATTATCCGCCAGGAAGCGATACTTTATTTCCCGCCGCGACGTTCCCCTTTCACCGGAACGCGCCGCCATCTTCTGATAAAAATGCGCTGAGCGCGCGCGCTCTGGCGGCGTCGCGCTCTTTTGTCAGTTCCGGGGCTTCCTCGACTCCTCGCGCGTCACATCCGGGGCTCCCCTCCCTCAGCACTCGCCGCCAACGCGATCGCAGCCAACGCAGGAACACCACTCGAGCCGCGCTACACGACAAGTAGCCACTTGCGTCGGGGCCGCGACAATCGCAGGCCTTCACCTAAATCCGCTGTCGAAGCGCGTTCTGGGAGCGCGCGCTATAGATATTTTCGCGCGAACGACTGACCCGTGCGGAGCAGAGCTCATGAATAATTGAAGGCTTAAAGCTTGTTACTTCCAGACACATGTTTGAACCGATCGGCCCTATCGATACATATTACCTTGGAGCGTGAACGCAGCGGCAGGGATAGTGGCGTGTTGGCAACACTGGATCCGCTTCTGGGTTCGTTCCAAATCTCCTCGCACTTCGTCATAACTCAGAACCGCTTGGTACAGAGTTCCCTCTCTCCGGACCTTCAGAGTGCTGGAAGGCGCGATACTATAGAGAATTTTTGTCGGCCTGCTTGTGTCCGACCGTAAATTCATTGGAAAGAAAGCGTGAAGAGAAACACGCTCAGCATAACCAAGAAAGATCTTCAAAGCTGTAATAATTCACAACAATAAACACATCTAGTGATATCTCATTACATGGTGTTTTTATTAAAATTTTATTACAAAAAATATCAATTTGCAAATTATGTGTTAGGGAAATTTGAGACGGTTTTAAAAATCACAGAAAAGAAATCATTATCACTCAAAGTAGGTTACAAACACACGTAACCTAGTTTGAGATGCAATGAATGAATGAATGAATAAAAACACGTACTAATACTAGATTTAAAACAAGTAAATGTTAGCGTGTTTGTCAAAACAAAAGTTATTGGACTTTGTAGGATGATAGGATAAGTTATTGAACTTTGTAGAATGAAATAATTTCAAGTTGGATTGTATTTCAAGTCAGAATTATTTCCTTTCATATAATACTATATTAAAAAAACACCTACAAAGTACAGCAGAATACGTATTAATTATTATACTAGCTTCTAAATTCCGTTTTTCATATAAACTAATTAACATACATGCGCGACAGTTCGTGCGCAGTTCAGAGCAGTGAGTTGCGTTGTTCTTGGAGCAAATGCTGTCTCACCAGTTCAAATGCGCCACCCCCTCTCCTCTGATAATCTATTGAACGATTCCGGGCGCGTCAACTGTTAAGTTCATTAACCCCGTAAATGTAGTATTTTTTCTAATGGGGAGGTGCCGGTGATCTTCTCCCGCTGGATATCCTACTTGTCGGATAGCGGGGATTTCCCAACCAGGTATCTCCCACCAGCGTGGCACAGACGCAGCCGGAACAAGCTGTAAGCTCCCGACCTCTCTACCGGCATATGTTGTTGTGTAGTGCAAGGAAGTGTGTGTCAGGGGAGAGGATAGGACAAGGAAATGGAAAGTAAGATCTCGCGCGGTCCAGGAATCGTTTGCTATGGTATTGGCATTAGACATTCGCCTGGTATCAATCGGAGAAAACATGGAAAACTACCGGTCAGTGCAGCCGGCCGTTAGACTTCCCCTCCCAGCAACGACTGAATTCGACCTACCTCTCGAGCCCGAGTGGAAAATTCTGCCACCTTCGGGACGCGAAACTCGGACCTCCCGGTCAGAGGCACAGCACTGACATCGGTTGATGCAGCGGGACACCTCTCCCAGTCTGCTAATCTAAAGCACCCTCCTGGTGTGCGGGGGCGGGGCTGGGGCGGGGTGAGCGGCCGGCGTCTGATTGATCGTGAGGTGGTGGCCCGCCGCGGCCGAGAGGCAATTTCGCATAGAAGTAACTGGGTTTCGCCCCAACACCTGCGCCCGGTATATCCTTCACCGCCGCCCCGCGTTGCTTACTCTAATCTGGCCCGGTCGCAACGCTGTGCCCTGCCTGCCGTCTCGACGCCAGTCGAAGTGCTGCGTCCCGCCGACCCGTCGAACTGCTGCGCCCCCCCCCCCCCCCGAACTGCTGCTCCCCGCCGCCACGCCGCCAGCTTGAATTTGGCCTTTAGTTGGCCCGATAATCAGCCTTCCACTGTGCGGATTGCAAGCTGGAAGTTTGTAGCCACATAGCTAGACGTAGTTTTGTTCGCTGAAGAGATGGTCAAAATCCAAACCATGTTGAGCAAAAAACAAATCGGGTAGATTGATTAATTGATTATTTTTAATTTTTCGGGTGTCTCAACTACTAGGATCATTGGTCCAATATTTTAGTGCGTGTGATAGCCGGGAGGTGACGGGGTCCCTCCCTAGCTAGAACGTGAGATCTGACACCGATCAACAAATCCGTTTGTGGTGTTTCCCCTTCCTGGTAACTCCGCCAATGGGCAAATGCTCGGCCAAGTCCGAAACTCCTGCCAGGGGTCCATACAACGTTTGGTAACACAGTGCCTCTAAGTGTGTGTGTGTGAGAGAGAGAGAGAGAGAGAGAGAGAGGGGGGGAGAGAGTCTCTCTAAGAGGGAGAGGAGAGAACCAAAACGAAGAGGGTCCTTGGTTATTTTGTTAAGGTACTTTTTCGGCATTCAGCTCGTATATATCGCGGAAACCACGCAAAACTACCAATCAGAGCATTTCGCCACTGGAGTTGCCCTTTAGGTAGCGCCTGAATTCGACTCATTCGAATTTTGGGTAGACTTCAATGGAGTAGCTGGAAGCAGATTGATTTAATATAAAACTGGCAAAAAAAAAATTTATTTTAGAAAGTCACCCGGATAGAAGTAGCAAAGATCTGTTAGCAAAGAGCAAGGTATTATTTTTCAAACACATTCTATTTTTCGTAGATTGCAGTGGGAATCGGGCAGTAACTTAAGGTTAGTAAAGGGATGGTCAAATGTAGCAAAGATTTGGCAAAACGCTATGGTTGGTGCAAGACTCTGGTCAAACATTCTGACTTTCCTTGAGTATATCGCATGTGGAGTAGTCTGTTGAGTTGCAGGCACTGTTGTTGCGGTCAGTAATACACTGGTCTATAATCCAAACATTTGTTGAACTACTGCGTCCCACTATGTATTCCGACCAATATTAGAAAATACGGTTTGGAAAAACTCCTAATTTTAAGTAGTAAGATTAATTCTCTATTAATTGAACTTAAACGCATTTAAGCTATCTCTTAACACCCTATAATAATCAGTGGAAAGAATCAGTCAATCGGTCATAGTAATCAGTCATATTAATCTAATGAACATGAATAAGTGTTTACGAGTAACAATAAAAAAGTAAAATAATTGTCCATTTACTCAGTCAAAAACACATCGACTTGTATATCATTATTTGTTTAGTAATTAAAGATCACACAAAGATATGCATTTTGACTACAAGGGTTTGTTATTGAGCAAATAATTGAAAAATAAATTAATTTAATAAATAATACAAATTGCCAATACGCAGAATAGTTATTTACGATATGAGAGGTTAAGTTTTATTTTGCGAGTTCGAAGTATTGCGACAAGAATCCGTTAGGCCTCATGATAAATAAAAACAATTTTCCCATGTGTGTCATACACTATTTTGCATACGACGTTACTGACATTCATTTTATTTTAATTCACGTATTTAAGGGCTCATGCAGTCAGACGAAAGTATTTTGTTTTCTCTGTTGAATTCACAGATTTATCTGATCACTTGATCACTTTAGCACTAGTGCACTGAAAATAAAACACTGATGTGCTTGTCGTGAATAAACGCTTATGCTAGTGGCTGTCTATAAACTATTTTAATTAAATCCAGAAATTCGGAAAACCCCAAACAGAAACAAAAATATTATTGTTCTTGTATTCATTGCAAAATGTGTATATATAAACCCATAACATAAATCTAGCAATATCAAACCTCAAAATTAAGCAACTGGGCCACTGTGCAATGCCTGGGAGGCGGTCGGGCAGACGCCGGGCCGATACCTGCCTCCACAGACCCCCCGGCAGCACCACCCGACCCCCGGCGTCAGTGCGTCTGAATTGGGACGGCTTTAACAAGATGGATGGAGGATGGTGGATCTCCTGGTGGAGAAGCAGAGGGAGGGGCAGGAATCGATTTCAAAAATTAATTTGCATTCTAAGTACGTGCCTCGCTCACTTCCTCCAACGTCATCGCCTCTCGATAAGACTGATAGCATATCTTATGTGTCTCCCCAGGGGGGCTTATTTCAGCAAGTTTGTAATGTCTTCTATGTCCTCCTTTATTATATTTAAAATATTAAAAAATGGGGTACTAATTTTCAGAACGACTCAACCATATTAACCCACGCTATGGAGTCCTTCAATTATTTATTTATTTTTTTTTTTTGCACTCGAAAACTGTTGGTACAGTTAATTTCTATCATGAAGAAACAGTATGCGTAAGGAGTTTGCGCAAATGTAGAAAACTGTTTACGGGAGACGAATTAAACGACCAGAGAAAATTAATAATTGCTTTTAGAAACATATTAACTTCGCCTTTTTTATTAAAAATATGTGTAAGATAAATATCTAACTTTAACCCCAGGAAAGTCCTTTTAATACACATATAGGCAATTAGCTACAGTCTTTCTTTCTATGCAAAAAGAATCAAAACAAAAATGTAATCTACGTTAACTTGAGATGATCGACGCGTTAATATACTTAAATTACACTGAAATTCGGTGAACCTTATTTTTTCAATTTTTCAATACAATGATAGAGAGTGAAAAAATTCCCCCTCTTTTTCACTGTTTTGGCTTTGTCGTTTTTATGTTTCCGTTTATCGATTGAATTATTTCAGATACCATGGTAGTAATTCTCGCAAGGAAAAAACGAATGAATTACCAACCCTCGAAAACTGAAGAATTTTTTATTGATTTTAAAAGATAATTAATTAAAAATACACATTGGATCTAGAGTTGATGACTCTACGCAGTGAATAATATAATCACATTTCACTGATTACTCCCTTACAAAATGTATAGTTTGAAAATTCGATTCATGATCCAATACTCCCACAACAGTCGTTAAAATGTGAAAACCATTGTCTCAAAAAAAGGTTCAAACTAAGTGAGAATTGTCTTATTATCTTACAATAGATCTAATAACATTTCTTTAATTAAAGTGACTGCCCATAACATTACTCATGGACACCCTTAGTATTCTCTTACATAAATAATATTGATAGTAATGAATATAGAAATTGTATTTTTATTTCCTTAATAGCATGCTTTCAATTTCGTATTCACTTCGTGCGTTCACCACATTTTGCTGATAAAAAATCAATCTTAAAACTTGGTTGCATACACAAGTAAATATTTTAATGTGCCCAGTTCCTATTCTTTCTAAATGCAATTTCTTGTGTTGAAAAAAGAATGTTTTAACTTGTAATATTTGTTGTCATCTATACAAATGCTCTTATTTCGGAACACTACGCGACACAACATTTGATGAATAACATATTTCAATTAGAAAGGCTAACATTTTATTGCAAAAACTCGATAAACATAATGTTTAAGTGTTTGTGAAGTGTTAGTGTCCATATTTTTTGACAGACGATTTTTTGTATACTTTTTTATTATAATCATAATTAATTAAAAGACAGACTGAAAGGTCTGATCGAAATGAGAAATAATGGTTTAGGACTAAGTAAATGTTATTTTTTATCGATATCTCTCCACTAATGGCAGCCTCGTCAGAGATATTCGATCGAAAACGTGCGTACAGAAAAAGAAATTGGTCTACGGCCTGGCTCAAGAGCAAGGAAAGGGCGATGACAGGTTCGCCGATCCGAATGATGAATGAAGATGGAGTAAGTTGCCCGGCGAAGCACATGGCAGGGGATATAAAATACCTGCTCTCAGAAGCAACATTCTCTCGAGGGCCACACTTCACTTCTCTCATTGGAACTTTCCCACGAACTTTATTCACTTGCATTTCATTATAACATACATTTCGATCTAATGATAGTGCTTGGGAAACGATGATGTAATGAGGGGTATTAATGCATGAGTGTGATATCACGATGGGAGCGAGAAACGAGCGAGTATCCTAAATTTCACACGAGTGTATTAATACCCATTACATCGAGTACTGTACTTTCCTACGACTGAAGGTAGCTTAAAGATAAACTTTTACATTGAAATGTTTCATGGCAGTTGACATGCAGGATTCAGCCAAAGCCCCCTGGCGGACATATACCCTACCCTTACAGCAGATGGCTTTGGTGTACCAGTCCGCCAGCAAGAGAGTACAAAAGTGCGGCAATAATTCCGAGGAAACCATTTTCGCTTTTTCTCTAATTTTTGGAAATGTCAACTCATTCTATTTTCTCATTATCGTTCTCATTTATTAGACAGTTTAAACTAAAGAAATGGACGTTTTAGGGCATCCACACGGCAGGAACATATAACACCAATGTGTCTTGCATTCTGATCGTAATGTCATTCAAATGGTCCCTCTACCACTACCACTATTCTAGTCAAATAGGATCAAGGTGAAATTACGATCCAATTTCTTTTAAATAATATTCCACGTAATAATGACTAATAATAAAATATTAAAACATACAAGCGTAATATAATATTAAATGCAATTTTAATGCACACAATCCAACGAAATATTTACTAGAACGATTCTCAGTAATTAAGCGTCAAAACTTGGCATGTAAACGTCTATCTGATTGGTCAAGAACCTGTATCACAATGAAATCTGTATCGTAATGAGTATCATTATGCAACGGGTTGCAGCCATCAAATGACAGAATTATACAATGAGAGTAGAAATAATATTATCATTTCATTAACTCATTTTCAAGACAATTGTCAATTGCTGATTCCCTTTCAGCTTCTAGCAGTCGGGGCAACTAATTTCGAGTAAATAATTCAATGCAATAAATGCGAGAGGACTAAATCTACTAATAAACTACATCTTTCTGAAATTTAAAAAAATATTTTATTAGGCGCTACGTGTATTTGAAAGATTACTCATTAATTTCACTGTTTTCTCCAAATATTAAACGTTTGTCTCTATTGATTCATCTGTTTAAACGACGTAAAAAATTTCTGCTAAACTCTTTTAAACATTCACGAGTTTAATTTTGAAAGGTGACTTTTATTCAACAAGAAAAAAGTTTTTTTCTCAAAAGAGAGGTTACCAATGATGTAAGAGGCAAAAGCAGTCTTCGTGTTGGAAAGTGGATAGAAAAAGTTTGAATATAGTGCGAAAAAATGTGTAAATATTACATTGCCCTTTTACTTCTGTTTCTATATAGGTATCTGATTGTTTGTAGTAAATAAATTCTTTCAGCTTTGGTGACAGCCACGCCATCGAGCTATGCAATTTTTTCATCAAGAATCTAAAATAAAAAAACAGTGAAGAACCGAGAGAGAAAACTGTTTTAGGTTACATAAAGTAGATCTTTCTCTTTCGTAACGTCTGGATTTGTGCGAGCGCACAAAAGGCGCGGACGGACCGCAGCGCCGAAGATCGTTACGAAAGATGAAATTCGCGAACTCGGAACTTAGAAGCCGACAATTACCGCTCGACGGGAAGGCAGCTCGCGTCGTCCGCACCAGTTACACTAACGGTGGTGGCCGGGAGAGTGGGGGGGGGGGGGGCTGCGTGGATGTTCAGGAGGGATGCGGGGGGCCGTGGAAGTGGTGGGGGAAGCGGCATCGCGCCCAACGACTGTTCAAACTGCGTCATCCGGCTTAGCGACGTCGTTTGTTACTTGGGCGCCGGAACAGAAGCACTGCGCGGAAACTGTAGCGCGTCCTCGCAGCTGCTTCGCCAGCCAAACGTCCCTGATCGCGCAATGTATGGACCCTTTATGCTCTGCGCAAGTAGAGTCTGGGATGCTACAGAAATCTGCAAAGTTGGTTTTGTTTCTCTTTGCAGGTCGATTAATAGTTCTTTATTCACCAAAGGCGTTATAAGGGTTTTAATGATCGAGCGGCGATAAAACGCCCGAGGGCTATTACCCCGAGGGCTTTTTGTCACCCGAGATCATTAGAACCAGTTAATGCCCGTGATACATACACAATTTTATTTTTACCTAATTTTATTGATTCAGATTTACTTATTTAATAATTAACTAGATGTTAACTTGACTCGTATTTTGTTTTCTCATATTTACCTCCCATGATTCCCTTTCATAATTCCCTCCATAAGAGAACATGCATTTGCAACATTCATAGCAAAATAACATTAAATTGTTTTAATATTACCCTCATAACCACGATCCTCTCAATCTAAGTAATGCAGTGTTTATCAAACTTCGAATCTGTAAAAATAATACTTCACTTTCTACAACAATATAATTTTAATATTTTTGTTAGGTTTTAAAACACTTCAAATTTGATAGCTCGTTACTGGGAAACTCGTTACTATTTTTTCTGTCGCCTAGAGAGATGGTTCTACTCTTACACTTCCAATGGGATGAGTGAAAAACGAACGCTGCAATTTCGAAAGTTATTTGAAAGGAATTTATATCATGATCTGTAAGTGTGTTATTATTTTAAACCCTACAAATTGTCATAAATGTAAGTCATTTTACTTACATTTCTTTTCAGTGTCAGAAATTTAAGACCGTGATTCGAAGTGTGTTAGGTAAAAATAATTACGTTATTCCTCTCCCTCATTTGATCATTTTTAAACATCTTAAAAGAATTATTGCTGAGGTTAATTGGTTTCTACTTTCTTCAAGTATCACGATCAATTGACTCTTTTGTACAGATGAATTTTAAGAAGATTCCGTATAAACAAATTCTCTGTTTCCAAGAAGTTGAATCAACTCAGGGACGGAGACTTTCTCCTTACAGAAACAGACACCCAAACACCGAAAACTCTGATCGCATTGCAAAGTCGTGTTTGAGTGGAACAAAGTTCAAAATAGGGACCCCTTATTGGCAGCGGTCTATTGAATGATTTATTGATTTATGTTTTACTTCTAGACGCGGCAACTAGTGTGGTCATTAGTCCCGTAGGTGTAGTGTGTGGGGCTGGAGGTCGTGTTCCTCCCTCTCTGGAACACGAGATCCGACGCTAATTTGACGACGGATTGCAGAATTTTCTCTATCTCTCTTCCGTTGGTGTGTACCGCCCCCTACGGAGGCACGATTTAAGCTTCAGACTGGTCTCACTTCCATGATAGTAGTGTAAGAGTGTGGAAATGGAGAAGAGAAGACGAAGTTGAGAAAGGAAAGATCGCCCTGTCCCTGGTCCGTTCGTTTGTTCCCGCATTCGCGTGGTAAAGCAACCGCGGAAAACCACCTACCCGGACCGCAAGAATTCTTCTCCTGACAGCGCAGCGGCTGAAATCGACCTAGCTACCGACGCCTTCCTGTCCCTCTTCCTCAACATTGTCACGGAGCCCGCTCACCTGCGGCCGCGCTCTGCTAACGTCGCAGGCCCGCGCGAGGGGCCTTGTTTACCTGCCAATATTTCCGCTCTGTCTAAGGCAGCCTAATACACCTATGAGCTAACGCCTGCGGCGGCGGCGGATGCACGTGGGGCGGAGCCGGAAGCGGGAAGGGGGCGCAAACTTAGTCGATGAAACTTAAACCCAATTAGGGACCTTCTGTCCCGAACACGGCCGTAACGAGCGCTTCGTTACGAAATGTTCGGCTGAATAGTTAGTTGTTGGGGCGTGATCCGCCTCTGCAATGGGCCCATTACTGCCTGCGCTGAATGATGGCGAGGCGCCGTGGAAGGAAGGGCTTGCCTTGGCGCATGCGCAGACCGTGTCCGGGGACCGCTTGCCCGACGGCCGCTAAACAGCGGCCGGGCCTATGTGGAAACCCCTGCGGACAGCGTGAAAGATTAGCGGGCAGTCTTGGCCCATATGCCGGGTGAGTTTCAAGTTTCGAGCAGGATAGAAGACAATCGTCTTTCATTACTTTACTTTCTTCAATTTCATGTGAACAGAGAGATTTTCTCTCGTAATAATCAAACAGAATAAAATATTATTATATTATTATTATTATTATTATTATTATTATTATTATTATTATTATTATTATTATTATTATTATTATTATTATTATTATAGTTCTTTGTCACAGAGTTTATCTCTGGTGTTTACTCTTTGAGAGGCCATACAGGCATATCTGAACCAATGCTAGTGTTAATATAACACAGAGAAAACAATTCTACATGTTTCCAAAATCAAGCATTTTTGGGCTTTAGGAATTATGATATATTTGGGTCTAGGCCCTTTCCAAGTATGACTTTAAATTTTTTTGACCAAGCCGGTTGTTATGATTACTATTGGGATTATTTTTATTGAATTGAGTTTATACTCTTCTTTATATACTATTGCAATAGGGTGTATTTAGATTTTTTCAGATTCTGCTTTATTAATATTGTGATCAGCCGGATGAGTGACATCAATGAAAATTGCATTTTGATCTTTCAAATTGCGCCATACAATCCCGGGTCTATTGGAGGCAATACACTTTTCTGTGTGAATTCGAATATCGTAGTACAGTTTGTAATGTTTGTTTTCCATTGTAGGTCTGTTCGTCTGAGAGAATCCGAGTTTTAATACTAAGTCCTGGTGAACGATGCTCGTAGTGAAATTGACGATGAAGATACTCTGTATTTGCCATATTTGTACAACCTGTTATAAGATGATCAATTGTTTCTGATGAACGGTGGCATATCCTTCATTCATCTTGAATGTCTTCTTTTTATATGTACTTCTTATTCATGGCAATAATTTGGACTTGTATGGCATTGATAAACCTTCAGTTTATTATTATTATTATTATTATTATTATTATTATTATTATTATTATTATTATTATTATTAATGTAAGAATTTGGCAAAACTTCCAGTCCATTAAAAACACTGAGATTTGCAAGAAATTGCTTTATTTAGAACAATCCACATTTTGCGCAAAGTATGTAGAGGCAACGATTGTCCTTAGATATCTTCCTTAGTAAGTTAGCTGCCACCCAGAGTAGATTTTATAATCAACCGCCTAATAAAATCTTTAGTAATGAATTAAAGCAATAATAGTAATGATAATAATAATAATAATAATAATAATAATAATAATAATAATAATAATAATAATAATAATAATAATAATAATAATAATAATAATATATAGCTGAACTCGTGCGAGAACCTAACAGAACTGAAATCTCCAAAAATAAAAATAAAAAATTTCAAAAATTGCTCCGTACATTTTAATTATGTTTTTGATAGATCAAAGGATTTTTTAAAAATGACGCAAATTTCATTTTCAACTTCAAAATGTGCAGAAGTTTCACATTTTTCGCCGTCTTCTTGTAACTGTAATGGTGGAAATAGTATTTTCATTTTCTCGCTACGAAATAGAGAGAAAGGTATATAATGCTACGTGAGAAATCGGCGAATTTTCGTTCTTTTTACAGCGCTCTGGTAAAGAAAAAAGTGGATAAATCCAGTTACTAAATGAAGAAAAAAGTCCTCTAAGACATGGTGTAGCCAGAATCTGTTATGTGTGAATATTTTGTGTGTCCTTGATACCGAAAATCGAATAATGGCAAAACATCTGTCCATCTGTTCGTCTGTAAACAACGCTAGTGGCTAAACTGTTTAGCCGATGTTCTCTAAAATTAATATTTCCCAATCAATCTGACTGATGGCATGGCACCTTGAATTTGAAACCGATACTTTAATTTTTTTAATTGTACCTTGTATAAAGCCCTTGGGACATTATCCAAATTTTCAAAAAAATTACTCGATCGTTTTTGATTACATTTTTGTTGGGTATTGTGAAGAACGTTTATGAGAATGGTGCAGTGCTCATGTTCGTTGAAAACCCTGATTTTTCGAACATTGCAAAAGTTCAAAATTTGTTCGTAAATAGGAGTAGTTTTGGTTCAGTTTTGAGTAAAATACAGGCAATAAAAACGTTTTCTCAAGGAATCCTCTAAATGTTCCTTAACTTTTTCGAATAGACTAATGAAAACAAATATCGTCAGAAAATGCGTGCTGTTGTAGCCACACTAGTTTTTCTGTAGCATAAGGCACACTAATTTTGCCATCTGTATGTTACCATGGATAACTTGCCAATTGTCCCCTGATTCCACGCGACACCCTAGCGTATGCTGTTCATGCCGCCGCTCTACACAACAGCGAAAAGAGCACTTCTCTTGCGATGTTGATGCGCGCAAACAAAAGATTCTTTAGCACGCAGTGAGTCAATTGTAACGAGGTCAAGTTTTTCACTCAAGTAGAAATAAAATATCTATGAAAATTATATTTATAATAAATGGATAGATTTATTGTATTTGACTACAATCTAATGGTAGAGTAAATATTCGAGAACACGTATCAAACACATTTATTGTTACAGAATGTTAGTGAATAGAAAATGAGTTGGAACAACAATAAAAGTTAAGCAAAAACTGAATAAAGAAATATAACTGTTAGCTAAATGTAAAATGAAATAAATTATAAATATAAATCAAATGACTTTCTCTGAACAGTGAGAGAAAATGCAATAAAAACAGAAAATAATGTAACTTAATTAAATCAAATTCGTACTTAAAACAGCCACCCATTTTGTCAATTAAATTGTAATTCCTCCTAGATTAGTTTGCAGTTCTTTGAATAAGGCGCTCAATGTTCGTAACAATTAACTGAGCACCACTCAGTCTCAAAACCCATGCACTGGCAGCCTCACTTCTATGGGGTTTTGAGTGGTGGCGCGTGTGCAGGGACGGGGAGGGGAAGACTTCGCCGGCATTCCCGCGCGGTTTAGTATTAACCGCCGCCTCTAAATTCAAAGCAGCAGCAGCGGCGGCGGCGGCACGGCGCCCCGCGTGTAAATTTCCGGCGGCGATTTCCCGCGCAGGAAGGAACCGCGCCGCGCCGCGCCGGAGCTAAAGGAGGCGCCTGCGAATCATTCATAGACCACGCCCACCCACCGCCTCCGCCTCGCGGAACACGCGACGTCTATGCGCTGCTGTGGCGAACCTCCGCTGCTCCGTTAAATTAGACTCGTAACTATCACTCTCAACGTCCACGTAGCCCGTACTTGATTAATAGGTTTGTATGCACCAAGGACGTAGTGAGGGTTCTAATGATCGAGCGGCGACAAAAAACAAGTGGCCTGTGGTCGCAAGCTTGGTGAAGACAGGCCTAGCGACTGCTGGGTAACATCTCCAGGCGTAGAATCACAAGTCTAGTAGATGTTTAGGGGGCTGTGGTAGGGTGCGAATGGCTTCCGCGGCGAGCCGCAATGTAATTTTTACGATCGTATTTCCGAGTCTCATTCTTACAACTTGAACACATTATAGCCTGTGTTGAAATTAAACATTGCTTTCTCTGTAGAAACGCTTTGATAAGAATTGTATTTTCATGACTGCAAGGAAGATAGCTGACATGCTTCTGAAATATAAGGAGACACAAGTGGTAATCAAAACTTATATTTGTGATTGTATTAACATACGTAATTGTAAACTAGTGATGCTACAGAATGGCACAGACTTTCCGTAATAGATTTCTATTTCCTTTAGTCTCGGTTAGCTATTCGAACTTGCCCCATATTCTCGCCTGCTACCATCTATCGCCGCTCAAAGTACATTTTTTGACATTTTCTTAATTTTTCTGTTTCCAAATTGTAGAGCGGAAACATTATTTTAAGATTATTAAAGAACAATAAAACCTCGTTCTAAATGGCAATTTTATTTGAAAAAAAAATTGGAAAACGGCCGTTTTAAAAAAAACTAGTCTTTAAGCGCTACTGTAAGTTCGAAATTTGAAGCTTATCAAAGATTATCACTGCTTGGATTAAAATTTTAAATGTGAGCTGCTTTGATCGGTCGTCGTTTTGGTGAATACCTTATTTGCATATCGAGCTGTACCTTAAATAACGGGGCAAGGGGTAGTTACGTAGACTCACCCTGTCCTATCGACACAATCAACATTGTCAACATCAGCTTCTGCAATTAAAACGATTGATTTGTTCTACCCGCAAATATTTGTGCGCCGGGATATAAAATAAACGTCCCACACCCCATCTTGTAATTTAGTTGTTTGGGATGCAGTAGTTCTGCATTCAATGCAGATTTTCGAAACTAAATTCTCGATATTTTTATATTTTAGTAAAATATTCTTCTTAAATGGTTGAAAATATTGTGGTAGGTTGGCAGCATTTGCGAGAAATTCTAGTATCGAAACAATTTCTTGAAGATCACTAAAGATTTACAACATCTCCTTTTGCAGTTGTCTCAATTAATGCAACATGGGCCTGCCTCTTCAATTCGGTCTTCTTACCATTTCCTCCTTGCAATATTTTACTGCAGTATATCATCAACTTATAGCACTTCAAAAATACTTCTCATGACGATTATGTTTTTAGAAAATGATTATTAAATGTTAAAAATTATTATTTGCCAATGATTCTATCATTTTTTACAAAATTATGTCTATTAATAGTTTTACTCGCAATTCATCTAAGTTATTACAATACACTATCGCAGGCAAAATAACTACGATCCCTAGGATTGTGGAAAAATAGAATCCTTTGCGTGCACAAACCGTTACTACCCATGTTTGTATGTCTTCTTAACTATTTTGTTTGGAAAAAGACAAACGCATGTAAACAATGTTTTAAGTTTTACGTGTATACTCATCAATGGCGAGACGTGGTCCTCGCTGACTGCATTCAATATCTGTCAATATCTTTATGAAGCTACCTGGAGATGGAGTCTTTTAAATACTTTTCGTTCGATGTTCTTCCTTTTAAACACTCAATCAAAAATTATTTCTCTGCTTTTTTTCTCCATGTTCGTTTAAATAAAACTTCTGAAACATTACACCTATAATGATATTTAATTTGTTAAAGAAGTCTTTGGGTCGTTTTATGAACGTAAAGTGAAAATTAAAAGCGCTCAAGAATCATGGTGCACTGAAATACGCCGCACCGTTTCACTAATAAGTTTATACTGAGAGTTTGGGTGCGTTTGGACAGGCATGACCGGAAATCGTCAAACAGCCGAAATGCTCCGATAGCAGCAGCACTGATTAGTAGAGCATATCGCCGTACAAAATAATATGAACCGCTGCGATCTATTGTCATCGACAACTGAACCAAGCTCCCAATTCGACGTGCTAATATTGGCGATTCGTTTGCTCGTTTTCTCGTTTTTTATGACTGTTCTCGACTGTTTTGCAATTAAAATTGTTTGATAATGATTATCGAACGAATTATTGTATAATTAATGAATTATCCAATTCCTGTCTAAAATATTTAAAACGTAATATTTTTAACTAGCATTCTCGTGCAATAGCTCTCGCATGTAAAGTCCTCCTTCCCTATCCTTCTATTTCCATATTAAGGGCGAAAGTTGTTAGCGTAATGTGTTGATTTTATTAAAAATGTATAAAGATAACTTCCAATGCACTTAAAATAACAAATGAAAAACACTTAAATGAATGTACGAATCAAATTTTCAATTTCAAGTTCATTGAGATGTTCTTGGAACAATTCACAATGCTTCCTTAAACGTTTTTAAACTAATTGTATCATCTTCCATGTCAGATATAGCTTTTCGCTTTTCTTGTTAATCACAAATATACTAGAAAAGCTTTTTACTCTTAAGAAAGCTACGTAAAGTTGTCCGTGCGAAAATATAGGATCAGGCAAGTTCAACCCCTTTTGAAATAATATTTAACTTTATTACCGAACAGAGAGGTACAACCGTGCATTTCAATTGCATAGAATATCAAATAATCCATTTAATTTCACATACAGTTGTATATTCTGCACATCTCGGAACAGGTGGGGTAGTATCGAGAAACGCCGGACCAGGGAAATGAAATATATTTAGTGATACGTGCCTGTTAATACTATCATATATATCAAAATATAATAATGTCCAAGAAAATCTTATTCTGCGTATTGCGGTGTGAGTAACGATTCTTTGAAGTCTTCAACCTCAAAATTCCAAGTTTTAAGGCCCTAGCACGCTTCGTTTAGTCGTTATTTAACAATAGATTTCAACAAAATGCTGCCCATGTATCGCGGGTTGGATTTGATATGAATGTTTAGATGCGTTTTTTCAATAAACCCTTCATATTTTTAGAGTCAAAGTGCAATTCGTCACGTCTCCGGAAAATTTTCTTTCTTTAGAGATCTCATCTATACCACTGAAATAATACAGGAAACGATGGTTTTACTTGATAATTGCCGCATCTATCGATGACCAGTCAGCTCGCCTAATACTAATTTATCTTTCATCTATTCACTGCCTGTTACGAGACGAAAATCGCAGTTATTGGGCTGCTTCCATGCCTTGTTTAATACATTACCACTTCTATCATTACCACATCGACATTCGTGTATCAAAACCAGCATTGTCATGTTATTTTTCACCTTCGTGCACTGTCGTTCATTTATTATGCACCCAAGGAACAAGTACCATGGCTATTTTCGCAGAGCTATTCATACACAATTATATTCGAGAGCATTCGGTCATTCAACCAGGTATTTTGGGTCGTTCAATGATTCGTTTCTATTGAGGCATTTGATTTTGTTGGCGTTTTTAAAAATAAGTGTATAATCACGCTTAACTGATACATCTAAACTCTGATTCACTTATCAGATTTGTTCCCATAAACAGATCTATTTAAAAAAATAATTTTTACTCAAAAACTATTTTAAAACTTTCTTTACATCAACAACTTTTATCATACATTTCATTACTTCTTAATTCATTCTCTAAATCTTCTCATTCACTTATCTTCCATACGACGTCGTTGGCTCCAACCGAAACAGTTGCTCAAATAAGCACATCATTGACCTTAGTTTATTTCTGGATCATATTCCCACATTCTTCTCTCCATCGACTCCAGAACAATTCAGGGTAGATTTCAAAAAGACATTCGTTTGTCACCATTTTCTCCAGTTGTAGTTTCCCCACGTAATTAATCCTTCCATAAGGAAACTATGGTGGGGAAATTGCGAAGTACAAACTCGGATAATAGTGTATTTCTGAGGGCAGATAAATTACACAGTCCAACAAACTCACTTTCTGGACATTATAATTGAAGGTGGAAGTTTAAGCAATACTTTCAACACGGTTCACGACATGCACGATTACCCAGATCGTGTCGACTCCCGCCCCTTACAGTTTGACGCACATTTCTACGCACTTACCTCCTTTGATATTTTGATTCGAAGAAACACCTTGAGTTCCCCAATCGCTACTGACTTATGACGATTGCGATTCGCTAAAGAAGTCTTCTTCAATTACATTACATCTGTCACTTGGTTAGAAATATGTAATCCAGAGGAATGCAATATTCGAATCACGTGAAGACGCAACAATTAGGCTAGAAATACGTACATTGTGACAGTATAGATATGCTACATTGCCAGAATAGTTGGAACAGGCAATGAAATCGGCCGTCCCTCTCGGTTGCAGCACTGGCTTCACCTTCTCAGAACGGTTAAAATTAGCTCAGAGCCAACATTGCCGCTGTCTCTGTGGCGTCTAGGGTTCGAGACTTGACTGTGGCGAATTTTCGATAATAGCTAGATTGATACGAGGAGCTCAGCCGCTATCAGAATGAAAAACAAACGACCGGCTGTTCTTCGAGGTTTCCCCGTCGAATATCAGGTGAATTTCGCAATAGTGCCCTAACAAATTAATCGGACCGTATGCGATCTTTCCTTTGTCTTCCTTTTCATATTATATCCCTTTATCCACACACTTATATGCATTACACTACCACACGTGCCTGGAGACCAATCGGGAGCTCAGAGCTTGTCCCTGTTGGGGTGTTGCCATGATAGACAGAGATACATCTGCTGGAAATCCCACCGAAGTCTACATGTGGACGCCTAATCTTACCATCCAGTGAGGGGGAGGAGGTCACCGCCACCTTCCACGATAAAACATTCTGTACACTTTTACATTAATGGTCTTAGCAGTTGACAAGCTAGAAAACATGAAACAGTCAATCCAGCTCAACTGAGCGACCCACTAATGAAGCAGCACTTGAGCGGTCAGGCGTGGTATTCACCGCTAGAGAAAGACCGAGTCACCAACGTCAGTCGGAAAGAGCAGCGTCAGTATCCGGGGTAGGACATTGTTAGTCTCTGCATTGCGTTTCTTGCTAAATGGAGATCTGCATTGATTACTGGTATTTCCTTTCAGTACATCTCTTGCTGCTAGTAGGTGGTCACATTGTCTCCTGCTCTCCACCCCCGCTTCCCATCCACCCCCGCTCCCCATCCACCCCCGCTCTCCACCCTCGCTCTCCACCCCCGCTCTCCACCCCCACCCTTCAACCCCCGCCTGCCGCTCACACTCTTCCCTTCGGTCTTAGCCCACTCCACCCGCCCTCCCGCACCCCCAGCGGTCTCCTGCAGGAGTCATGAAGCGGCGGCGCCGCAGCCTCTGCACGGCGCAGCCGACGCCATCAAACTTTCAGCGCGCGCCGCCAGGAGCGCAGCAGGCACGCGGACGGAGCGGCATCGCACGGCGCATCAATAATGCCTCGCGATTCACTTCATCGCCGGAGACCGGCGGTTTAATCACGAACAAGAGCTCAATCGCCTCGCCGAGCCCCGCCCCCGCCCCCGCCCCGCCCCCGCCCACTGCCACAACGCCGTTCGTTCCGCGAGCGGTACAAGAAAGTTATGCTGTGTGCAGGGCACGCGCTGCCAACTACTGCAGGGTATATGCGCTTTGTTGATGGAAGTGCGCCCGTGTCAATATTACACGCCAAGCGACTAGAAAGCTCTAGATCAGAATAATAGGAGATATGAGAGACAATGAATATTGTAATTCGTTGTATATCGCAAGTCAGCTAAGCACTAGAGCTTGGAGAAGCAGAAAATGTTGATAGATAAATGTGTGCGCATCCTAGAATTAAGTTAACAGGTACAAAACAAACGAGAAACGTTTCTTTAAAGACAACGTAAAAACATGTTTACAAAGACATGTCAGTATAATCTATTGGAAATAAATTAAGGAAACTGTGAATTCCAGAGATCAGATGGGCTTTCTAGTGACACAAAAGCTCTAAATGTCTAGCGTATGTTATAATGAATAAATTATTGATTGAAATCGAATGACGCTGATCTTTACACTCACTACCTTCTCAGTGGAACCATCATTTAATTTAAGCAACCTAACCGTTACGTTTCAACCGGAGGGACGTCAGCGATTGACATCAGCGTAGTTTTATTTCTCTTTGTTTTGGTAAGGAGTTAGTAGTTCAACGTATACGACTTTTATTATTAAAATCGTTCCTAATCTAATGAACGTTTCGTCATTCAACGCTTATCAGATATTGGAGGATAATTTAAAACCATCGCCAAGCGTTACCTAGATATATTTGACTGTATGGGAAACGACAGGTCCAAGTATACTGATATTTACGTTATTTACATTAGAGGAGATTTACTCATATTAATATATTTATGAGTAAATGTGCTCTAAATAATATCATAAAGTTTCTGAGAAACTCAACCGTTTTCTGTGAAGTATAGCTCGAAATTCCCCATTTTCAGAAACGCTCAAACTCATTTTCTCAAAAACTGCTCCAAAGGTTTCTTCAAAGTTTCGGACGGATATTTCTAATTGCACTCTTTAATATGACGTCAAGTTAATTTCAGGGATTTTTTTTATTTTTTCAAAAATTAAACAAACATAATTTTTGAAAGATTTCCCACTCCGTTAATATGCACAGTTTCAGGAATTTGTAAACACTATTGTATTTGTAAGTTAACGTGCTTTAATCCACTTTAAATGAAGTTTTTCGAAACTCAAAAATTTTCTTTGGAAAAGTGCTGTTAGTTTGGAATTTACAGTAGCGCTTAAGCGCTATATTCTTAAATACGGCTCCTATTTTTTCAAATTCTTAATAGTCACCAAAAATAGAGAAGCCCTTTACTCTTGAGAAAACTATGAAAAGTTATCCGTGCGAAAATACAGAATAGGGCAAGAAGAACCATACTGTTTGCAAAATTTGAAATTGACAATGTAGTGCAGTGAAGTATCGAGTTGCGCTGAACCAGCAAAATGTAATAGAACGTCCAAGAAGGTTTCATTCTGTAAATTACGGTATGTGGAACGTTTCTTTGAAGCATTCGTCCTCAAAATTCGATGTTTTAAGGCCCTAGAATACTTCGTTTTGAAGTTATAAAAATATACTATAGATTTTAACACTACTGCCTGAGTGTTGTGGTTTGCATTTTACATGACTATTTATATGCGTTTTCTTCAACAAATCCTTCATGTTTTTTAAAGTTAAAGTGCAATTCGCCAAATCTCCACCAAACTCACTTTCTTTAGAAACCTCAATTATAAAGATTGGTTGCATGTGAGAGGTTGCATGTGAAAACTCATATATTCTTGTGAAATAGTGTAGGAGAGGAATAAACATTGTTAAATGAGTAGGCAAAGAAATTACATAGTTTCTCATTCTGAGAATGCAATAAGTATCAATTGAAAGACAGTTATTCATTTTCCTTATATATTCTGATTCTAAAAAGTATGTGTAATGTATGGGTTTCTCACAGAATATTACACCATATAAAGGATTTCCGCAAAATTTTCCCTCGAGTTGTTGAAGGCTCACTAAATTTACGAGAGTTATAAATGTTTAGCATAGCATATTTAATTTCACCTTTTCACTGAATTTGCGAGATTTTTTAATTGCCATCGTATTTCATAAAGTTTCGGGCTTACTCTTTTGGATTCATAACGAAATACAGCCGGTGTAGAGTACTTGCGTGAGCTAGATTGAACACAACGAAGACTGATTTATTGAAATAAATTTCAAGCATATTCAATTACACAATAATTTTTAAACTGTATTTAAGTGTACACTATATTATAAAATGCACTTTGTATTTTAAAATCACCTACCTATTCTTTGGAACTACCATAATATTTTGTTCATCTCCCTCACACCTAGAAGAAACTCACTATTCTCTGTTGGCCACTAACCTACTCAACAAAAAAGCATTGATCTCGGGCTTCCTTCATGTCTCTCAGAAACCTCCGAAACTGGAACGCTTTATTTCCTGATTGTCCGTTGTGACTTCGATTACCACCAAACATGGAATCTGACTGCACAACGTGTTAGAGAAAGTAATTACCATATAAACGGACAAGATTTATCCACATTTCCTGTAACAGGACCGTGCAGTAGGAGTCTTTCTATCGAGAAATCGCCGTTTTATCCCGCAGCATTGCTCTCACGATAAGCGAGAGCGAGCAAGTAAAAAGGGATAAGAAAATTTAACTGCTATGAGGGTGAGGAAAGTTGTACGAGTATAGTACTCGCGCGATGAAGAGGCGGTGCCCCGTCAGTGGAGAAAGCAGCGAGATACGGACCAAAAGAAAGAGCATCGGGGACGAGGTTATCAAACCTTGAGCTGCAGGAGCGAGTCTTCACCTGGGATGAATAGAACGTCGGAGTAAAGATAGTACAGTAATTGAGTTGAGAGAGCCAATGCCGTGATCATTGTTTTCTGTCTAAGTTGAACTGTACCATGGACTGGTGATTCTGTCGAATTCGTACTGTGCTATAGGGGCATCTTCTGGTTACAATGAATAAACTTCAAATTTTATATTTTTTACTTATTAGATGGTTAAATTTTTTTTCAGTACGTTTTGGGCTGTGAAAACACTTATAAAATAAACCATTTTGTTATTCCTTTTTGTTTTCGAAAATAATAATAATAATTAAGAGAGTGTTCAAGACAGTGTTTATGTGTGACTCGATTACGATGATAAATCCTGAGGGCTTAGAACAACAGATATACTTATACTATGGAGAACAAGGTATGCTGCAAGATCGTTTGCGGCCGAGAAGATGCAGCCGCGAGGGGCTTTGGTGGCCGGGAGTGGCGGAGGAGCGGGACGGAAGCGGGATCCGACGGCTCGATAAACGGCGCGGGCGTCTGCGGTTTGGTCGCTAACGGCCTGGTGCCGGACGAGGTGAGACGAGGCGTGGCGAGGCTAGGCAATGCGGCCGCGCCGGCCACGTGCATTATGCAGTGGCGCCAAGCCATCCAGCCGGCTCTGAACGGCCCCACCCACGCCCTGCACGCAGACGCTGGCCGACGATCCATGCCGCTGTCACGGACCGTCTTCGTCCCGCTCCATCCCATCTCGCCTCGCCCCGCCTCGCCCCGCCTCGCCCCGCCTCGCCCCGCCTCGCCTCGCCCCGCCTCGCCCCGCCTCTCCCCGCCTCTCCCCGCCTCGCCCCGCCTCGCCCCGCCCCGCTCGGCCTCGCCCCGCCTCGCCCCGCCTCGGCCCGCCTCGCCCCGCCTCGCCCCGCCTCGCCCCGCCTCGCCCCGCCTCGCCCCGCCTCGCCCCGCCTCGCCCCGCCTCGCCCCGCCTCTCCCCACCTAGCCCCGCCTCGCCCCGCCTTTCTCCCCGCCTCGCCTCGTCTCCCTCCCCGCCTAGCCCCGCCTATACTGCCTCGCCCCCCCTCTCCTCGCCTCTCCTCGCCCCTCCTGCTTTTTTGTGCCTTCCCTTAATCTTCTTTCCATGCGTGTTCCCCCGTACTGCATCCCGTTTTTTCCGCTCTCCGATTCACCTCATTTCGCTTCGCGTTGAACCACCGCTCTATCTCAGACCTCACTAAGCATGGATGAGTAAAAATGAGATCGCTTATTTAAGAATCATTTGATTCTGATGTGAATAAATTCTAATGTAAACGTAACAATGCAGTTAGTTATACAGCTTGTAGTTGTCTAAAAATACAAATAAGATTTGAAATTGTGAGAAAATTGCTTTGTACATTCGTAATTGCAGAAGTAGACAGGAGTGAGAAGTCAGTCACTCTATTTGTATTTTGCCAAAGATATGGGTGAAAATCCGCTAAACACTTTTTTTGTATTTCAGCTTTTTAAAAGAACCTTTTCTGTTGCAAGAAATCGTTCATAATCGGGCATTTTACAACACAAATGATTACGTATTATATTTTACGTCACGAATGATTGCGTCATCACACATTCAGCCAATCGTAGCGAGAGAATCGGGGGGAGGTAGAGCTAAACGGTACAGCCGACCACCATTTACTCGCACGATGTCAAATACCCGAGTCGTCGCAGGGAAGTTGTTTCGCACAAAATTAAGTTTGATTCTCTTATAAATGTATAATGTTGTTATTCGTACAAAAAATATAGTATGCAACTCGTTCATAATGTTGCTTTATTACATTCGTACAAATTTGAAAACTAGCTCGTTTTCAAATCATGTACTCATGCAATAAAGCTTAACATTATAAACTAATTGCATAAACTACTATTTCGAAAGTTGAAGAGAGAGATAGCATAAAATCATGCAAATGATATTCCAATGCCCTCCGGGTGTGGGGGGGGGCTATTTATGTCACGTTATATTCAGCTACAAAAAAGTGTATAGTCAAATCGCATTCTTCTCATATTTTTAATTCAATTTTATTGCTAATTATTGCATTACATTCCCTTCGATGTTGTCCTCGTGGAGGACATTCCGTCGGTTAGTCTCTCCTTACTCTTCTTTTCCTCCACCAATTTCTTTAATCTTACTCTGATTACCTTCTTTCTTTTTTCTTATTCTTAATAAAAATTCTTAATAAATTCTTGTTGTTTGGTTTTGATGCATCGCAATGTGAGTTTATCGGTAAGCATATATTTTTACTTGATAATTTTGATACTGGGCCTAGACTTGCTAACTTTTGCGAAACCTTTCCTTGACCGAACATTTATATATTCTATTTCAGCTAAGGTGACCCTATTTTCTATTGTAATGACAAGCATTGTCTTTCTTATTCTTTTTGTAAAAACGTCAAATGCTTTTCTTGATTCTAATCCAGATTTTCTCTAATGCTGATCTGCACCGAGGTGTAACCTACGGTTTGATCTGTAATGTGATGTTAATGCAATAGCTGTGTTTTTCAGTTTCACCATTTTTATTAAAAATTTTCTTTCATTCTGTATTATTCTGTATGAGTGTTTTGGAGCTATGATTTCTGGATGGGATTGTTCATTTATTCTTGCTTGGATACTAGATAGGAATAATATTGATTCTCTGGCATCAAAATTATTTGTTTTAGATCCCTCTAAACTTATCTGCGTAAAATAGTGCATTTTACAATCTGCGATGTAAAGGAATGAATAGTTAGTCAAAGTTTTGCGAGTCTAATGTAATTCAGTTTGGCATGTTTATAGGCGTGCGTTACCTAACACAAGAAGGGGAGCTAATTTCATTTCTGGGACCTCCACTTACATTCTTTTTTTACTTGTATATATATATATATATATATATATATATATATATATATATATATACATATATATACATATATATACATATATATACATATATATACATATATATACACATATATATATATATATATATATATATATATATATATATTACATGGAAAATCAAAATAAAACTAGGTGGTACAATTAATAAATATAATTGGTTTTATAACTGAACTTTTGACAGGGTTGCCAGATGGTTTGCAGAGCCCCTTACCTAAATTCCCCAAATTGCCAGGTTAGAAAAGGGAGAAAATCAGGGATTGAACATATTTACGTATTTATGTTATAGTATGTAAAACTGCGGGGTTCTTTTAAACAGTTTCGGCTGGCCATGCCCCCGCCCCCGAGAGAGCGCCTGTGGGTGTGGTATATGAAAACCGAGAACCTGCACACCGTCTATCATTTCTTGGCCCTACGCCATCAGTGTGAGCACATGAGATCGTGTTGTCTTTCCCCAAATTTCTAAAAGGCAGTATTGGCTTGCATGTATCTTGAAGTTCATTAACTCCCAAATACACTGTGAACGTGAAAAATATCAGCAAGAAGAGATTACAAAAGCAGATAATTACGTGTTACTTTTATCCGTTTCATCAAACGCAAACCCCGTGCATTTCGTGGAAATGACGCAAACACAGACACGCAATTTACGATGTAGGAAGCTTCGTAACCCCATCGTCGCCCTTTGCCGTCTCGCAGTTTTAGAGACGACTGGTATCTGGAATCGAGTTCCATAAAATCCATTTCTCCAACAGTTCTGGAAGATGCTTCCTCTGGGAGATAATACGGAAGCAGGGATCCGTTCACCAAGTAGGTGAACATCAAGTCAACTTGGATCATAAAAATAATTAGTTGCTGTTAAATATTTATAAACACGCTCCTCTTTATAGAAGCCCGTGAGCAAGCGACGCGGAGGGACCAGCGGCGACCGGGGCGAAGCGGAGCGGAGAGGGGCGAGGCGGTTATCTGCGGAGACAGAGACGGAGGCGTTCGCCTTGTAGGGAGGGTGCGGGGATGGAAGCGCGCAGTGGGCGAATACGAAGTTTCGGCGCACGTGAATCAATTTTAGACTGCATTCTAGGAAACTATCTCTTTATACGAACAAAGTTGCTGAAAACGTCATATCAACTATTTTAAAGATAATTTGTGTTTAATTTTTTAATTCAATTTTTAAATCACAATATATGTTTACGTTAATGTATAAATCTGTGTGCTATATAAACTTCTGTATGTGTTTTGGAAAATGATAGATCTAGAAACCACAATCGCATTGATCACTTGTGATTATTTCCCTAATTGCAGTATTTAAATCACACACGAACGTATAGGTAGAGCACCTGCAGACCTAATGAGCAAATCGAATAGCTGATCAGTTTATATTGCAGACCACAGCAAGGAAACGTTCTCCCATTGTATGGCTATGTGGCTATGAGATTATGTGGCTTCTTTTGGACTGTTGGCAACGCATGATACATTCTTAGGAGACTACTTCGAAAGAGTGCAGATGCAATACGTCTGTAAACATAATTAACCTGTTAACATAATAAATATTTAAAACGAACCAATCTTTTTTGAACTGCAAGTAAAACTGTAATTTGAAGACAAAGAGAGAACTCGCTGAAGAGTTGATTTCATCATTCGTCGTTTTTAAGGAACTTACCCCATCAGTTCACTTAGATATTTTTTGTTAAAAACCGTCTTACGCATGAGGTTCACACTACCGAGTTAAGCCACTGGTACATCTTCCCTTTCTTTCTGAGTTAAAGTTTCAAATGTTCCGACGCGATATTGCGTGAGTCGAATCTTCGTTCGCGGGCACTGTGCAGCGCCGGCGACGACAAGGGCGGAGGTGACGCCCTATCTCTCGGGAGGGCGCCTCGATTATGTGGGTCCCATAAACAGCATCGTTCACCTTTCATACGCCCTCCGCCCCGAAACGCCGCTGGCCGCCTTTCAAACCGCGGTTCACCCCCGCCCCTCTTCCCCCATCGACACGCACTGGCGGCGCTCGAGGCGACGCGACGCACAACAACGGGCCGTGGGCGGCTCCAACTTGTCGGCCCTGTCGTTCCTCGCGCCTTATCGACGAACATGCGTGGAGCACTGGTCAAACGTATTGTCTCCATAAAAGCTTAGTGCAACGTCTTAACTCAAAATCTTTACTACGATCATTCTGCTTCTGCGACACCAAACGGAAGGGCTTCTCTGAAGTAAAGTTGAACCACACTTTCTTGCACTCTTCTGCAACTAACTGCACTTTAACTCTTTTGAAGATTAATACATTTTGGTAAATTGACCTTCATTTTCATCCGCACACTAACCTTTCCGATAACATAATAATCCTTCTTTTTGTTATTATTGACTGTTATTCTCTTGTTTCCTTAGTTCTAAACGGATTATTACTTGTATTTAGTCATAATTAAGAAATAAGTCTGAACGTATTGTATTTTGGATAATTATAGGAGCTGGCGTTGTTCGCAGACGAACAGCCAGTCAAGCATTTAGTTAGAAGTACAAACATATGAACAGGTACAAACATATGAACAAACACAGACATATTCCCCAGCAAAGTGATGTATATTGTCCACAAAAACATTTCGATTGTAAATGAGATACAACGATATGTATGGCTTGACACACGTTACTATGCGAAGTTTAGTATCATTTTATGACTAGAGAGGAAGTGAAAGAAAGCTATCGACAGAATAGACCAAGAATCGAAAACACAGATAATGTAGAACATAAGGTGTCATTAATACTGTGATATGAGAATTCGACTGAGAACAGAGAAGAATGAAAAGGAACTTTTGAAACCAAACGATCTGTGAATTGACATTCACACACACACACACACACACACAAATCACAGTGATTCTGCGCAGAATTACATAACTTTCTCGTCTTACGAAGTACTTCATAAGACAAGAAAGTACAAAAGAACGAAGAAAGAATAAGTGTATTAGGTATAGTTAAATTAAAAACTAAAATAAAAAAAATAAAAACATTTTCTCATCCCGGCTTTTGGGAAGCGACGTCATGAGTCACGATCTCGATCAATTTCCTTTCTCTGCCTGTCTGTCTGTCTGCTTCTCCGTTGGCGCAGGAAAAGGCACGACAGCGGCCTGAGAAAACGCAGCCGCTTCCAGCCGCGAGAGCAATGTTGATCGAATGGAGAGCAAACAAATGCGCATCGCTCCGCTAGGCAGCGCTTTCCCAGACCCATTAGCCAGCCGCCGACGCCGCGGCACTTCCCTCGCCCCACCGAGCGCCAGGACGGGCGTGGGCGCAACCGCCCGCTGCTAGAGCTGCCAACTGCGCCCCCTCACACACTCTCGCTGCGCGCGCTGGCAGCCGAAACAATAGGGGAGGGGTTCTAAGGTATGGAGTGACAAACACGAAAGCAAACTAAAAATATAAAGAACACATTTGATGCCCATTAAAAAATTTGAATCGTCGTATGAGATTCATATAAAATACATCCGTTTCAAATTTGAAGGAGCAGATCGATCGGAGAGTATTCTTATCCCAGAAACATTGGTCACTTCGGTGGTGTAACATTTAGCATATCGGATCGTTATACTCAAGTTGTTCAAATTCGATTGAAACCGTAGATTTTGAAGGGTGAAAAATCTTTGGTACGCCTTCCTTCGGAGGTGAAGTAAAGCCGGCTGCCCTATGTAGTAGATTCAAGAATGTTAAAGATCCTCAAGCCTCAAAAAAACTCTGAGCTAAATTCATATCGCCTGTTTCGTCACGCTAATGATACATTCTTTCTCCATTAGATGGTGAAAGTGTAGCGAATTTGCGTGGTCAGACGGAAGAGCAGTTTTCATGGCCTGAGTCTCGCCATGTAAGATAAGGTATCATTAAATTAAAATGAATCGAATTTAAAATCCTCTGTATATGCTAGTATTGTTCTTGGACGGGTTAATCTGTACCTTTCCCATGGGTTGGTCCACATCGCCACTCACAATGCAAACAGGAAAGAGACTGGCAACATACGAAGTACCTCACCCCTGGGCCAGCTACGATGTTCACTATGACGACTACCAAATACTCGCAGATCACTCAACCTCTTCACAAGCTCAGTTACCCATTTGCAAGACAGAGGTCTCCTTCTCAACGTAAAGAAAAATGTACTGACGTCGACGAGCCAGTCCATGTAGTTTGGTGTCTACCTGGATTTCCAATGCAATCCAATGGATCCCCAATGCTCCCAATACCTCAGGACTGACATGAACTCACCGACACAGTTCCTATGTAATGATCACATTCGCCTTTGTTAGGCTGCCATGCTCCATCTCACCGCCATGCTCCTCCGCACCCGGGAGAGGTGGCTCAGGGTACCAACTGATGTCATTGCAGTTCTTCTGACCGGGAGGTCGCGGGGTGGGTGTCCCGAAAGTGGCAGGATTATCGACACTAGCCAGCTAGCGACACTAGCTAGGTCGAGTTCTGTTGCTGTCTGGAGGAAAATTCTCTCTACTCTCATCGGCTGCTCTCATCGGTAGTTTTCCGTGGTTTAGCTATCAACACTAGGCGAATGCTGGAGCAGTAACAAACGGGCCATGCGCCCCGCTCAGTCTTTCCTTCTCCTTCCTTGTCCAATCCTCACCCTTTATTCACATAATACCACACGTGCCGGGAGGCCGGTCGAGATCTTACAGCTTGCCCCAGCTGGGGCGGTACCCCACTGAGGAGATACCTGTTTGGGGAGCCCCGGATCTCGCCATCTAGTGTGGCAAGAGCACTGCCACCTCTAGAGCAAAAAACATGCACTACACTTATGGGAATAATGTCCTTACCATGAGACGCACGCGGAGTTACTAGTAATCAAACAGTCATCCCCCTCGTGCGCTCCCTTCTCTGTGGCGCATTGAAGCTGGGCTGCGCAGGGTGCCCGATGGCGGCTTCATCCCCACCACCACTGTCTATGGCGACGCCACGCCTACAACTTGAGTCTTCGTTTCCCGCGAGCGCCACTTAATATGGAAATCCGTGTCTCACGTTTTTACTTTCTCGCTATGGAGTAGAGAGAAGAGTATGTAATGCTGTGCGTAAAATGGCATTAAACAAATTAATAATAAAAAACGGCAGTAATTTTTCGGAAGATTTTTCGCCATCTTATTATGGTGTCCTGGTAGGAAAAAAGTGGATAAATCCAGTTTCTAAATTTAGACAAAACATCTTCGCCAGAATCCATATTTTGTGGGTCCTTGATGTCGAAAAATCTAATTACGGCAAAACATCTGCCTGCCCGTGAACAACGCTAGTGGCTACACAGTTTGTGTGAAAACAGACAGTGTGAAGAACGTTTAAGTGAATGGTGTAAGTCTTGTGTTCGTCGAAAACTCTCATTTTTCGAAAACTGCAAAAGTTCACAATTTTTTCGGAATCTTCCCTCAACTAATATATTAAAGATAGATTTTTCCCGTTATGAAATCTTCCTTAAAATAGATTTTGAAATAAGGTCATATAAAATTTTCGAAAATTTGACCGCTTTTCGCGTAATTTTAGGTGAAAATACGGGCTAAAAAGTATATTCTGTTTTAGCTTAGTTACCGCGTATGCTAATTGTACGGGTATATTATTAATTTTGTATTGTTATGTCGAAAATTTCAATTTCATGTAAGAGCGACATTGCAAGGATTCGAATTTTGACTTGTTGCCTTTTGAAATTGGATCGCCGATAATAATGACATCATGCGTAAACTCGTCTGGTCAAACAGCGGCCATGACGAGATTTGTCATATTAGAATATGGTCAGTGTCTAGGCTCACTAGTCTACCAAATGACAGCGTTACGTTAGGATATAGACATTTGGTCATTTATATTCAATTTATTAAGTGCGCCAACGCAAATATATTTTACTATTGTTTGTGAAAGTGACCAGACGGAGCAGTGGGTCTAATGAGCTAAGCCTTGTCCCAAATAAGGGACGTTAATATGTATCAATTTATTACAAGTTTAACAAGAGAGCCTTTGTTATTTGACTTCTTGATAATTTCTGTTTATTCATATTTTTGTGCCTTAAGATCACCTCATGTGTTCTTCCCTTTTCGTTCAGGTCTCGACTTCCTCCTGCCATTTTCCAGTCATTATAGCTTCATTCAACTATCCGTCACTTTATTTTCTCGACAGCTTCTCACCCTATAAGTAGCGTGAACCACTTACACAGCCCCGTACGTTCTTCAGCTCTCAAAAGGCACGCCGCTTCCATCACTTCTCCCGTTTTTCTACCAAACCACGTCTTTTACCATCGCCACCTCCGCCGCTCTCACTGCCGGGCCTCACCTTCCCCGACGCCCCAACAAACCGTGTTGCCCCCGCCGCACCCGTTGCCCCCGAAACCTCCGGCATCCCTAACGCCCCGGACGCACCGACGCCCCCGCCTCCCATGACCCCCCACAATCCCGACATGCAACCTATCTCAGTGACACCATTTGCCTCCGAAGCTTCTGCCTTGGCGTCCCCGATGCTCCCCAACTCCCCCGATGCCCTCATGGATCCCGACGACCACGAAGCCCCTCATGCCCCCATGGGTCGCCACGCCCCTAATCACCACCGATATCCCCGACACTCCCTGCTTTCCCGACGCCTCTAAAGTATACGATGCTTTCAAAACACCCGATGTTTCCAAAGCGTCCGGCGGCCCCGAAACCGTGTCTGACGCTCCTAAACCCCATGCCTTTCACTTCCGTCTTCCTCGCTGCCCCCACACACCGACAGTCCCCGCAGACCCTGCCGCCCCCTCCAACGAGCCGTCCAACTCCGCGTCGCCTTTGCCACCCACCGCTGCTGCCGCAGCCTCCGCTTCATCCCCTGTCATTCCCTCTACCTCCGCCAAATGAACTGTTTCCACTTCTACATCCACCATCTGTCACCTCTTCTACCTCCGCCACTACGCCGTTCCAAACTTGTCCCGGTACTACTCTCGCCCTTACCTCGCATTCTCATCCTCTGCCCTCGCGCTCGCAACTCCCGAAACATTTGCCTCTTCCACCACTGTTTTCGCCTTCGACTTCGCCGCCTCCACCGCGCTCATCGGAGAGCTAGGAAATCGCTAAATTACATTTCCCACCACTTCGCGAAGCGCTCTCTGTTAGAGGCGGTCCACTCGTGGAGCAGCCGTTGCACCGCCCATGATTCATTGATTAGTTATTTCGAGCGCTTCAACTTCTAAAGTCATTAGTCCCGAAAGTGTAGTATATTTTCACTCGAAATGTGGCTGTGATCTTCCCCAACTGGATGGCGAGGTCTGGCGCCGACCTACCTGTCTGCTAGTGGGGTTTTCCTCAACCAAGTACCTTCCATCTGCAAAGCATCGCCCCAGCCTGGACGAGCTCTAAACTTCCAGCGTGTAGTAGCGCAGTGCATGTAAGTCTAAATTGGGGTGCGTGGTCCGTAACCCGTTTGCTGCTTCGGCATTCGCCTGCTGTTGGTGGTAGAAACTACGTAAAACTACCGATCAGGGCAGCCAGCCGCTATAATTCTCCTCCAGACAGCGACTTAAACCGACCTAGCTATGTAACTAGTGTCGAAAATTCGACCACCGTCGGGACCTGAACCTACGACCTCTCAGTTGGAGACACTGCGGTGACATCAGTTGACACTCTGGGACATCTCTCTGTAGCCTTCACACGAACTAATTCTCGCCGCTTCAGTTTTTGTAATGTTCTCTGTAAATGGGAGTTTGAGCACGACGTAGCTTACAGCAATCGACTGCATTTTTGAGCCTCTGGGCATTTGCCAACGCGAAATCGAACTCGAAGTGATAGCAGAGTTCGCTAATTCGCCGTATTCAACGGGCGACATGCTATATGGTATGCTAATTGATCATTTGATCATCCTATATCGAATTTGTTCTCAAATCTGGTGGTAGTGTGTGTTACGATCTTTGTACTCTTATAATGCAATATTAAGTTGGTGGCATTAATGAGTATATTAATTATGAATATATGTTTTGTGACGAACCGTAAATTGGTTCGCAAAAATAAATTATTAATGTTTTTTAAGGATGCATATGTTTTTCTCGTGAATGGCCTGAGGATGGTATCACAGACTTTAAAACACATGGGTAGCATAACAAAATGATTTACTACAGAATGAAAAATATGCTGCTCCAAATACTGCTCAATCCGTACACAAACTGTTTCGCTGGTTCTAGATAATGTCTGTTTGGTGGCTGCACTTTATGTTAAGCATTGTTGCGCACCCATGCTGTTTCCATGCCCCATATTACACGTGCAAAGCTTCTCGTTGTTTCCATTTTCGGTCTCATCATAGAAATAAAACAAAAACATATCTCTATTAAATTGCACTCCATTCGCTTCCTGTCTGGTTCCTTTAAACTTGCCACTTGTATTGCAATGGCTGGCATCCGCACACCTTATGCTCTCCAACCGCTGCACGTATCCATGTATTGAATAGTCTCTCTCATTAACACACGATCATGCAGTTAATTTGCTATAGTTCAGTTATGTGTTAATGTGTTATGTGTTGATGTGTATTCCAGGCCATTATAATCGTTAATTTACTTACGTTTCTGAATATCACCCGTTACTTAATTATTTCGTTGTTTTCGCACAGTACTGAGTTAGCTCCGCGATACACATTTCCACACATTGTGGTGTTATTTCAGCAAATTCACTACATTGCAGCTACTACGAGTATTTACGTCCATCGCCACATTTGATATTCTGACCGCCTGTTTTGATTAGTCTATTCAGTTCCCACCGTGTTACATCACTCAATGTTGTCCGATTCTCCCGATATAAACTTCGCCCCCTCGCACCGCCTTTCCGCCACTGTTACCCTCCGACGCTCTTTATCCAACTGCCCTTCTTCCCGCTTACTCGCTCTGACATGCCCTTGAATCGTTCTTCTGAACATCTTTCCCTCGGTTCGATTGTTCGGGCGTACCAGCGTGATTTGATTGTCTATATTCATCAGAAACGCGTTACGTCTCACTATGCTATTAGTTATATTTATTTAATAATTGTGTAATTATATATAGAGTGTCCGGGGAGGACAGGTTGAAATTTAGAAAATAATCTCTTAAGAAAATTTGAAGCATATTTTGTCTCATAAACTACTGGGATATTCCAAATGGTTGAGCCGCAATAAGCACTCAAAAGTTGGTGTGAAAAATTCTTTCTAGGCAAAAATTTGCATTGCAGAACCATAGAAACACTTTGGTAACATGTAAATTGTTTATTATTTAGAAAAAATTAATATATTTGTTCAGAAATAAAAATTAACTCAGAAATAAGAAAGCACCAAATTTACACAATTCGACTTTTTTTTTAATTTATTTTTTCTTTCTGAACAAATATATTCGTTTCTCTTGAAACTAATAAACAATTTACATTTTTCTAGAATGTTTCTATGCTTCTGTGCCTTTATGCAGCTAAAGTATAAAGAATAAGCAATTTTTATAATTTCATAGATTTTCCCTTTGAAGTTTAAGTGTAAATCTTCCACAAATGTAACAGTATATGTGTTTGTTTTCTAGCATAAAATATACCGATAGCGTCGTCCTTTGTTATAAGCTAGATAGACCAGCGCCCGAGCGGTGGTTTCCTAACCAGACTCTCAATCTTCATTGCACATACGCTACGTTAATAACTTTTTCGTGTATTTTATAAGCTACTTGAAGATGAGATATTTAAAAATTTGGTTTTTACAATTTTAATTATCTCTTCTTGTTTATCTATTTGTAAGTACATTTAAATATTTTGTTTATACGTTGCGTTAATTCATGTTCAACTACATGTCTATTTGTATATGTACAGTGTTTAATTTGAGGACTATTTACATTTGTACAGTGTCAAAGTTGAGAAATATTTACATACGTACAACGTCGAATTTGAGGAGGTGTTAGCAGGTGGTCTCTCTGCTCCCCATTCTCTCAGCTGATTGGCTCAGTAAGTTCCACGGGTAACCCATCTTATATACCTTAGACATTATTGGATTTGTGTTTCGATATACTTTCTCTGCCAAATTGCTCTAAAGCATAATAAAATGTGGCAATCGACATGAGCCTTGGAAGGGTGTACGTGTTTAACTGGACCCCATGCTTTCTCTGTGTCAACGGTTCACTTCATCGAGCAATCACAGAGCAGAAGCAGAGCGGTCTCCCCTCCCCCGCAATCACAGGTGGGGAATCTTTAAGGCCGACGTCATGGAGTTTGCTCCTGAACGGGCCAAGCCCGGAAATAATTTGAGCCATTTCGGCAGGGGGCCTGAAGTGTGAAGGCGTATGCGTCTCTTCCCGTGGCCTCCAATTCCCACCCTGCGTTGCCAGACTGCAGTGGCTCCAGTTTTTACTGCCTTCAGAGCCTCCCGTGGAACACTCAACTCTAAATATTGATTCCCAGATAAAGATACACGCACCTGCCACCAAGATAATAATCCTGGGAAAATGGAAAATGCAAAGTACATGCACGTTTGATCCAAGTCGGCCTATTTGCGAGCAAAGAAGTTATTGGTAGCGCTGTATTTGCGTTAGTGAAACTTAAATGAAATCAGCTATTGAAGAATCTACTCAAGATAATGACTCTGAAGAAAACTGAAATCAAAAGAAAGATATCACTGTCTGTTTTGATGGCAGTTGTCAGCATCATGGATATTAGTCTATAAATGGTATTGTGTCAACCACATCATTTGACACAGGAAAATTTTATTGATGTAGTAATCATGACAAAGTACTATTTTAATTGCGAGCATGATCTGTGGCTTCAAGGAGGGGTGGCTACAATCAGTTCTTACGAGTTGGTGACAGTAAAGCTTATAATAATGTTGTAGAGAAATCCGTATATAGAAAATATTTCTAATAAATTAGAGTCCATAGGTCATGTGCAGAAGAGAATGAAAGCCAGGTTGAGAAGACTTGTGAAAGAATATTCTGGAAATTGGAAGATGGAAGACGTCTGAGTTGGAAGGGTCACCTTACCAAAATTGAAATTTATAAAAAACAAACATTTTGTAGGATAGCCATAATAAAAATCTAAATTATTTAGTGAGCATAATAAATGTTATTTTGAACAATTTTCTGTCACAAGCTATGAACAATGACCATCAGTATGCTCTGTGTCCATCTGGACTTGGCACATACTGTCTGTATAAAAATTCTTTAGTCACATGAAATATATTATCATGAAATTAACTTACCCATTCCTGTGATGAATGTCATCAAGCCAAGTTTCAAAGACCTTTTAAAGACTTAAACCAGAACTTTTAAAAGTGCCTTGACACAAAATTTGAATGGGAGTTTTAATTCAGTACTATGGAGTGACAAGAGTGTTTGTAAGAATGGAGACACTGATATTTGGTGACCACGATGCTTTAATACCTGTCAATGATGGTGTGTTGAAAAATACAAGTTCTAAATAGTTTTGGAATTGAACGTGGCGTACAATTCCAAAAATAAAGGAATACAATAAAGGAACGCAAACAAATTGATCAGGAAAGAATCTGCAAAGCGGACATAGCAGACAATTTGGCAAAAGAAGCTAGAAGAAAGAGAAAACAAAAGTAAAGGAAGACACAGAGGGAAAAGGAGAATCATATTATGGAGCTTGGATACATTGCAATGTGAGTAACTAAAATGTTTGGCTGTGAAAACTAGAAAACTTTCAATCCCTTTTTCTCAAAACCATATTTTCTCAACTTCGGCTTACTTATATCCAGAAAATTTAATATTATAAGTTTGAACCTTGTACCACATATTACTATAAATATTATAAACAAAATGGGGCAATTTGTGAAATTCATATTTATTGGTTTTACTTGTAAGTTATATAAAAGACTGAAAATGTTAAAAAATAAGTCATCGAATCACACTATATTTTTTAATATTGTGGATAAATGGTAAATTTAGAAGGCGCATGGTATTTAAGCACAGAAACTATAGTATACTCGTATGCATAGAAATTGTTGATGTCTTCTGATATACACTTTTTCCAACAAGTTTAGCCTATGTAAAATTCACGGTTTTAACATAGGTTTAAATAGGGCTTTCAGGGCCCTTCCGTTTCCCTTTAAACTCCGTAATAACTACTATTCTGTGCTCACTATCGTGTCTGGTCTCATTCACATCGACACTAGAATTCATTATTTAATTTCAAAAGCAATGCGCAAACATAGAACATAGTTAAAATAGTTTCTATCCCAGATCGTCTATCTATGCAGAATGTGATCTATTTAAAGTTTAGGGAAACTAATTGATTTTTCAAAGTAATGATTCAAGTTAACAAATTTTCAAAACATTTTCCTCCTTTATTAGTCAACGCAACTTTATTAGTCAACATCTTTAATAAACTTTATAATATAAACCTATGAAACTCTGTGTACTCTACTTCAAGTTTTTATTAAGAAAATCAAGATAACCAATGAAATCACAAACTGCAAATTTTTCAGAAAATTGACATGGGTTTTTCTCCTTAGTATACTGACGAAATGTCTTCGCCGATACTTCCAAGAGCATGAGGACGGGGTTCGTTAAGGTTTCCTGCTCTTCTCTTTTTTTCTCTTGCCGTGATTGAACTTTCCGTTCGTTCTTCAACCTTTCACAACAGTGAATTTAAAAAGTACCCTCCCTTTGGAAAGGGCAAATTGGAAAAGACTTGAAGTTATACTTCATCTATCTTGTCTCTACTGTTTTGCAGTCGACTTTCCAGATCACATGCTTGGCAAGACGACATGCGTCCTCGCTAGATGAAACGCTTTCCTATATGGAAATTTTCCCAAATTTTATACAAAGTTGTGCTTTTCTTCAAAACCTTTGGCGCGTTAAATGTGATCAGATATTATTTTGCCTAGTTTTCGTGGTGGCATATTACTCTATTTTTCAATTGATCCAATTTGAAAGTATTTAATTACTTTAAATACTCAGTCATTAAATATTTACATAACATGAGAAACACCATATTATATAATATCCATTCCACCTCTATTGTACTTTGAAAGTTAAATTTCAATTTCAAAGCAAATCAAATGTTTCATTTCTTGACTATTTCTCTCGCACACGTATAAATCACGCAAGCACAGCCTGGCACGCAGTCGTTTTATGATAGATGCAGCTCCTTCCATAGGATGTAACCAAGACTGAAAGCGACGCGGACAAAATAGCGCAAGGAAGAAGACGAAGCGCACAACGAAACTTCCACAGAGAGCCCCCGCGCCGCGCCTACAAAAAGAGCTAAACTCTCTCAAGGGTTCAGCGGCTAAAAATAAATATAAAAAGTTAGTGTCTTCGTCTCCGGATTTCAGGAAGAAGCTTTAAGCTGTCCCCGACGTCACGCAGCCCATACAACAAGCAGCGGAGAGGAAGGAATGCAAAATGCCGACGCGACGGTTCGCCTGCCGCGTGACCTGGAAAACTCCACGTTCTCCTGCAGGCCACTTTCTTTCTCCTCGTGATATACTTGTCCTTTATAATAAGTAATTATGGAAGATTTTATGGTGGATATTATCGGTAATGTTTTCCGCCCATTCCATTTAATGCACTGGACGTAATGGCAGGAAACTCACGCTGACCTTCTTAAAATGTGTATTATGGGGAAGAAACAGGATGTGTGACGTGTACGCAAGTCGCAACTTTTGGACTAGAGTTATTTGCGTTGATTATGTAAGTTTCTTCCGTTGATTAATGCAAGTTTATGGCTATGAGAGAAATGGAATGCCTTCCTTCCTAGAAAATATGCAACTTATTAGTAAAAAAGGGACCGGATGAGTCATCATGTACATGAGTTTGTCCGTTACTGGTACGTTGCTGATCGTGAGGTCAGCGTTGTATATTTCAGTCGCGAAGGGGGTGGACTATCGACTCCACCTAGATGTCTAGTTCGGGCGACGTCACTGCCTGGTTGACATTTCTAGGCGCGAGGGGAGCTCTGTTATATCATTTCCGTGGTTTGCTTCGACCAGTCCCTCAATCTAAATGTCCTTCCATCCATCTAGAATTTCACCCATCTTTCCAATCATCTTTCCAGGCTATCTATCCACTCATTCATCAGTACACCCATTTACACATCTATCCATCTATCTATCCATATGCCCATCCATTCATCCATCCAAACATCCTTCCACTCAAAAATCCCTACTTTCCATCATCAATTCAGTCATCCTTCTAGCCTTTCCTTCATCCAACCATTCATCAATTCATGCGTACACCCTCCCAATTCACTATTCTTTATTTTCACCTACAGCCATACGCAAAGCTGAGAGATTGGGCGTGAAGGATGGGTGAGATCAGTCAAACTTATATCATCATCGTTCAAGATCGATCCGCGAATGTAAAATGAACACACAAAAAGGGGCCTGAATCGTAATTTCAGGGGACAAATTCTTTTATTAATTTGATCACATAAAAATGTGAAGATGCAAGTACCTTTCTTTCTGTGAACATGTACCTTCATCCAAAGCCGATCGACCAGTCGCCTGACAATCCTGACAATACGTTTTCAAGAACTCAATATTAGAATCTCCTGCGTCTTGTGGAGGCAACGACTTAGCCTGTGACAGCAAAGCAACTGAGCAGTCGCGTTCCTCGCACCTGCCCTCGAGGCCTCCGGAAACCCACTCCGCGTAATTGCGGGGGCGGCCACTGCGCGTCATTCGCCTTGCCTGCCGCCCGCCCGCCCGCCCGCCCGCCCGCTCGCCTCCGCTCGCCTCTGCCCGCTGCAGCCCGTTTTCGCCTCCGCCCCAGACCAAACCGCCGCCACTACCCCTCCACCACCACTCCTCCGTCACTACCCCTCCACCACTAACCCCCCACCACACCGCCACCATTTCACCATTCCCCCGCCCCGCGCCTGTTATTACTCCTAGCCACTCCCAGGCCACCCCCGCCACTCCCGCCCAATTCCCACGCTACTCCTCTCGCCTTTCCCCCAACGCTCTCCCACCACACCCCGGACACTCTTCCGATGCACTCTCGCCTCTCCCCGGCATCTCCCCAATCCCCCCTCCATATCCACCGACACTCCCCGACACTCCCGACACACTCCCCTGCCCCTCTCCCGCCATTACCGCACCACTCGCCCTCCATTCAGCGTCACTCTTTGCCACTCCGCCATTCCCCCAACCATCGCCAACCCTCCGCCACTTCCCGCATTTGTACTCACTTTCAACACACATGTATTATCTTTATCATCAAGAAGCCTCGACTAATTTTCTTTTTATGTCAATGTACCACTGCATTATGTGCCGTCTTCTCTGCTACAAACGCAACATATCTCTTCTATCTCACATAGCCCCATTCATTTTCCTTCGATGTAGTCTTAGCAATCTTAGCATATCAACTCTGTTCTCCTCAACGTTCTTCGGTGAGGCTTCTTCTACACTGACTATTCTTCGCTCTCCCTCTTTGCCCCTACTTTCTCTCTCTCTCTCTCTTTCTCTCTCTCCTCCCCTGGTTTTCCCGCTTCTGACCGTCTCTTCGTAAACTACCTTGCCTTTCTCTTCATCCATGGATCTATTGGTGGCACTCTCTTGTTCATCCCATTCCTTTATTTATGTATCAATAAATTCTTTCTGTGCTTTACATGCTACACCCATCGTACCTATCCCACGTATTCACTAGCGTCTTCCAGCTCTACCTTGCACCGTCACCCCCGTCACCCCCGTCACCCCCGTCACCCCCAGTCACCCCTAGTCACCCCCGTCACCCCCGTCACCTCCGTCACCTCCGTCACCCCCGTCACCCCCGTCACCCCCGTCACCCCCGTCACCCCCGTCACCCCCGTCACCCCCGTCACCCCCGTCACCCCCGTCACCCCCGTCACCCCCGTCACCCCGTTACTCCGCCGCCCCCGCCTTCGCTATCCCCGCCCCGGCACCCTGCACCCCAGCCATCCCCACCCCCACCACCGCCGCTCTTGTTCCCCCCAGCCGCCCTTGCCGCCCCCGCCGCGCCTGCCGTCACCACCGCCTCCACCGACCGCGGCCACGCGTACCCCGCCCGGCTGCCGTGGGCGAAGAGGCGGCGGCCTTTGAGGCGGGCGAAATTGGCTGCGCGTCACGCATTCAGCCAGCCGGGAGACTAATCAGGGGCACAGGCAGAGTCCTGGGCGGGCACACAGGGCACACAGGGGGCCCGAGCATACAGCGCCTCTGCGCTCTCCTTGCGACTCCACCGCAGCCTTTGCACACCACCGCACGGAGAAGACGGCGACTGAACAGAACTTCTTGTGGTTCGAACCTGTGACCCGGGAGTTAAAAAGAATCGACACCACTTTTTCTAAGTTTTTTTTATTTTTTAACGGGAAAATGTTACGTACATATTTGCATAACTTGAAAGCATGTAGCAAGGTCGAAATCCTTTAAGCCATTAAAATACCTACGCCCTAACGGGTTCTAACTTTTGGAATCCTAGTAGTCACCCCCAAATGGCCTCTCCACAGCATCAAATCCGCGGAAAAAATACTAAAACGTAGTGCTAAGGAAAAATCCTGAGGGGGGAAACCTGTCGTTTAAGTTTATTTAGAAGATTGATAGAATCAGTACAGCATTGAAAATATGTTCAAAGCAAATGTAAAAATTATTTGAGCATGTGATTGCGCATTAATATGTATTATCGTTCCATAGAAAATACGCTTGAATGATGAAGTAAGCAATTTTAGTACTTGATTTTACCGTTCCTACGAACTAGAGTACTCGTATTTTAGGAAAAGAAATCTCGGTACTATTGGTAATGCCAACAGAATTGAAATTTTAAAAACCACATGAGGAAATTAATAAATTGCTACATACTTTGTTATACAAGAAGTCTAAGAATAAAAGGGAAACATGACATATTTATATTTTTAAGAAAATGCTGAAAAAAAAGTTTGAAAACATGGAACCAAACGTTTTGAAAGACGAAATAAAGAAGAACGTCAGAAAATTTGAACGTTGGAAAGAGAGAATGGAAATAACTGACACAATACCGAAAATGAGCGCGCAGTGAAATTATACTTCAAAAAAACAAAACAAGACACTCAGGTTTTATTCCCTCTGCTTCACCTTTAAGCTCTGCAAAGCATTGACCAAGCACCGAGTCACCACAAGTCGAAGAAGTTGTCCAGGTAAAAATAGGAACGGGACTTGAAGGGAGCTTGAGGCTGAATTTTGATTCTTGAAACTGTAATGAGTTACTCAGAAGGATTTGGAGTCGCTTATTAGAGAAGAAATTGAACGAACTGAAGAGAATAATGAATTCTGAAAATTTCAGATATCGAGAAGCTATAATTATGAAAAAGTAATAGAGGAGAAAACCTCTAAATCAATCATTCAATGTAACCGCTGCGGAGCGAGCAAATGTGGTAGAAACAAAATAAATTAATCAATCCTATTTTCTGATTGAAAATTCCATGTGATTAAAAAGGCACCAAATAAAAATGTCGAATATCAAAATAACCTAATGTTCATTAAAATAATGTTTTCGTCTTCTTCACGTAATGTTTGTATATGATTGATTGGTATGAATCTGTAATCAGTTGCGTATAATTTTTACCAGTGTGTAACGTTGATGATTACTATGGCACGTATCATTCTTCCACACTGTTATGTAAAATATGAAATCTGACAATTTATAGTGTTATTTTAGGCAATTGGTCTTATTACAGTCAATCATATTCTTGAATGAATACATTTCACAGCTTTGAGCTGTAGAATGCTATTCTTTCACTGTATATTCTGTTCCTCGATGCATCATAATTTCATCCATGCTCCAACATGAGCCTTGTTGGGAGCTTAGAAGTTGTTCCGGCTGGGGTTGTGCCTCGCTTTTAGGAGATTGATGGATGGGAAAAATCACGCAAACAGTGCAGGTCAGCAACGGATATCATCAACCAGCTGGGAAATAACACTGCCACCCCCGTGATAAAAGCACACACTTCACTTATGAGACAAATGACCATAGTAGTTAACGCTTTCTGAAACACGTAATAATCAATCATTAATCTCATACGTTAAGAAATTAACCAACTTTCAATACGTAAGGTGGAAAGTAAAGTATAACTCAGGTCTGAAACGACAGGTGCCAGGAGTGGCAGCAGATCTCGAAGCATGGCAACGTCAGACACGCCCCTCCCCACCTCTCCCCTTCCCACCCCACTCTCGTTCCCTCGCGTTCTTCAACCACTTCACCCGAGTAACGGCGAAAGCAGCGAGCGAGCGCCCGGCTCCATCATCTTTCCGCCGCAAATACACATAAATTAGATTAATATCGGCATAATCCTTTCAAATGGCTCGTCTAGTCTTTCCCGTGCCCGCCTCCACGTCCCCCCCTCGCCCCTCCCCTCCCCCCCCCCGTGGCTCAGGAACAAAGCAGAAGCGCAACGCGCTGGCACCGCGCCAACCCGGCGCCTGACAAATGTTTAGCGGCAATTTTCCGTACACGCGCAAAAAAAAAAAAGACCTTCCCGCGTTCATTTTTTAGAGACAATCTTATGGTTAATTTGCTGCGCGATATAAATTATAATCGCGGAGGCAGGCTGTCGAGCTGCTGTGCTGGCGAGGAGTGATCGCCTTGCCTCATGGAAACGGAGCGGGGGCGGGGCGATGTTGGGCAAAATAAGCAGATGGTTCCGTGGCGGCGCGGGGAGTGTCAGGGTCGGAGCGCCCGGATGGAAATTGAAAGAAGCCCCCGCAATTAGCAAAAGAGCCGGCGCCCACCAAGGCTCTCCGCGTTCCCGAGATGGAAGCGACCGCTCTTGAGGATGCGCATTACCCACTAATCACTCCTTCGTTTCCTTCCTTTTTTTCTTTCTTTTTTTCTTTTCTTATTTGCCTTTTGCTTTGTTTTTTCTCCTCTTTTTCATTCTTGTTTTTCTCCTTATTTTCTTTTACTTATATTTCTCCTAATAATTTTCTGTCATATTTTTTCTTCTGTTTCTTTTCTTCTTCTTCTTCTTCTTCTTCTTCTTCTATGTTTTTTCTTCCTTTACTGTTTGTTTTTCTACAAGATTTTATGTCATCTTTCAATTTTGGCGTCGGTCTTCTGACTGTTCTCTTTTCCCTTGGTATATAGAATATTGTCCCTTGCTTTTCTGTCTTTTCTCTCTTCCTCCTTTCTGTTAATGTGTTCGTTTCATTCTCTCCTGAGAGCCGTAATCTATACTGTGATGCGTTGACTTGGGCAGATTTCTCGTAAATTTTAATTTCTTTCTCTATTCAATATTGTTAGAATTTTTTGTATTGTTGTAATATCCTTAGTACTCACGTAGTAATTCGCGACAGTTAATTGAGTCCGTTTTGTCCCAATTTTTGTTTTTGTGCTAGCATTGGACTTGCTTAGTATCGTTGTGAAGATGCTTCATATATCATATTAAACAATTTAGACAATCAGAAACTCTATGTCTTTTAGTTATTTGCTTCTTAATTTATTTATTTGTTTCTCCCAAGCTTTTCAATATTATTACCAAGCAATACAATACTTGCTATTCAATATGATTGCAGAGAAAAAAGAAGTTGGGAGAAAACTGATAGTATAATTCTGTTATTTTATTAGTTTCTTCTTCATACCTATATAGTCCTGAATATGAAAGTCTGAATTTATAAAACATTGGGGAACGAATCAATTTTTGAAGCATTGAATTTCTATTGAACCTGATAAATTTTGATTATCATCACTATTCGTTTTATTAAATGGTTTTTAAATAAATAATATCAATATTTTTGACAACCTTGTTTACATAAAAGTCTTTACCTCTCATCTCCTTATCGTTATAATGAACCTAGAGTAGATGAGGCGGGATCTTTCATTTATGTCCGACTCTTTCCGGGCTTGATGATGCTAATGGTTAGCCATTGCATTTTGTTGCTTGAAGGATGGTAGAGTTATTATGAAAATAATTAAAAATGAGAAGTGAATGATTATTAACGGGATGGTACTAAGACAAGATATGTGTAGGAATGGGAAACTCCAATACGCTAGCAAGAAATGACGAAAGCACCCATTCATTACAAGGGACCCAAACCCGCAATCCATGGCCCCAAACACCTGCTGTCTCGAGGATAATTATAGCGACCTATTGTTCTAATCGGTAGTTTTCTGTGGTTTCTCCGATCAGCATCAGGCGAATGCCGGATCAGAACTCTAATAAACTAGCCACGGAACGCGCGCGATCTTTCCTTCCTCAGTCCTTACTCTTGTCCTGCACTACAGTACTTCACATGCCTGGAGACCGATCGGGATCGTAGAGCTTGTCTCTTCTGAGGCGGTGCCCCACTGGTGGGAAATATCTGGTTGGTAAAAAAACTTGCAAACCGACGGGTAGGTCGATGTTTTCTGAAACTACGGATATTCCCACCTTCCAAACTAATAAGAGGTTGCGTATTAATACAAATTAAGTGGCTCGCCTACACTTGTATCCGACGCGAGAACTCCAAGGGTAAGTGCGAAGGGTGGATGGCAGACCGGGTCTCCGGGTGTCGATCCCCGCCCCTTCGCGCCGACCCTTGCCTCAGGGCGCGACCCCGCCACTCCCTCCCTCGCCCCGCCCCCTCCTCCGACGAATCGAATGCGGGCATGGCTCCCTCCCCAGCCGCCTAGACCACCTGTTCTCTCGCCTAGGGGTGTGGCCAGCCACCAACGCGATTTGCGCTGACAGATAATTCCCATTGGCTTTCTTGCAACGAACATATTTCAATTTTAGAAAACAATGTCAGCTTAACTACACCCCCTATATTTTCCATAAAAAGCAAAATAATTATTTTCGTATTCACTGTGTTGAGTTTATTTCTTTCACGGTCTAGATTGAGATTTTTTGCCGAGATCGTAGGTCGAGTTTCGGTTTGTTTATGGTCTCGATTGAGATTTTTTGCCTACCAAATAAACGGAAACTTCATGTACAAAATATGAACAAAATTTTTCTACGACTGCATAAAGACATAATACAAACGATTTTGTAAACTTGTATTGGAAAAAGAAGCCTGATACTCAAGACAATATAGAAATGCATGTCATAGGGCCATGGTTCGAGAAGTGTATCCTAAAACCTTGCAAAAAATACTATTTTCACGGTAACAAGATAGTGGACTTGGCAACAATATTTTTAATGCATATTAAGAAATGGAGAACTTCACATACAGCTAGCGATGCACAGTGGAAGTTGTAGAAAAATGTATTTAAAAATTAGTTAATGTTGTTATTAAATTTTCTCTTTTAAAAAAATTAAATGAAACAAATTAATAGAAACATTTTTAAAATGGACGTACCTTTTAATGAAATACCAAAATACTACTTAATATTTATTTTAGGGAAAGGTTTCATATCCTAATTGTATTATATAAAGAAATGTCAACTTTCGTCTGCATCGTCATATGTTGCTTTCATAAATAAAAAAACGGGAACACATGTGATACAGTACATCAAAATAAAGTAATTTATAATCTGATATATGAAAAGTACTTAAAGGTTAACAGTGTTTTAGATTGTTACTATTTCACACATTTTGAAACTCACTCTGAACATTATTTAAGTATTAAGCGTAATATCAATGGGATCGAAAGGTTTAGTCTTGTAACTTTACGACATCACGTAGCATATCATTGCCATTTCATACGTATGTAATCAATATATCTCCTCGAAGAATTTTGCTTGACATTTGGTGTTGGATTTTATTGTCCACATTGGTTGATTAGTGTTTCCGGGCGCGTCAACTTTTAAGTCATAAGTCCCGTACGTGTAGTGTATCACCGGATGTGGCGGTGATCCTTCCCCGCTGGAAGGCGATATACGGCGCTGCCCTACATATCGGGTTCCCGGGTTTTCCCCCAACCAACCAGTGGGGCACCGCCCCAGCTGAGACTAGTTCTAAGCTCCCGACATGTGTTTTTGTGAAGTGCATTTAGTGTGTGTGTGTGTGTGTAAGTAAGAATTGAAGATAAGACATGAAAGGAGGAAAGATCTCGCCTGGTCCGTGGCCCGTTTGTTAAGAAACTGTTCCAGAAATAGCCTGGTGTTGGTCGGAGAAACCACGGAAAACTACCGATCACCGCAGCTGGCCGCTAGAATTCTCCTCCAAACAGCGACTGATTTGTACCTCGCTATCTAGCTAGTGTCGAAAATCTTGTCCCCGTCGGAACTCGAACCCTAGGATACCCCGGTCAGAGGCAACGCAGTGACATCAATTGATGCCCTGAGCCACGCAAGTCGGATTATTGGTCAGCTCTAGACTTGTGTTCGTACCCAACATTCGCTGCAAGAACCGGCGAGCGAATGGGCCCGCACCTATTCGCCTTCGTTCGCAGACGGGAAATTGGCCTGCGCCGGGTTGCGAGGGGGCGCGAATTAACAGTAGGTGGAAAAGGAGCGGGGGCGGGGGGGCGGGGGGCGTCGCGACGCTAGGGGACCGCTCCCTGGGGAGGCGGTCGTAAGGGCGGGGCACGACACTCCGGCCCGCCTCGTCCCACCGCGCCATATCCCGCCCCGCTCCCCTCCGCTCCACCTCACTCGCACAGTGCATCGCCGGAGAAACTAGCCGTACTAAAACACTGCAATTATGAGACGTTAAACCATATTTATCCATTACGGCAGTTTAAGCCGTCATTTTTCTCACATAATACTTTCATTCGCTTGTGAATAAAAACGGTTATTTTTATATATGTTAAAAGTAGCACTTGCAGTTGCGACACGGGTTCGATAGGTCGAGTGGCGCAATCCTACGAGCAAAATAAAATCACATTTACTACATGAGCCGTACACCTTTTTAGACAGAATAAGACTTTTTTAAGTCTTTCATTTTATTGTAAGTCAAGTTTATAAATCTCTTAATTACATACCATGTTCCATTAATGGCAGAGGTAGCTGATGCGGTCGGATATTTTCTTTGCTATATTCACGGTTCACCTGAACATTTGAGTATTGGAATATTCACACTGTTAGCACGCTGTAGATGTTTTAAAAGTAATCGCTTTTACTAGTGTCTGTCTACAAAATTAATTTTCTTAATGATTTTTAATTCACCACTTCTAAACCACTCTTAGTGTATCAAAGTACACACTTCGTACTTTTATGTATCTCTAAACAATGAAATGACGACTACAGTTAGAGTTACAATAATATATAAATATGTTTTAAAATTTTGAAAATGTAGAAATGGATAAAATTATATAAAATGTGAAAAAATGGCCTTCTCTGTTTCAATCGTCACCTCTGGGGACAAACTCTCCTATACTAAAATTTCTGTTCACTTCATCAGTCTTACTAGAGCAGAAGTTAAGATATCATTTTTTCTCGAAATGGAATGGTTTTTCCTCTTCAATCTTTAACTATTTCATACTCAGTCTCATTCTTTTTGTGTTTTTCCCGGTATTTTTCTAAAGCAGAATTTTATACTATTTTGATGTTATTCTCGCATTCATTTTGGCAACAATATAGGACGTACAAGATGTCAACTGTTATCACTTTTGTGAACATGATCGCTACATGTTAAAAAAATCTTTTATATATAATAATTTTTAATTTGTTTGTTTACAAAAGAATTGGCTAATCAGTTATCTATTTTACAAATGTCATTGAATGAAATTGTATATTCCTAGTCCTTTATGGACTGATTTACAAAATTATACCTGTATTTACATAAAAAATACTCGTGTATATGTAACCAACGCGGTGTTTGCAATTTCAGAATAAATCTATCAATAAATCGTACAATATCATGACACCTTCTTGAATAACCGATTTGCCAGACTGACGGTCGTTTTTGGCAATCTTTCAGTCTTGAAAAATAGATTTCGGATTTTTTAAATATATAATCTCTCGTTTTAGGAATCCAAAATAAGTACTTCGCAGACGAAAATATGCATTATAATTTCTTAAATAGACAGTATAAATTGTGATGAAAATAAATCTTCAGAATCAATTTAAGTTTACTATCAAGGTGCTTTTGTCGGCAATAACGTATTGTTTTATTGGCATTATTATTTAAATAGCCATTTTTCGCACACACTCGTGAAGCAATGAGAAGCGAAATATATCACAATGTAGTACACTTTGTATCGTCGTTCGTACCACAAAGATGTAATTCAGTGTTTTGATAATTACCACATGTTACTGAAGTATGATGAAAATAAGCTTGCTTACATGTTTGAATTTTGGATGCTAAAACATGGCTCATCAGTTCATTGAAAAACAAACGCATATGCTTCTTCAACATAAGATAATTTTTCGATTATGTCCCACTGTCCCTCCGCACCTTGCCCCCTCCTGGGCGGCCAATCTGCGCAGCGCCGAAGGCCGCGTCCACGAAAATTCGCAAGAGGCGACAGCCAATCTCCTCTCCCACTGCCTGCGGTTCCAAAATGGCGATCTCGCACTTCGGTGAATCTGATCGCTTTCGCGCAGGAGACCCTACGTTTTTTCACAGTTTTCAACGATAAGCAAGTCATTCTGAACGATTCAGCTTGCATATTGCATTATTTCCTAAAACTTTTTTATTTCTCATTCACCATTGTAAGAAACGTACGATTTAATTCGTGTGTACAGTAAAATATATTTCATATCTAAATATTTATAATTACAACAGTATAATAAAAGTATTCGTCATTAAATAGTGTATATAAAATTTTATCATTATCATCCTCTTCTTCAAGTTTAATTAAGTCGAAGCCTTATCTTACATGGCTCATTTATTATGGTGAATATTTGGTTCTCATTATTAAAAAATTAATGTATATATTATTATTATAATATTATTATAATATATATATATATATATATATATATATATATATATATATATATTGTGACGTACCTGGTGGTGCCGGGTATCTTCACTGCAATATAATACTAAGAGAGGGTGTCTTTTACGTGAATGGGTCCTAGGATAAGTCGGTGCAACGTTGGGAAGATTATTCATACATAGAAATACAATTATGACAAGATTTATTTTGAATCAAATTTACTATTTACATAATCAGACACCGTTTTTATACTCCGCCTTGGTACCAAGATTAAGAGTAAAATACAACTTTCATACCTTCGGGGCCCCGTTTGAATACCTATGAGGTTCGTCGAGCCGCTCGTGCCGACAGGGTTGTCGACCTCTGCTACTGCTGCGGGCCGTCGACAGCAGACGGCGTGGTGATCATCCACGGCTGATGCTCCAACACTTCTTCCCCGAACAGAATCTTGATACCTCGGCTGCGCACCTTCCTCGAATCACTGTCCATTAGTGGGTTTAATTACACGACCCCCGCCTACTCCGTATACTGGTCACAGTTCTGTACCGCACGCTTTCAAGAATGTTCCCTCCGCACCAACTAATGAGAGCGACGTCAATTATTTTACCAACACTAATCTTTTACTATACTGATACTTCTAATGTTCTGTTTACATGTCCATTACTTTGCGATTCCTAATCACATAACTATGTCGCGTATTACATGCGTCCATTCACTAGCGGAGAGCCCTCGCTACACGTCCGCACTGGTCGCCGCTCTGCTAACCTCTCCTTCGCCGGCCGCACGTCGGCACATCCTTCGGCGGCGGCCGCCTCAATCCAACTAACTAACTTTTTGCACGTGCGCGCTGCCACGCTTGTACCCGCCGTTCTCACGCTCGCCTCCCGGCGGGCACCGGTGGCGGCGGCGACCGTTGCTGGCTGCCCGCTGCTCGCAGCGCCCGGCGCTCGCACCGCGCAGTTCAAAATAACTATTGATTTCTTACACTAATGATTTAATTAGTGTAATGAAACACATATTCTGGGTTTCATCACCCCCCCCTTTCTTTTTTTGAATTTTTCCCACTTCTGGAAAAATTCACACTAGTAATATCGTCACTGCCGATGGTTGCACTCTCTTGCATAGTGCCCGACGCCCTATATGCACTTATGACTTAAAATCGAATTAACATGTGATTACTTATATTAACACTAATCTTGCACTTATTTACACTTCACTATTTTCCATCCATGTTGAACCAGGTTTCCGATTTGAAGCTTGTAATGTCCTACTATGTCTTGTCTCTTGTGCGACAGTTCATCCCCATTTTGCTGACCGTGATTTCCTTACTCACAGTTGTAGAACATAGCTTCCAGCGTGTTGAACACATCTTGATAGGTATCATCCCATTTCCAGCTACGACCTCTTCTACGTTTGTACCAATAGTTGACCATACCATCACTCTTCCCTCGCCCCTGACTTCGCTCCATTCTTGACCTGCCTACGTCTCCTTCACTCCCATTCGTTGGGGCATCTGCAGACATAAAGTTGTACCCCTCCAATATCTTCAAACCCTTTCCTAAATCGGTATGATCTGCTCTGCTCAGTAGGCTTTGCACGGTGACAGGATACTGTCGCGTTGACATGCAAATAATTCCTTGATATTTTATAGGAGCAAATAATGTTTTTGGCTCCATAACGCTCTTCGTTCTGTATTCACTACGACTTCCCGTGATGTAATTGTGATGGCTATTCCTCTGGTCGCTCTTGATGTTTATTTGGGTTTCTTCATTCCACTTTCGTACAGAAATCTTGTTTTCAAATTCCTTCAAAAATTTCGGAAATATACCAAAATTCTCTGCCCATGTCCTGGCGTTCTCTTCTAAAATTAGGTGTGATAACTGGATCTTGTATCCTTCCAATATGTTGTTTGATGCTAGGTGCCGTTCTTCTGCTCGCAGAACTACCTTAGGGTTTTCCGCCCCATCTCCCAGAGATTTCATCGACTTTGGAGGCATAATTTGTGTCACCCCATACTTGACACTTGGCGACGTTTTCTCGTCTTCTTCCTGTTTAAACTCTTCTTGTACTCTTTTCTCTTCGCACCCTTGTATATTTTCCACGGTTTCTTCTTCTACTATACGCTCCATTTCTTCTATTTTCATTTCCATTTCTTCTTCCATTATTAACTTCAATTCTTCCGTTTTCACTTTCACTTTGTAAACATCCTCCTCGGTCTCGATTTGGACCTCCACCGTTTTGCCCTCCGCTGTCTTGACTTCCTCATGGATTTGGTTCGTCATCCCCTCGTTTCTATCTGTTACCGCTACCCTAGCATCTACTTGATGGCATGATTGAAATTTTAGCACCTCATCTTTCCTATCCAGTTCCTCCGCTTTCCCATACGGTTTTTCGCATATTTCGATGAGCTTCCTATTCCGTTCTTCTGTGATTCTTCCCATTTCTTCTGCCGGCTTCTTAATCTGTTCTTCAACCACCTTCCCGTTCTGTTCTTCTATTGGTTTTCTATTCCGTTCCTCCGCCTTCCTATTCTGTTCCTCCTCGGATCTTTTCTGTTTACCTAATTCTTTGCTCTGTTCTTCCGCCAACTTCTCAATCTGCTTCTCCGTTTGCTGCCTCAGCTGTTCTTCTAATGAATCTTCTGCCATTACACCCGTACACGCTTCGTATTCTTCGTCCATCCCCAAGTCAAATCCTACCGCCTGGCTCCCCAGTTCTACCACCTGCCGTTCTAGATCTATATTTGCTCTGTGATCGACCAGAAAATCCGTCCCTATGATTACCGAATACAATAATTTTTTGACTACCAGGGCCACCATCTCATATACTTGGTTGCCAATCCTGGCTTGAAACATGATTTGTTTTGTGATGGGGCTTGACTTCTTCTGAGTTGCCCCAATCACATACGCCCTATTCATAGGCAAACACATTACTTCTTTTCCTGTTGCTTTTAACTCCTCATACATTTCTTCTGATACTACTGTAGTCGTGCACCCTGTATCCACTAAAGCTTCTTTAATTATACCTTCACATTCTATCGATATCGTGGGACATTTCCTGATTCTGACCGCTGAGTTCTTACATCTCCGCCACGGTTGGGTATCGTAGGTTACCGGCTGCATAGCGTTTATGGAGACCGCGTTTACGTCATCGATTTCCGCGTCCGCAATGGGGCCACCTATCACCGCGGACTCTATTAGTTTAAATAGTGTCCTTGATCACTACTTGTGCTAGACTGTGCTAATCGGTCGGGTGCATTCCCGCCCCCGCCTCGCGTCTCCGTACGGTTTGAATTAGATCTATTCCAGTCCGGTCTCTGGTTCCCCGGCTCTGGTCTCCATCCGTCTCCCCCTCTTCCGCGTTGGTTTCTCTGGTAATCATTGCTCCTATCATTCCCTTGCCCCTGGTTACGTTCCGATCTAACCATATTAACATTCCCTTCATTTCTGTTCTTTGGTACGCCTGCAAATGTCAAGTCGTACCCTCCTAACACATTCTGGAATCTTTCCAGGTCGGTATGCTGCACACTACGTAAAAGATACCGTACACACCGTAACTGGGAACTGTCTCGTCAGTACACATATTATTTCCTGATCGCACATCGGTGGGGATAGCGTTTTGTATTCCATAATACGCCTTGTTGCGTATTCCCGCAAGCTTCCCATTGACTGGTTGTAATGATTATTCATTAAGCTGATTTTAAAATTAATTTGAATTTCCTCATTCCAATACCGCTCAAGGAATCGATCTTTAAATGCCTTTACTGATTCGGGAAACTTATCAAATGTATCGGCCCATATCCTTGCGTTGCCTTCTAACATTAAATATAATAATTGTATTTTACACCTTTCCGAAGTATTGATAACATCTAGATGTCGTTCTGCTGCCTTCATAAATATACATGGATTTTCTTTCCCGTCTCCTGAAAATTTTAGTGATCTTGGAGGGGTAAATGGTACCGTCCCGCTTGCTGCAATTGGGGATGCCTTGCATTCTTTTATTTGTTCAATCTCTGTTCGTAATGACACAACCTTCTCCTCGCATTCCCTCTTATTCTCCAGCATTTCTTCCTTGACTACCAATTGTATCCTTTCAATTTTCTCGTCCTGCTTAGCGGTTCTATCATCTAATTGCTGATATAGCTTATTCTCTAATTCTCCCCCCAGATTGATTACTTGGGATTCTAACTCCTTTTTTTGTTTCCCTAATTCTTCGGCAGTCCGTTTTTCATGAATTTCTACCCGCTCCGTGATTTTGGTCATCTCATTCTTCGTTAACTCAATTTGTTCTTCAGCGCGTCCCATTCGCCCCCCTATTACATCTAATTTCCTATTCTGTTCTTCTGCCAGCTTCCTAATCTGTTCCTCTGTGAATAATTTCTGTTCGTCTAATTTCCTGCTCTGCTCTTCTGCCAATTTCCCAATCTGTTCCTCTACTTTCCTATTCAGTTCTTCAGCTAACTTCCTGTTCTGCTCCTCTGTGAAAATTTTCTGCTCCTCAGCTGACTTCCTAATCTGCTCCACTGTAAATATTTTCTGTTCATCCAGTTTCCCATTCAGTTGTTCGAACATCTTCCTATTCTGTTCATCAGCCAGCTTCCTACTTCGTTCCTCTGCTTTCCTGTCCCGTTCTTCCTCCGCCTTCTTCTGATCTTCTGCCGCCTTCTTCTGTTCTTCCCGCATCATCATTATTATCTGTAGTATGTCTAAATTAGTATCTTCTCCACCCCCCCGATTCGGATTTCCTGCTGCCTGGTTCATCGGCGTTGACGTGATTTCTATTTCTTTATTGAAGCTATCTCCTGACGTGTCGTCTAACCGACTTCCAATGCCACTATCCCTGCTTTCCGATGGTATGCTATTATCGATTTCTACATTTATCTCCCTTACTTCATCTACCTTCTCCTCCCGGTCCAGCACTACATTTTGCGCCTCCATTCTGTTACTTTGAGCTGTCCGATCGATTCTCACTACACTGAAATACCGCACAAATTTTCCTCTTGCCTCACCTACCAACGATACCACAGTTATCCTATGAATTAACTATACCCGCCACAGCACTATATATCCTTCGTGAATGGTTTAATTCACTCCTATTTCAATTGCTAATTAATGACGAACAACCCTTACTCACCACCAAAACACAATAACACTAATTCAATAGCCATATAAATTTCCACTCACCTACCGATGCATAAACATAATCCTCACAATACATAATATTATTACCATAGAAACACATATACACTACTAATAGACTCATTAATACTCTTACACAACGATGCTTTCAAATTATAATAACTCCCTTATTAATTGAAATTACTTTTCAACGCACTTATTGCTATATTATGTACCTAATCATCATTCACATTTGCATGTCATATCTCCTCCCTGAATTTTCCTCAATTATATCATATAGATATTCACAACAGACATTCACACTGCTGGTATATATTTCCCAACCTGGTATCTTTTCTAATAAATTCCCCACACTTTACCATCACCAATAGATAATGCACTACTGAGTGAATGTTCCCAGCAAAAACAATTTTGTGCAAAATTTGTACAACACTATTAACCACCTTTATATTCTCATAAGAATTATTACTACTTCCCCATTTCTTTGATTTCCATGTTATAAAAAATTGCCAAGCAGTTCAAATATTATTAATATGTCTTACAAAATTTTGAAATTCTATTACATTATATTATTTGTAGCATGTACATGTATAGCCTTCATAACCTCAGTAACTGCAATATTAACTATATATTGGATGCACACAAATAATTGCCTATGTCAGCCCGCAATTAATTACGCAACAACATTTTTGTAATTATCAACATTTCATTATGCTTACTTGACTTGTGCCTGTTTTTTGCTAACACATGTATTGTTATTTTTTTTTGTACTCTATAATAATACACTTTGTACTGCCTGCTTCTCATCTATACCCTGCATTACTATACAACAATTACATGCACATTGTTTTCCAACATTTCACCAATTTCCCTAGGACCACATTTCTTAATTATACGTTATCCACATGTTCGGGCGCCAGCTGTGACGTACCTGGTGGTGCCGGGTATCTTCACTGCAATATAATACTAAGAGAGGGTGTCTTTTACGTGAATGGGTCCTAGGATAAGTCGGTGCAACGTTGGGAAGATTATTCATACATAGAAATACAATTATGACAAGATTTATTTTGAATCAAATTTACTATTTACATAATCAGACACCGTTTTTATACTCCGCCTTGGTACCAAGATTAAGAGTAAAATACAACTTTCATACCTTCGGGGCCCCGTTTGAATACCTATGAGGTTCGTCGAGCCGCTCGTGCCGACAGGGTTGTCGACCTCTGCTACTGCTGCGGGCCGTCGACAGCAGACGGCGTGGTGATCATCCACGGCTGATGCTCCAACACTTCTTCCCCGAACAGAATCTTGATACCTCGGCTGCGCACCTTCCTCGAATCACTGTCCATTAGTGGGTTTAATTACACGACCCCCGCCTACTCCGTATACTGGTCACAGTTCTGTACCGCACGCTTTCAAGAATGTTCCCTCCGCACCAACTAATGAGAGCGACGTCAATTATTTTACCAACACTAATCTTTTACTATACTGATACTTCTAATGTTCTGTTTACATGTCCATTACTTTGCGATTCCTAATCACATAACTATGTCGCGTATTACATGCGTCCATTCACTAGCGGAGAGCCCTCGCTACACGTCCGCACTGGTCGCCGCTCTGCTAACCTCTCCTTCGCCGGCCGCACGTCGGCACATCCTTCGGCGGCGGCCGCCTCAATCCAACTAACTAACTTTTTGCACGTGCGCGCTGCCACGCTTGTACCCGCCGTTCTCACGCTCGCCTCCCGGCGGGCACCGGTGGCGGCGGCGACCGTTGCTGGCTGCCCGCTGCTCGCAGCGCCCGGCGCTCGCACCGCGCAGTTCAAAATAACTATTGATTTCTTACACTAATGATTTAATTAGTGTAATGAAACACATATTCTGGGTTTCATCACCCCCCCCTTTCTTTTTTTGAATTTTTCCCACTTCTGGAAAAATTCACACTAGTAATATCGTCACTGCCGATGGTTGCACTCTCTTGCATAGTGCCCGACGCCCTATATGCACTTATGACTTAAAATCGAATTAACATGTGATTACTTATATTAACACTAATCTTGCACTTATTTACACTTCACTATTTTCCATCCATGTTGAACCAGGTTTCCGATTTGAAGCTTGTAATGTCCTACTATGTCTTGTCTCTTGTGCGACAGTTCATCCCCATTTTGCTGACCGTGATTTCCTTACTCACAGTTGTAGAACATAGCTTCCAGCGTGTTGAACACATCTTGATAGGTATCATCCCATTTCCAGCTACGACCTCTTCTACGTTTGTACCAATAGTTGACCATACCATCACTCTTCCCTCGCCCCTGACTTCGCTCCATTCTTGACCTGCCTACGTCTCCTTCACTCCCATTCGTTGGGGCATCTGCAGACATAAAGTTGTACCCCTCCAATATCTTCAAACCCTTTCCTAAATCGGTATGATCTGCTCTGCTCAGTAGGCTTTGCACGGTGACAGGATACTGTCGCGTTGACATGCAAATAATTCCTTGATATTTTATAGGAGCAAATAATGTTTTTGGCTCCATAACGCTCTTCGTTCTGTATTCACTACGACTTCCCGTGATGTAATTGTGATGGCTATTCCTCTGGTCGCTCTTGATGTTTATTTGGGTTTCTTCATTCCACTTTCGTACAGAAATCTTGTTTTCAAATTCCTTCAAAAATTTCGGAAATATACCAAAATTCTCTGCCCATGTCCTGGCGTTCTCTTCTAAAATTAGGTGTGATAACTGGATCTTGTATCCTTCCAATATGTTGTTTGATGCTAGGTGCCGTTCTTCTGCTCGCAGAACTACCTTAGGGTTTTCCGCCCCATCTCCCAGAGATTTCATCGACTTTGGAGGCATAATTTGTGTCACCCCATACTTGACACTTGGCGACGTTTTCTCGTCTTCTTCCTGTTTAAACTCTTCTTGTACTCTTTTCTCTTCGCACCCTTGTATATTTTCCACGGTTTCTTCTTCTACTATACGCTCCATTTCTTCTATTTTCATTTCCATTTCTTCTTCCATTATTAACTTCAATTCTTCCGTTTTCACTTTCACTTTGTAAACATCCTCCTCGGTCTCGATTTGGACCTCCACCGTTTTGCCCTCCGCTGTCTTGACTTCCTCATGGATTTGGTTCGTCATCCCCTCGTTTCTATCTGTTACCGCTACCCTAGCATCTACTTGATGGCATGATTGAAATTTTAGCACCTCATCTTTCCTATCCAGTTCCTCCGCTTTCCCATACGGTTTTTCGCATATTTCGATGAGCTTCCTATTCCGTTCTTCTGTGATTCTTCCCATTTCTTCTGCCGGCTTCTTAATCTGTTCTTCAACCACCTTCCCGTTCTGTTCTTCTATTGGTTTTCTATTCCGTTCCTCCGCCTTCCTATTCTGTTCCTCCTCGGATCTTTTCTGTTTACCTAATTCTTTGCTCTGTTCTTCCGCCAACTTCTCAATCTGCTTCTCCGTTTGCTGCCTCAGCTGTTCTTCTAATGAATCTTCTGCCATTACACCCGTACACGCTTCGTATTCTTCGTCCATCCCCAAGTCAAATCCTACCGCCTGGCTCCCCAGTTCTACCACCTGCCGTTCTAGATCTATATTTGCTCTGTGATCGACCAGAAAATCCGTCCCTATGATTACCGAATACAATAATTTTTTGACTACCAGGGCCACCATCTCATATACTTGGTTGCCAATCCTGGCTTGAAACATGATTTGTTTTGTGATGGGGCTTGACTTCTTCTGAGTTGCCCCAATCACATACGCCCTATTCATAGGCAAACACATTACTTCTTTTCCTGTTGCTTTTAACTCCTCATACATTTCTTCTGATACTACTGTAGTCGTGCACCCTGTATCCACTAAAGCTTCTTTAATTATACCTTCACATTCTATCGATATCGTGGGACATTTCCTGATTCTGACCGCTGAGTTCTTACATCTCCGCCACGGTTGGGTATCGTAGGTTACCGGCTGCATAGCGTTTATGGAGACCGCGTTTACGTCATCGATTTCCGCGTCCGCAATGGGGCCACCTATCACCGCGGACTCTATTAGTTTAAATAGTGTCCTTGATCACTACTTGTGCTAGACTGTGCTAATCGGTCGGGTGCATTCCCGCCCCCGCCTCGCGTCTCCGTACGGTTTGAATTAGATCTATTCCAGTCCGGTCTCTGGTTCCCCGGCTCTGGTCTCCATCCGTCTCCCCCTCTTCCGCGTTGGTTTCTCTGGTAATCATTGCTCCTATCATTCCCTTGCCCCTGGTTACGTTCCGATCTAACCATATTAACATTCCCTTCATTTCTGTTCTTTGGTACGCCTGCAAATGTCAAGTCGTACCCTCCTAACACATTCTGGAATCTTTCCAGGTCGGTATGCTGCACACTACGTAAAAGATACCGTACACACCGTAACTGGGAACTGTCTCGTCAGTACACATATTATTTCCTGATCGCACATCGGTGGGGATAGCGTTTTGTATTCCATAATACGCCTTGTTGCGTATTCCCGCAAGCTTCCCATTGACTGGTTGTAATGATTATTCATTAAGCTGATTTTAAAATTAATTTGAATTTCCTCATTCCAATACCGCTCAAGGAATCGATCTTTAAATGCCTTTACTGATTCGGGAAACTTATCAAATGTATCGGCCCATATCCTTGCGTTGCCTTCTAACATTAAATATAATAATTGTATTTTACACCTTTCCGAAGTATTGATAACATCTAGATGTCGTTCTGCTGCCTTCATAAATATACATGGATTTTCTTTCCCGTCTCCTGAAAATTTTAGTGATCTTGGAGGGGTAAATGGTACCGTCCCGCTTGCTGCAATTGGGGATGCCTTGCATTCTTTTATTTGTTCAATCTCTGTTCGTAATGACACAACCTTCTCCTCGCATTCCCTCTTATTCTCCAGCATTTCTTCCTTGACTACCAATTGTATCCTTTCAATTTTCTCGTCCTGCTTAGCGGTTCTATCATCTAATTGCTGATATAGCTTATTCTCTAATTCTCCCCCCAGATTGATTACTTGGGATTCTAACTCCTTTTTTTGTTTCCCTAATTCTTCGGCAGTCCGTTTTTCATGAATTTCTACCCGCTCCGTGATTTTGGTCATCTCATTCTTCGTTAACTCAATTTGTTCTTCAGCGCGTCCCATTCGCCCCCCTATTACATCTAATTTCCTATTCTGTTCTTCTGCCAGCTTCCTAATCTGTTCCTCTGTGAATAATTTCTGTTCGTCTAATTTCCTGCTCTGCTCTTCTGCCAATTTCCCAATCTGTTCCTCTACTTTCCTATTCAGTTCTTCAGCTAACTTCCTGTTCTGCTCCTCTGTGAAAATTTTCTGCTCCTCAGCTGACTTCCTAATCTGCTCCACTGTAAATATTTTCTGTTCATCCAGTTTCCCATTCAGTTGTTCGAACATCTTCCTATTCTGTTCATCAGCCAGCTTCCTACTTCGTTCCTCTGCTTTCCTGTCCCGTTCTTCCTCCGCCTTCTTCTGATCTTCTGCCGCCTTCTTCTGTTCTTCCCGCATCATCATTATTATCTGTAGTATGTCTAAATTAGTATCTTCTCCACCCCCCCGATTCGGATTTCCTGCTGCCTGGTTCATCGGCGTTGACGTGATTTCTATTTCTTTATTGAAGCTATCTCCTGACGTGTCGTCTAACCGACTTCCAATGCCACTATCCCTGCTTTCCGATGGTATGCTATTATCGATTTCTACATTTATCTCCCTTACTTCATCTACCTTCTCCTCCCGGTCCAGCACTACATTTTGCGCCTCCATTCTGTTACTTTGAGCTGTCCGATCGATTCTCACTACACTGAAATACCGCACAAATTTTCCTCTTGCCTCACCTACCAACGATACCACAGTTATCCTATGAATTAACTATACCCGCCACAGCACTATATATCCTTCGTGAATGGTTTAATTCACTCCTATTTCAATTGCTAATTAATGACGAACAACCCTTACTCACCACCAAAACACAATAACACTAATTCAATAGCCATATAAATTTCCACTCACCTACCGATGCATAAACATAATCCTCACAATACATAATATTATTACCATAGAAACACATATACACTACTAATAGACTCATTAATACTCTTACACAACGATGCTTTCAAATTATAATAACTCCCTTATTAATTGAAATTACTTTTCAACGCACTTATTGCTATATTATGTACCTAATCATCATTCACATTTGCATGTCATATCTCCTCCCTGAATTTTCCTCAATTATATCATATAGATATTCACAACAGACATTCACACTGCTGGTATATATTTCCCAACCTGGTATCTTTTCTAATAAATTCCCCACACTTTACCATCACCAATAGATAATGCACTACTGAGTGAATGTTCCCAGCAAAAACAATTTTGTGCAAAATTTGTACAACACTATTAACCACCTTTATATTCTCATAAGAATTATTACTACTTCCCCATTTCTTTGATTTCCATGTTATAAAAAATTGCCAAGCAGTTCAAATATTATTAATATGTCTTACAAAATTTTGAAATTCTATTACATTATATTATTTGTAGCATGTACATGTATAGCCTTCATAACCTCAGTAACTGCAATATTAACTATATATTGGATGCACACAAATAATTGCCTATGTCAGCCCGCAATTAATTACGCAACAACATTTTTGTAATTATCAACATTTCATTATGCTTACTTGACTTGTGCCTGTTTTTTGCTAACACATGTATTGTTATTTTTTTTTGTACTCTATAATAATACACTTTGTACTGCCTGCTTCTCATCTATACCCTGCATTACTATACAACAATTACATGCACATTGTTTTCCAACATTTCACCAATTTCCCTAGGACCACATTTCTTAATTATACGTTATCCACATGTTCGGGCGCCAGCTGTGACGTACCTGGTGGTGCCGGGTATCTTCACTGCAATATAATACTAAGAGAGGGTGTCTTTTACGTGAATGGGTCCTAGGATAAGTCGGTGCAACGTTGGGAAGATTATTCATACATAGAAATACAATTATGACAAGATTTATTTTGAATCAAATTTACTATTTACATAATCAGACACCGTTTTTATACTCCGCCTTGGTACCAAGATTAAGAGTAAAATACAACTTTCATACCTTCGGGGCCCCGTTTGAATACCTATGAGGTTCGTCGAGCCGCTCGTGCCGACAGGGTTGTCGACCTCTGCTACTGCTGCGGGCCGTCGACAGCAGACGGCGTGGTGATCATCCACGGCTGATGCTCCAACACTTCTTCCCCGAACAGAATCTTGATACCTCGGCTGCGCACCTTCCTCGAATCACTGTCCATTAGTGGGTTTAATTACACGACCCCCGCCTACTCCGTATACTGGTCACAGTTCTGTACCGCACGCTTTCAAGAATGTTCCCTCCGCACCAACTAATGAGAGCGACGTCAATTATTTTACCAACACTAATCTTTTACTATACTGATACTTCTAATGTTCTGTTTACATGTCCATTACTTTGCGATTCCTAATCACATAACTATGTCGCGTATTACATGCGTCCATTCACTAGCGGAGAGCCCTCGCTACACGTCCGCACTGGTCGCCGCTCTGCTAACCTCTCCTTCGCCGGCCGCACGTCGGCACATCCTTCGGCGGCGGCCGCCTCAATCCAACTAACTAACTTTTTGCACGTGCGCGCTGCCACGCTTGTACCCGCCGTTCTCACGCTCGCCTCCCGGCGGGCACCGGTGGCGGCGGCGACCGTTGCTGGCTGCCCGCTGCTCGCAGCGCCCGGCGCTCGCACCGCGCAGTTCAAAATAACTATTGATTTCTTACACTAATGATTTAATTAGTGTAATGAAACACATATTCTGGGTTTCAATATATATATATATATATATATATAAGCAGTGTTTGGTGGATTTTTGTACTTGAATGTACTCTGCATCAAAATTTTAATTGACATGAAACATGATGATGAAACATTTGAATTGTTCTTCTCTGTCAAACTCCCTCTTTTAATATTATTTCTGTCACTTAAAAATTCCAGATATATAACTTCCATTTTACGTTCTCGTGTTAACTTCCTTAAAGCGTTGTATATATTTAGAAATATTTCAATTTTACAGTATTCTTTTAAGTCCAAACCAGATCACGATACTCAGAGCAGAACATCAAGACACATTTTCGAAAAGAAATGTATTGCACAGATGCAAAAGTTGGAGGACCAGTAATATACTTCTATTTGAAATTATATTTATGGAATACATTTACCGCACGTAAGCAGTAAACAAAAACAAATAAATGGTCATTAAAATTTCAAAACCTCGACCTAAATTTCTCACATTTCCCTCGTGGTTTGAAAATTCACCAACTGGCGAAGCATTTCTTCTGCTGCCGCGTTAGAATGCGAAAATCAAGACTTGTGAGAAGAGACTGCATCGATCTGGCCCCGAGATCTAACTAACTTACTGCCATTATTTATTGAGCAAGGACGGAGAAGAAAAAACGAGAGCCAAAAAATGAAAAAAACAATCGTCGACAGCTCTACCTTCTACGAAGTCCGAATTCCTGAGAACAGAACCGGGTGATCATGGATCTTTTGTCCAATTCAAGGAAGAAGAAGATATTTCAAAACGTCCTCTCTCCGTTGAGAACGACCACATGAACCATGAGAAAGGGTTCACCTTTTTGTCTCAAAAAGAATCTTACTGATCTAAACGAATAGCTACAGTTCCCACAGAGAAACATTCTTTGAATTACGACTGAGAGACAACACGGTCTAGTTGACCTCGCAATATCCAAAAACGTATATCACTAATCCTCAAGTACGTTTGTCTTCAGGACCCCAAAATCTATTATCATTTATAATAATTAATAAATATAAAATCATATATAATCATAAATCACTATTTCTGAATAATTATTATGTATTTAGAATAATCATATTATATTAACTCTTTGTAAGTCTTATGATTATAAAAATGGTAAGAACGCTTTTACAGATTTGGATATTAAAACTTGAAGATAATAAAATAAAACAGCTAATAGAAATAATGAAATTAAAACTGGGTTTATTCGGTTCTTTAGTTGTTTCGGGAGATGTGTTTTACTGATCTTTGTTTGAATGTACGTATGTGTGTATACATTTTAATCTCTGCGGTTCTCCCAGGAAACTTTCCTGCGGAAGGGCATTTCTTGCGTTCTTCCCACCGCCTCGGGTCGGCGCACTCCTCCGATACTGTAGCTGAGTTACAAATCGCCCCTAATCGTCCATCGCCTAATTTGACCCGCAGATGATAATACTCGGGCTACTGTTCTTGTTATATTGTACAAGTGAAGCCCGCGGACACGGAACGGCTAGGTTCGGTATTAGCGGAATAAGGGGACACGTGACCATACAGGTAGCTCCGACCCCGAGATCGCGAACCGGCGGGAAGGACAGATATTTTTGCGATGTTTGCGATGAGGGTACATACATTTACATATTATCTCAGATGAGATTATAGCTCTATAGAATATATCTTGATTTAATACATCAATTATTTTTACACAAGAGACCTTTTGGTCTTCCCACATCCTATTTCTAAACGTCACTAGATCATTGCACGAATAAATTATTAACTAGACATGTACTTTGAAGGAATATCATCGATGTGATTCACGTCTAACCTCTCACCGGCTTAGGTAGCTCAGGGCATCAACTGGTATCACTGTAGTGTCTCTGACCGGGAGGTCGTAGCCTACTCAGGATTTTCGACAGTAGCTAGTTAACTAAGTAGGTCGAATTCAACTGCTATCTGAAAGATAATTCAGACGTCCGACTGCTCTAATGGGTAGTTCTCCGAGTTTTCTTCGACCAACACCAGGTGAATGCAGGAACAGTACCCTCACAAACGGCAAACGGACTCCGCGATCTTTCCTTCATCTTCCATGTCTCGTCATCGCCCCTTGCTTACACACTTACGTATATTCACTATACTACCAGACGTGTCAGCCATTCTGACGGAAGCTTAGAGTCTGTCCCGAGTAGGGGCGATACCCCGCTGATGGGAGGTATCTAAATGGGGAAACATCACAGCCGCCGAGTAGGCCGGCACCGGATTTCATCATCCAGTGGGGGAAAATCAACGCCACCCCGTGATAGAAACACACACTACACTTACGGGACTAACTGTCATATTATACACGCCCTGAATCAGGAATTAATCAATCTTGCATATAATGTAACACTTAACAGAAAATGTCAGGTGTCTAACAGAAATTTTGTAAAATATTACAAGATTGGATCTAAAGTGAGCAAAATAAATCAACAAAAGTTTGTTTTTTTAAAAACCTCATTCCATTTGCACCTCGACGCACCGTTGCTGTTTCGCTTCCGCGTGGCGTTGGCGCAGGTAGAGCGCAGAGCTGCCGCAGCGCGCGCCGGAGGCGTCCACGGCCCCCTGGAGACCGCGCGACAGCGCCCGGCATCCTCCCCGGGGGCGCCAGGGGCGAGGCGCGATAGGCGATAAAAATTCAGTGCGTTCTCTTTACGAGATTTGCGCGCGCGGCGCGTAGAAAGAGCCACCCGCGCCGTTTTAATATGTTTTGCATGCGACGGCGCTCATCTTCCCCGCTGAATTCTCCCGGTTGTTTAATATCAAGTCTTGAAAGAACCGGTCGTGAAACTCGTGTAAGGAAAAGGGAAGATGAAGAGGAGTTGAGCGGAGGCCTGGAAGAGCTTGGCAAACGTGAAACTCGAGGATATTCGCTCTCTTAAATTTTTTTCTTCGTGGCATCTCTCGACACAAGGTTTACGTACTGTGCACTTCCAGGTGGATTTTCATCATTACTACGTCCAAGAGAGAAAATCTAGTTCGATTGGACGTTGTTTTATGTAAAATTATATAGTGAACTACACAGGGAAATAAAAGATAGAAAATGTGCAAAACAAAATGACTTACACTTTGTCCAGAATGTTAATTGGAGAGATAACTATAATGTATTTTCCAATTAAATACATTTTAAAAGAAAGTTAATGGGAGTTTTAATAGACGATTTTAGTTAGAATATCTCCGTCACGGGCGGTTCTAATATTAATGCACCCCTCTCCCTGCCATCGGTTATATTAACATACATAATTCCAAAGTAATCACTCCTCATATAAAAAATGATTTTAAGCGTCCCCTGACATCATCCTTGGGTTTAAAAAATGTGTTAATCCTTGTTCGGCGTATCCTAGGGTTAATCTGATGTTCTGCACTCGGTACGTAACCTCTCACGGGCGCCAGTTTTTCATTACGTCCGGGTGGGTTTTACTCCTCGCTTGTTTAAACCAATGGATCTACAACAGCACGTACTTGATCACATAAGTAACGGGTAAGTAATATTATAATACCGAACGTTCTGTCCATATTAACTTATCTCAGTCATCACTTGTAAATGTCATTACCAATCGTGGCGCTTTAGGCGCTAAAACTAATTATTTTAAAGCTAAAACATCAAAAAAATGCAATAATTCAAAACTGCTTTCCATACAGACGTTACCAATATGGTACAACAGTATGATTTCTAAGAATTTCAAGCTGCCGTATCGTAGCGTTGCCATTATCGTATTGCGAAGTGATATCTCGTCAAAAGCAAAATCACGAGTAATTCGGATTTGCAAGTTCGAAGATTTGCCAAAATTACGCCAAGTTATTTGTGTATTCAAAAAAATCTACATGACCTTATTTAAAGATGTAATACTGGAGAACAGATGTCATTAAACATAAAATATCTATCGTAAATAACGTAATTTTACGATATAGATTTTTTGCGATTTTCAAAAATTGAGAGTTCACTGAAAATGGGATCTGCATAACGTATAATAAACACACTATGCTTTGATCAAGAAAAATGAAAAAAAGAGATCCGTTTTAGAGAAAATTTTCGAAAATACGCCATTTTTATCTCTCAAGAAATCAAACACTTATGGATAAAAATATTTTTCCCTAAACTGCGAAAGTAGTAAGCGAGGTAGTATACGTGTCAGTAATTATCAAGTAGTTTTAAAAACAAATGATATAAATCATGAATAGCAACGAGCTAGGTTTCATCATACGCCCCATTAATTGTATTTAACGAGGAGAATCATAACGACTGTATGTAGTGTTACTCCCACTCATATCATGATCTTAAAGGTAGTTTGACAGAGCTTTCCTTAACGTCATCCATGGGATAATGTGATATTCTGGGATCTGAGCGTAACCTCTGGCCTGCGCCAATTACCTCATCACGTCGTGGGAGGGCTTCGCTGGCTGGCGGGTCTACCTCCAGGCGCGCCCATTATCCACCGCGCCGCTCGCTCCCTCCACCATCCGCCCCCGCCCCCCTCACCCTCCCGCCTGCGCGGGGCTATTCTTAGCGCGCGAGCCGCGACGGCGGGCGCGGGCTGTGGGCGGAAGGGCGATGGGCGACGGCCGGTGGGCGGTGAGCGGGATACGCCCCCGCTCTTCACGGGCGCGCAGATTATTGATGCAATATTTATCGGGGCGCCTGCGGCCGGAAAGCGCCGTGAGGCGGAGGCGGTGGCATTGGGCACACGGGGATGGACAAGCGATGGGGGCGGGGGAGGTCGGACGGGGAGGGGAGCAGACGGTTGGCAGGTCGATGGGCAGACTGTCAGAGGAAGAAAGCGAGGCGGACAGGAAGTTAAGTGATAAGCAGATAAATTAATCCATGAAGGGGGAAAGCGTTTATGTTTCAAATATGCGACGGTGATACTTGAATAAGGGCTGTAACATTTACAATATCAGTGCATTGTTTTCAATTAATTTTGAACTTTATGTTCTAATTAAAAAATGTTGTAATGTTCTCCTTTTGTTTCCGGCTTTAGATATTATTTCTCCTGTGTAACTAATTGAAAAGGGAAAATAATCCCCCGAAACGTATTTGAAGATACACTTTACAATAACGATATTGTTTACAGAGTGGACACATTTTTTATTCACATACAATCAGACCACGTAAAAATAGAATATATTCAACTGATGGGCACTCAGGCAAACCATAATTCTCTGACTGTTTCTGGTTCTCTTCCTTTAAGAACCACATTCACAATATCTCGAAACATTTGTTATGAAATCTTTAATATAGCATAATTAATATATATTCACAAAAAATCGAAACATTTAAATATTTTTTCGTTATAAGCATAACATTGTAAAAGTATTCAGTGCTTAAATAAAATGAGCCTTCTTTTTCTGAATAATTTTAAGTTGTGTGCGTTCAAATTCATTTCGAATTTGAAACTATTATGTGAAATTCGAGAAGGCAAATATGCTTTTGGTCATCAAAGAATGTTATACAGTTTTATTCTATAACAGTTTGCAAAATAGGATGTAAATTTAGGTTTGATGTATCTCCATATATATATATATATATATATATATATATATATATATATATATATATATATATAAACATGAAGAAAGTTAATTCATGTGAATGAACTGAATGACATTATGCACTGTCTTTTGAGTGATCACTTCCAAGAAGAATGATTAATTACCAATATCAATCAGTTAACATCATCATACGGATTAGCTTGGCTAAAATACTAATTTTACACGTTCGCACTTGTTAACATTTTCTTATCACAGTATTTCCAAATACGATTATAGAACTATAAAAGTTTGACAATCTTCTAGAAGTGATTTTAAGAATTAATGCGCGGAAAACGGGATGAAAAAAGAACTTGGAGAGTATGTTTGCTGGTTTGACTGTAGTGATAAAAAACGATAATATAATAGAAATGAGTGACCTACTAAAATGTACATAAACTGCACTAACAATATTAGCCTTATGAAAAATAATACGATAGTAACAGTTACATTTCAGTTGAGGATAGAGAAAATTTAAACTATAAATGCAGAAAATAAGGCAAAAAATAAAGCAGCTATATTAACACGGAGTCCATCTCTCAGATGACCGAGTTGTTCTTCTGTTGCTGGAGAAACATAGAATTCGTTTTGAAAACACAGACTTTCTCAGAACCTCTTTGTTATTATTCTCAGATGTAGTAGCTTCCAGTTCGTGCCAACAGGATTTATGATGTTAGCAAAATAATCTCAATCAAAGCGTGTGCAGGGCAGTATATCGGAGGTAGCAGCATGCGGTACAATTTACAGCTGATAGAAATTATTAACATATAACTTGTTCTTACTATTGATAAATATTTGCAATTTAATAAAGTTTTGTAATTTCAATGTTAGTAAATGTATTTAATGTGGGTTTGTGTCTAATGTGGGGTTGATGCATCTAACAGATCACCGCGTGAGTTCGAATAGCTTTCACTAGTGCATGCACCACAGGATTAAAATACAACATAGCAATTGACACGAAGAAAGTGCAAAAGTGGAAGTGTGTGAAGAATTTTTACAAGAACGGCAATGTCATCTAGCCTCCCAGAAGTTATTAAACGGAACATAAGGTGCACCTAAAGAGTAGAAAAGACGCGGATAAAGAGCGGCGACGACGCAGCTGTCCGTGGATTCAAGTTGGGGGTCGTTTCATCGCTAGAAGGGGTTGTGTGCCGAGAGGGACGGCAAGGGTGGACGAGGAGGGGGCGGCCAGGTAGCGAAACCTTGCGGGGAATGACCTGGGCAGATAAAAGGACGGCTGAACGATGGACACTATACGTCGTCAGGGACACGAAACGGCAGAGAGACAGATCAATGGAGTCAGAACCGGTTTGATTGATTAGTGATTCCGGGCGCGCCAACTGCTAAGATCATTGGTCCCGTAAATGTAGTGCACGTGTTTTTCTAGAGATGTGGCGATGATTTTCCCCCGCTGGATGATGAGATACGGCGATGACGTACAATCGGCTGATGAGGGTTCCCTCAACCAGGAATCTCCCACCAGTGGGGCACCGCTCCAGCCGGGACAACCTCTAAGCACCCAATCGGTCTCCCGGAATGTGTGGAAGTGTAGTGCATGTAAGTGTGTGTGTAAGTAAGGGGTGAGGATAGGACAAGGGAGAAGAAAGAGAAATCGTGCGCGGTCCGTAGCCTTGTTAATGTACTTCTCCGGCTTTCGCTTGAGAGAAACCACGCAAAACTATCGATCAGAGCTAGCCGCTAAATTCTCCTCTAGAAAGCGACTGAATTCGACCAAGCAATCTAGCTAGTGTCGTAACTCCTGCCTCCGTCGAGACTCGCACCAAGAACCTTCCGCTCAGTGTCACTGCAGTGTCATCCGTTGATGCTCTGAGCCACCTCTCCCGGTGGCAGAACAAGAGAGCAGTGGAACAGCTAGGAGGCGGGAACGCGAGAGGGCAAAGCCAGTTGGAGGACGGGATTAGGAGGGATGGCAGGCCGACGGGGCGAGATAAGAAGGGGAGGGGGTTGGCGCTGGAAGCGCTGAGTTGGCGTGAAAGCGGAACAGCAATGATGCGTGACCGGGGTGGGCGGGGTTCAGTGAGGTAGCAACGTGACATGGAGCACAACCACACCATACGATACGACAACTCGGGAGACGACGAGACGAAACAGCAAGAAGGCGGGAACGTAGGGTGACAGGGCGTGAGCCTGGCAGAGGTGGCTGGTTGGCAAGGGGCATTCAGAGTTGACTGAGGCGACAGAGACACGATGAAGCGGGGACGTTAGTGTTGGGCATGTGATTTGTTCGGATGGAAATGTGGGGAGGTGACGAAAAGGTGGCAAAATTTGTTCTGGAACGAGAAGGCAGGGGTAGGGAGAGGATGGGTGCTGTGAGGGCAGGATGTGAGGGTAAGGGCTGGAAGAGAACGCGGAGGTGTTTGACGGCAGAACTTTAGGTATGTGGGAGGGCGTGGTGGAAGGCGGAAGTGGCGCGGCCAGAGACAGTTTGCAGGGCTATGTGGGGCATATGAAGACAGGTGAGTGAGGGGCAAATGAGGGCAGATGAATGAGGGGCAGATGAGTACAGGTGATTGAGGGGCAGATGAGTACAGGTGAGGGCGGAATTAGGGATATGGATGGGTGGGAGGTCGATCATGAGGAGCAGAGGTGACAAGTGATGTAATTTGTGCGGTGCGGCGAAGACTAGCAGCGGTGTGCGTTCGAGCTGTCAGTTGTTGGATGGGCGTTCGAAGAAGTTCGAGGCGACGCGGAAGAGGTTGAATGATGTGATAATGTTGCTGTTGAGGACAAGTGAGCGCGGTGAGGGCGCAGCTAGCGCGGGTGGATTGGTAGTGATAGTAGGTGGGTAAGTGTATAAAGCCGAAGAGGCATGATGGTGAGTGCAGGTGGGCGCGAGTAAGGACGGTTATGCGTGGTGAGGCCGTGGCTAACGCGAGTGGTTGGGCGCGATGGTAGGCGTTGGGAGTTGAAGGCCAAGGCGTGGCGGCCGTCCGCTTCGGTGGCAGGGTTGGGGGGAGCGGCGACGGCGGCGCGTCTGCCGGCCGTGATTGGAGATAAAAGCAGCTCGTTAACCGCGCACCCTGTGAGAAGCCCCCCATAAAGCGCACCTTTATTGCGGCGGCGCCGGGAACTAGGCCAGTGGCACCCCCGCCCCTGCCTCCACCCGCGACCCTGCCCGTGGCCCACTTCGCGCCGGGGCTTCTCGCAGTGCTTTCCATGGTGTCATACATGCACCGCGTGTGCCAAGGGTGGCCAACATATTCTATTCCAGGCGCCAAATTGTTTCTGATCGATTGTCCAGTAGTTTCGATGAGTCAACGATGTTATGTTTTGAACCTAGCAGAGGAGGTCTTTTTTTCCTGTTGGAACTTGGTATCTAGCGCCGACCTACACGTCGACTTCTGAGGTTTTCCTCGCTAGGTATTTTCCTAGAGAATCATTTCTCCCGGGCTCTAATTTCGATTGGTCTCCCCAAATGTGTGGTAGTGTAGTGCATTTATGTGTGGGTGTGTTTATGTGTGTGTCGGTAGAGGAGGGGACTAGGACAAGCCGCTGTCTGAGGCCCATTTCTTACGGTACAGCGTTTGCATTCGCTTGGTATTGATCGATGAAACTACATTAAACTTCAGAACTGAGAAGCCGGCTTCTAGAATTATCCTCCAGTTAGTGGTGGAATTAGATCTAGCTATATAGCTAATGTCTAAAATACATCGCCGTTGTGACTCGAACCCTACTACCTCTCGGTCAGCAACACTGTACAGGCAACGGCAATGCTGCCATTGATATATCGTATCCAGTCCAAAGTGTTCGCATGAATTTCGATGCGTCATACAAGTCAAGCACCTTATGTACCTTTATACGTTCGTGCTTGGAGTTGTAAAACAACGGATAGGAGTAGGATCTGCGTCGGTTAGGGGAGCAATAGAGACGTCTCAATCACGCTTTATAACAGTGAGAGGTCCGAGTACATGACATGATGATATCCGAGAGCATTAGAACAAGATATGAGAATGTTTTCAGTTACAATTCTGACTTCTTCTTTAAAATAGCATGTAGATGCAATAATGAATTGCGCCATGCATTCATCCAGATCACTACGTTTGGCGCAAATGCCATTGGTTGGCTAGTGCTGAGGGTAGGAGAAACTGTCAGAGCTGAACTTGAATAGCAAAGCGCGAACCTCTCCTACCAACTATTTGCCTTCTCTTCACTCAATTGCCTGTCGGCGAGTAGAGTATAAATACTTTTTATGATCCCAGAACTAAGTCTTTTCTTCCACAACTTCGATTAATATTTTCGATGAATCGACGGTGATAAGATTTGATTCATAGTGATAAAATGATGGAATGAGAGACTGAGGAAACGAGACAACCAAAAGAAAACCAGCATAATAGAAATAAGTAACTTCTTAATATTCCATTAACCAAACATTGGAAATTAAACAATTTCGTATGTATTCGTTAATTATGAGAATGCATCAGTATCATCACTCTCATTTCGTTCATTATCACTATGGAGACCAAGAGCAATATTCTTTGGTTTCAATTGGAGGATTATGCTGGCAGACATAGAAGTTCTGTAATGGGGCAGACAAATTGTGAGAATAGTACGTGGAACTTATCTGTCGGTTATATTTGTTGCACACAATAAAATTACCTCCTTTTAGACATTTGCTGTATACTGCGCGATTTGCTATATACATTGTGAAAGTAGTTTCCATAGTAAACTTGATCTTTTTAGTCTAATAAGTTATCTCAGAATAATAAACTTTAGTGTGTACATAATGGAGATTCCGAATAAAGCAATATTAAGAACTGATGCTTATTGTTTATTTTCAGCAATACGAAGGTATGTACTGATCTGCAACAAACATAACAGAAACAACAAAATTTAAAGTATAAATATTTTTTTGAGGGGATAATTTTCCAATAAACTCTTCCTGATAATTAGTAAACCATGATTGATCACATTACTTTGGATGGTCATGAAATAATACCCATCAGCATCAATGACTCTTCACCAAGTAACTGCAGGTTTTCAAACATTAGAGTGGTTATATTGCTCATTTATACGCCACGCAACTCCAGTTTGATATGGTTATTCTCAATTTTCTGTAGCGAGCCATGTCTGAAGTGGTTCATGGATTATAGAATGTAGGGAGTAATTATACTAGATAGAAAAATCGTTAAAAACATTATCTTTTTAAATAAATTAAATTTGAAAATTCTGATAATAAAGTTAAGTATTTTACTTAAGATCCAAGTGAACGTTTTTACTTTTGTTCCAGCGTGTTCATTCCAATTTGTTCCAACGTGATCCATCGTGTTCCAACGTATTGATAAAAGAACAAGGTAACCTGACATATATTAAGTATTAAATGTCCCTAGTACATATGTTTAAAAATCTATGGTTGAAAATACTGATTTTCATCATCACGCGATTTAGTTCAACCAATAGCTAGTAATTGACTGTTTTATTTAATCATTTGATGTCCTAAGGTCTACGAGCAAACGTCCAGAGCGTCGCCGTTAAGAAGAATCTCTTTTTGCTCGCAAATTGGCCGACTTTGACCACGCGTGCATACACCTTGCATTTATGGAGGCTCAGAAACATTATCTGGGTGGCAGCTGCATGTAGGGTTTTTTAAGAGAATCATTATTTTGCTGGATCTGATTCATCTGATCGTGAGGGGTGAAAGTCCTCACACAGGGGCGAAACATACACATACAGACATATACAAATACACCTACTCCTGCGCGAGGTGGACTCGAACACGTGATCTGGTCCGCTACTGCCTTAATGATATCTGCCATCTGATCGGCTAAGAGGGATCATTATTATCATTATTATCATTAGTATCATTATCATTATTATCATTATCATTATTATCGTTATTCTTATCATTATCATTATTATCATTATTATCATTATTGTCATTATTGTCATTATTATCATTATCATCATTATTATCATTATTATTATTATCATTATCATATCATTATTATTATTATTATTATTATTTATTATTTATTACTATTATAATTTTGTATATTTAAAATATTAAGGGATTTTACTTAGAAAGAGGCTTGACCTTCCTACTCAATGAAATTTCGTGATTTTTTCTTTAAATGAAAGATAATGGGCTATCACTGCTATCACTTTCTTGTATTAGCAGTCTCGTATTAGTATAAACCTAAATTTAGATATGTCCCAAAATTAATAGAATGAATGCAAATCTGGTGTTATTTGTCATTATGATCTTTTCAAGACTAACTATAGTGTGTAGTAGAAGTTACAGTTAGCAAAGCGCAGATAGAGAGCAATTTGAGTTTGAAGATTGAGTGTTTTCAAATGCAAAGGTCAGTGAGTTTTTATAAACGTTATCTCCAGCTATAATGTTGACACATGTGTCACTATACAAACGTATTAAAAACAAACTGAAACATTGTTTTACACCGTCTGAACACAAACGAAATTAAATTTACGCATAAGAACACAACTCAAATGAAATTTACATGTATTATATAACTACCGTATCACAATCCACTACCGTACCACTATCACTATTCGCACATACACATACACATGGCACGTATTTGGCCCTACGCGCTTGGTTGAACAGTAATTGAGTTGAGTTCAGTCAAGCTCGTCTCCCAAGAACTTTCTCACAATATTGCAAATGTCCTGTGTCACGAATTTCTGAATTATTGATAAGTACCTTTCTATTTGAAGGATTTATAGGTGCTTCTTCATGTTCTTAGAAATTAGTCATGTGGTCGAAATGATGATGGATTTAACATAAACTTTCTGGACTTTCCATATTTTCTTTACTTCATATGCCATTCTTGTATTTGCTGGTCTTGTTGCAATAGCTATTGTCGATATTGTAGGAGAGTGGAATAGCAATGTCAATCAGATGGACTCCTTTTTTTTTGTCTAGCAGTTCTAGCAGGGCCAGGTCTGTTGGCTAGTAAGACATCAGTTCTTATTTCTCTACCCCCATTAGAGTTTGAAATCGCTGTTATCAATCGCTGTCATTGGTGATGGTTCATACTTATAATAAGAGGATTGCTGTAGCTGTGCCTCCTGCTAAATTTTGATGGTCGGTTTTTAATAATATACAAATAAATTTAATAATATTATTATTAATATTATAATTTTACGTAAGCTTTTAATAGATTTTAACATAAATTTTACGACGAAATTCTAACGCAAAGCGATGAACTTCGCTTCATACAAACCTCTATTCCTAACGCGTCGCGCCTGAGGCGCGGAAGAGATGGCCCCAGTGGTGCTGGCGCCCCCTGCCGCTCACAACCGCAGCGCTGCCCGCCACGGAGGGAGACGCAGAGGCTCGCAGGGCCCGCATTTGCAAATCCACGATATAATAATCATTCGGCGCTCTAATGGAGGCGAGAGCTAAGCGCATAATGAGAGATATTCCCAAACCCGCGCAGGACATTAGCATATGCCTCGCGGTCGCCTCGCGGTCGCCTCGCGGTCGCCTCGCGGTGGCCTCGCGGTCGCCTCGCGGTCATCAGCTTCGCGTTATCTATATATACAAAAAATTGATGGAAGTTATGAATTACAACTCGTTTTTTCGAGAATGTGTATCATCAATAAAAGGATAGGAAAAATGTCTGCGTCTTTCAAATGTGAGAAGTCTGTAGGAGTAGGATTTGGAGGCTAGTAAAATGACGAAGTACGTGGAGAACCTGGAAGAAGCATTCGGGATTACCTATTAAGATGCCTTATGGAGCGATGGTACAAAATTAACTGGGTATAACAGGGGTGTTGGACGATAGAGAAAGGGGAGCTTGGAATTTGTGAGACAATATAGGAAACAATAAAGGCCACGTGCTATGGCTTTGGAGCTGAAAACTGCGAGGAAATGGCAACAAAAAAGTATTGTAGAGAAACGTTTGGGGTAAGGGACGTTACCAGTGGACAACATTAGAGCAGGCGCGACGCAGGACTTCGTGGGCTCTTTTAGTAGTGATGGGAAGGTTCGTGGAGTGCGTAGCACGGAGTTGCAGCAGCGCGGGATGTTAGGGGTGCGAAGGAGAGGGCGTTGGGCGCACAGGTTTATTTATGCCACTCATCGATGTAGGGTGACGCCGCAGCTGTGCCAGGGACGAGCTTTTGATAGTCACCGCGTGGCGCGCACGCCCCACCCCCGGCCCACTTTCGCCTTTCTGCCACCCCGCGTCGCCCCTCCTGCGTCACCTCCGACTCTTGCCCGGGCTCGTGACACCCACCGCTTGCTCTGAGAGCCAGTTCTGGCCCACCGTTCTCCACCTCTTGGCTGCCCTGACTCGCGCCGCCCCTCCACGCCCTTTCTGCCACGTCCCATTCCTCACATTCTGTTCCAGTCCATCACATCCCTTCGTGAAGCATCCTCATCAATTGTCCCAATTACCTGTTTCCCGTCACCGGTTTCCCATCACCCGTTCCCACTCACCCGTTCCCACTCACCCGTTCCCCCTCACCCGTTCCCCCTCACCCGTTCCCCCTCACCCGTTCCCCCTCACCCGTTCCCCCTCACCCGTTCCCCCTCACCCGTTCCCCTCACCCGTTCCCCTCACCCGTTCCCCTCACCCGTTCCCCTCACCCGTTCCCCTCACCCGTTCCCCTCACCCGTTCCCCTCACCCGTTCCCCTCACCCGTTCCCCTCACCCGTTCCCCTCACCCGTTCCCCTCACCCGTTCCCCGTCATCCGTCCCCGCCACCCGTTCCTCGTCACCAGTTCCCCCGTATCCATCACACATTCCTTCTCACTCGATCCACCTCACCCGTTCTTCGTCACCCATTCCCCGTCACTGCTCCCGACAGCCCGTTCCTCCCCTTCTACTCCCCGTTCAATCCCCAATTCTTCTTCCCTTCCCATCGCCTCCACTCCTGTACTTTCCTCGACCCGCACCGCCCCCTCTAGCCCCGCTGGCTCCCTTATACTTGCATCCCCATCGTTCCCACCATCCTCGCCGCTATCTCCACCTCCTCCACCACCTCCACCATCGCACTGCCTCCCTCGCAACGCTGGCGATAAAATTCGCGGAACAGGCGCAGGGGGCGCGCGCCGCGACGGAGCCCTGATTATTTAATCATTTGTCTCCCAGGAAAAACTGCGCTCATAGCGGCGGCGGCGCTGCTCGGCGCACCCGCGTATCACGAGTGGCCCGCGGGGCGGGCGGAGCGGGCGGGGCGCGCGGGCGCGGGGCGGGGAGACGCATTTGCCAGAGACGAGGAACAACTGAGGAGCAGAGGCTACGCGGCAGAACCGCGACAAGAGCGACGAGAAGGCGGCATTTGTTTCAAGAGAGATATTGCAGAGGGCGAAATGGCAACTACGCCCGCCTTCATAAAAGTGTTATTCTTGATTGTAACAGTGACAATACGTCAATATCGTTTGATTAAATGTTGTTTCAAAAAATGAATTTCATTTTGGGAAGGTTAGAGAGCAAGTGTCGTGTAGACAGTCAGGATTTCTAAAATTTACGTGATTTTATTTATCTTATCAAGTTCACACAGCTTAAAATAAAAAATAATTGTCTGAAATTATTAGGATAATCAAAACAATAAAATAATTTTTACTCCGTCATAATCTGCCGTCATGATCCATTCGATGGCAATCCATATCGTACAGGATGTTCGACGGATTTCCTGGTAAGCCGGCCGTTCAGATCTCTCCACCAAATGACGCACAGTCTAGGAGGCATCGCACTCGCAGTCTTGCGACTGCCCCCCCTCTCCCATTTGAGAAAGGAAGCCACTCATCTTCTACATTCAGTAAATACGAGGTTTGCGGTCTTCCATATATGGCGAGGCATATCAAATGCTCAAGGTTTTTGGGTGGTGTAAAGAAAATTACGGATTCATCCGAGAGTGTGCTTTGGTCCATTACCTCTCCCGTTCCGATCGTATTTGAAAATTCCTCTCGTTTAAGAATGTGTGAGATGTATTGAAAGATTACTTTTTCCGGGGAGCTTCCTAAAAACTTCCAAAATAACTCTCTGTCTTCTTAAATTAGGGGCAGGGAGGTCATTCAAAATGCGAATCCACTGGATCTCAAACACACGTCAGACTGACTCAATTAGGCTGTAGGGTCAAAAGAAGAAATAAGGTGCGTCTGTCACGAGTTGTGGGGGAGAGGGAGTACCCCTAGCAATTCGTGCAGTGAGAAAGTAAAGAGAGTATTCTTTAAAGACGTTTAACCTACTCACCCGCGTAGTGGACCATACGTCCTGGGAGTGAGTGGCGAGACGACGGCTGGCTCCGGCAGATTGCAATACGTAAAGAGAGGGGCGAGGTGCGAAGTCCTCGCCATTTTATAGCCTCGGAATGCTGACGTCGACAAGTGACAACTGGGTCACTCGCCGGCGGCAGTGTGTCGCGAGGGCCGGAATGCCATATCGCGACACCACCCTCTCCCCGGAAAAAGGGCGCGCTACCGCGGAGTTGCTCGCACAGTTCTCAAGTGGTTCATTGCATTAACTGATGTCACTGCACTGCCTCTGTCGGAGAAGTCCTAAGGTTTGGGTTCCGTCTGTTCCAGGACTTGCGACTATAGCTTGATAACTACTTGTATGTCGAATTCAGTCGCTGTGTGGAGGTGAATTAAAGCAACCGGCTGTTTTGATCAGCAGTTTTCCTTGGTTTCTCCGATCAATGCCTGGCGAATTCCGGAATAGTGCTCTAACAAACGGATCAAAGACAGCTTGCGATCTTTTCTCCATCTTCATTGTCCTACCCTCGCTTATAACCTACACGTATTTACACTTACATGCACTACACCACCTCACATGTCAGGTAACCAGTAGAGAGCTTAGACCTTTCGCCGGGAGAGTTAGGGCCCAGCTGGTGGAATGGATTAGATTTTAAACCGGAGTGTAAGTCGGATTTTACCTTCCTGCTGGATAAGAACATCAGCACATTCCGTGAAATACGCGTACGGGACTAGTGATAGTTGCAGACACGCCCGAAAACACGAAATAACCAGTCAATTAATTCTTGTAATATGCTATCTGATTCTGGTCGGGTTATCCCCGGAAGTCCTGTAGCAAATGCTTTGAGTGGATCATGAAGACCTGCCCCCTTTGCGAGGCGGAGTCCTTTCAAGTGGGGTGAGCCGCAGTGCCTCACCTCAGAAAGCTCGCGCTCCGCTCTTATCTCATTAAAGGTGCAAATTCTTCCGTTAATTAAATTCTATTGGTTGACTAATTTCAGCCGCATTTTGCGAATTGCAAACCTACTCTTCCTTTCAGAAGGGAATAGGAGCGCTTCGCTTTAACATCTTGCTGAGTTTCCTATCGACAAACTTAACATTCCAACGTTACAAGTTGTGAGAGTTCGACGATTAGTACCATGGGTGTTTTGTAGCACTTTCACTTAAATTGGAAACGAACACAGGAATAGAAGCCATTTAGTCGTTTATCAAACTATTAGAAATAACGCAATGTTTACTTAGTATTTTGAGATGTTGCAATCCAGGAAAGAGATTTAATTAAATTCTACATCACCTTAAATTATATATAATGTTTACCACCCAAGTAACAAGGAATTTTAAAATTTAGTACATATCCCGTTTTCTAATCTTTCAATATTGGCCAAAATGCTGTCAACGAACAATATTGCATTCTGTGTACACATCTCATGCTTTCGTATTCTTAACAAAAATGCTACGTCCATCGCCACCGAGTTTCCATTCTACAAAACTTCAGTTACTTAAATTACTACTATTACTCTGTTATTACAGTGCGCTGGGTCTCTCCGCACCAAAGCAAATCAGGACCTCCAATTAAAACTTCCATTTATGTTGGTAGCAACCAGATCACTGAGAAACAAGTGAAGGGGACAACACTTCCAGCAAATATTTTGATTGTGGTGAGTATGCAATTTACGTTTTCAAGCTGCAGCTCGAGCTACCAACATAAATTTTGTTGCGAACCCTCTCACCAGCAATGTGTCACTGCGAAGCGACTTTCCTGGCGCGCTATAGAATAACAATTACTAGATGTACTAGAATGATTGTAAGTTCTCCCACATCTCAAATATTTCTAAATATCCTCACACTCCAAACTTTTTGAAAGTACTGCTGTGAATTAATTACCAATACTTCACAATCTTTAACTCTGTAATTTTCATTCAAGAGTATGTAAACTGAACATTTTCAGAGGGGTTACAAGGAAACGAGAGAGATGCCTCGAAAACACCCTCCTCGCCTGGGTTGTCTCTTTGTAGCGCTTAAGTCCGTCCCTCTCACCCTCCCCCGCAACACTGCGTCCAAAACAGCTCCCTCGCCCCCGAGGGGCGCGAGTTGGTTCACAGCTCGCCCTAACACATTACAGTTAGTTTAATTGTCGTCTAATTCAATCTCGTATCAGTTAATGCGCTGGTACCGCGCCACCAGCGCACACTTAGTGCGTGGAGCCGTCTCTGCCTTCGCCGCCCCGCCGCCCCGCCTCCCCGCCCCGCCGCCCCGTCGCCCCGCCGCCCCGCCGCCCCGCCGCCCCGCCGCCCCGCCGCCCCGCCGCCCCGCCGCCCCGCCGCCCCGCCGCCCCGCCGCCCCGCCGCCCCGCCGCCCCGCCGCCCCGCCGCCCCGCCGCCCCGCCGCCCCGCCGCCCCGCCGCCCCGCCGCCCCGCCGCCCCGCCGCCCCCGCCCCGCCGCCCCGCCGCCCCGCCGCCCCGCCGACCCCGAAGACCCAGCCACTCCTTCGCCCCGCCGCCCCGACCGCCCCAGCTGCCACCCTGCTTCACTCGCTTGGTTCGCAATCCGCCTCAATCAATCCTGCCCCTACATCCCCACCTCACTGCTACCGCAATGCCGTTCCTTAATTCGCCGCTGCCTCCTTGGTGGTGGGATATTTCAGGCAGTTGGACTCTGTGGAAAACTGAGGCGGCGACGTGTAGTGGGTGCGAAACGGGGGACGCAAGCGGCAGTGGAGATGGGTTTAGCCGGCGGGCGACGGGTTTGCGGGAGCTGCTTAGGACGGCGGACACTGGGTGGTGGGTAGTGGGCAGCGAGGGACAGGCGTTGGTTTGGATGGTGGGTAGCGGGCAGCGAACGGCGAGCGTTGGTTTGGATGCTGGGTAGCGGGCACCGAACGGCGAGGCGGGCGACCGGCAGCGGGCGGCGGGTGGCGGGCGGCGGGTGGCGGGCGGCGGGTGGCGGGCGGCGGGTGGCGGGCGGCGGGTGGCTGGTGGCAGGCGGCGGACTGCGGGTGGCGTCATGGGGGCGGTGGCGGGCAGTGGGAGGTATGTGGGTGGCAGGCGGCAGTCGGCGTGCGGGCAGCTGTTGGGTAGGCGGGTGGCGGATGGAGAGCGTCGGTTGGGGGCGGCGGCCCCAAACGCTAAGTGTGCTCGGTCCCCGCCTCCGCCACCGCCGGCTGCTTCCACCCCCAGCGCCGCACGGGACAGCTCTAATGGAGGAATTGTAGACGCGCATTAGGGCGAATGTGTAAAGTAAGTGGTCGCTGCAGCGCGTCACGGCGCGCCCCGGCGCATGCGCGAGGGGCTGCGCTCGGCTTCTGTTGGTTTGTGTGCCATGGTCTTGTCCAAAGCTAGTACGATTTGCGTCGAAGCTTGATGAATTTGCTTGTCAGAAAGGAAACCAAAAGAGGAAAGTCTAGAAGAAACAAACTCAACGCGTTCATTCAAAACGTTTAAGAACCGATACCCTTAAAAAACTCTGGAGTCTGGTTTATTTCAAATACTGCATTACAGATATTTCTGAATTTTGCTAGTCGTAAAAAGTGAAGCATATCGACTTGAAACAACGTCAACTGGAAATAAATTTAAAACTTATCCATCCGTCTACTTTATTAGGGACTAGTGAAACAGAGAGGGAGAGAGAGGAGAGAGGGAGTAAATATACGACCTAATTAGAGTTTCCCCTCTTCAGCCCCTCTACAGCTCATTGAAATCACTCATTGATTTATTAGTAGTCATAACATCACTAATTTGAATAGTTTAAAATTTAATTATGAAATCAACTGTAGTACTCCATACAAGACCCGTAATTTCGACAAGAGGTTTTTAAAATTCTTTTTATTGGCTCTCTATCACTGCCACTACCGCTGCAATTGATTTTGATGTGAAAATTCCCCTAAAAATCCAGTTTATTTTTCATTTTGCTTTTTAAACACATTCGCTCATTCATATGAACGTTTCTGAAAGTGTCTCCAACCGGATGTTATTACTCATGTGCAACAACGCATAATACAATATTAACTAATTATGTTTTTTCATCCAAAGGAAGAATCAATTCTTCAATCAATGATAAAATATAAAAGTTCCTTATCTCTTACAATCGTAACAGCTATGTAAACGTGTTGTTAAAATATTTTGAAATTAAATGTGAAATAAATAAAAGTTCTAATAATTGAGAAAATTAAAATAAAATGTTTGTAATGAATTTAATGTTTCAAATAGTAAATTAAATAGGCTGTTATTTAAATCAAATTATTAACAACTCTATCAACCCTTTGTAAATTAAATTATTTTTTTCCATATATTTACCAGATATACTATTTAGCTTCATCTTCAGCATTTACTCTTAAGCACCAGTGGAAAAGACCATTTCCACATTCCACTGTTGGAAAACAGTTTATTTGCTTGAAACTTTTTAAAAATATGTCACGGTCAAACTTTTTAAAAATTTACGTCAAGATTTAAATGAGATGTAAATAAGCCAGTTTATATTACATCAGTCCTATGTAAACTAATCTTTACTTCTCTCCCCTTTTTATATATTGGCCCAGCTCACTCTAAAGGAGTATCTTGTTTAGAGCTACTGCTCAGTGCAGGCGAAGACGCCAATTATTATTTTATTATTTATTATTATTGATTATTTTGTGTTTCCGGACGCGGCAACTACTATGGTCATTAGTCCCTTAAGTTTAGTGTATTTTTATCGCGGGAGGTGGCGGTAATCTTTCACCACTGGATGGTGAGATACGGCGTCGACCTACACGTCGATTTGCCGGATCGTTTCCTAACCAGGTATCTCCCACCAGCCTCGCATCACCCCAGTTGGGACAAGCTCGAAATTCCCGGTTGGTCTCCCGACATGAGTGGTAATGGAATGCATGTTTGTTTAAGAAAGGGATGAGGAAAGGACAACATAGGTCAAGAAGGAAACATCGTGCGCGGTCCATTGTCTTTTGTTTAGGATACTGCTCCAGCATTCGTCTGGTATTGAGCGGAGAACCCTTGGACCTTCCGAACGAAGGCATTGCAGTGACATCAATTGGCAACCTGAAAAAGTTGCTTTAGATATCACCGGGAGCTAAATTATACTTGGCTACAGATGTGTTCAAATTATTAGTCTAAATATTTTTCCTTGCGTTAACGGATTATAGTATGTTTTCGGAAGTATCTGACAAAATGGTTTGAAGTGTATTGATTGTTCACGGTACTGAAACGAATACATAATAACAGGTATAATGAGACGCGATCAACAAACAGAGGTCCTAAATAACGAGTGATTTTCTCACGTAAATGTGTAGTCCGAAAAAGATCCATGCATATGCTCTGCTGTCCAATATAAAATGTTCGATCTATATGTTTGCAATCTAAATTGAAGAAAAGATGGTCATAAAAACTAGCTCACAAAAAAAAACTCGCTCCGCTGTGGTAAAATTACTCCTAATTTGAAAAAATGGATTAAAAATTTATTTTCATCATGACTAACAAAAAATATGTGAATTATCAATAATAGCACAGTCAAATGTCTAGATCTGTGATCAAAAATACATTTTCTTTCGTTCAATAACTGCAGTCTAATAATTTGACCATCTCTGCAAGTCCCGAAGTAGCGGCAACTGCCCTGAACAATTGTCGGCAGCTATCGAGCCTGTAACTCAAGAGAAAAACCTCCTCCGTTCTGCCACATTTTTCCTCTCAGTCATTGTTTGTATTCGGCACTTTATCGTCTTGGTAACCTGTCCCTGACTCCCACCAGCCACGAACTTAATAGACTGGGGGTCGCTTTAAATATCACTTTTTGTCCAACACCACAAATTCAGTCTAGTTTTACTAAGGACTACGTACATTTTTACTGTCGTTATTCTTTATATCTAGCAAGTAAATTTCTTTTACGTATAATCCCATGTCCTTCGGTTGCGTAAATTTGACTACAGAATATAAAAGTTAGTAATGTAACCTGAAAACGAAGTTATATATGTGTTATGGAAAATGAGTCAGGGTAATTCACAAGTTGAGCTCTGGCACCTCATGCTTTGTAATCCATCATGCATTTTTGAGCGTGGAGACCGGAATTTAATATGTTTTATTTAGCGAACGAACCAAGTTTTATTTAGGCCTCGGTGTCATCCGAGACCATGACCTTTCTTTGTCAGCACTGGGCTCTAGTGACGGAACGCGAGGCGGCGCCACGAAGCGCGGGTGGGGAGGCCGTGAGGCAGCGGTGCGCTGTGGCGCGCGGTGGACCGGCTGCGGTGGCTCAGGGCCTGAACTAATGTCACTGCGGTGCCTCTGATCGAGAGGTCTCGAGTTCGAGCAGGATTTTCGACACTAGCTACATAGCTGGGTCGAGTTCAGTTTGCTATCTGCAAGAGACTTTTAGCGATCGCCTGCTCTGATCGGTTATTTTCCGTTATTATGTTTCCGTTTCTCCGATCAATACCAGTGAATTCCGTTTCTTAGGGACAAATGGATCACGGACCGCCCGCGAATCCTCCTCCCTTACTTACACACACTTACACTCACATGCACTACATTATCACATTTGCCGGGAGACCAGTCGAGAGCTCAGAATATATCCCGGCTAGGGCGGTGGTCCGCTGGTGGGAGATACCTGGTTGGGGAATATCGCCGTAAGCCGACGATAGGGAGGGAAAATCACCACCACCACCACCCGCCGCCGCGATAAAACATGCACTACACTTACGGGAGCAATTACCTAAGAAGTTGACGCGTTCGGAATCACTAATCAATCCATCAAAATTTAAAAAACTAAAAACCTATCCCGTTTCTAGACAAACCAACACTAATATCTAAGAAAAATCTTGAAAGCACCCTGGTTCATTTCCAAATCACAAATTCACCGACAACTTCAAGTACTATTGATATAAGAATTTATCTCAGAAAACTCTCAAAAATACACTCTCTCCTCCCAGCATGTCCCAACACTCCAATATTCAAACTCGGTCAAAACGCATTATCTTTCACGCATTAGACCCAAATTTCTCAAAATTCTCTTTCGCCCACCCTAATTCATAAAACCATTTGCCCCCTTTTCCCACAAATACCCTTCCTCCACTTCTAAACAATAAATTCAAACCTCCCATAGTCAACTTCTATAATTATAAAATTTTAAAAATAGTGAAGGGTTATTCCGAGAACTGCATTTGCCTGAGGATGGCCAAGTAAATTCATTGTACGTAACATGGTACCCATCAAAATCCTCGAAAGATGGAAGTCGAACGGGAAGAAAGTAAAGTTTTTAAGAAAGCTTTTTCTCACTCCTCACGAAACGCTAGTGTACGGGGCGCAGATGTAACTTTTTCCATTACGCGCACGAGGCAAGTAAGATCTTATTCTTTTAAATTATCAGATAAAACTCGCGTAATCCTTTCCATTTTATCACTTTTTAACGCGCAGGAACATAATAGCAAGCAATACAAAAATTAATTTATCAATATTAAATAATGTGTGTTTCCGTGTTCAGTACTCTTCCTTATTTACCTAAATATCCTCAGCCATAAGTTTTCTTATTTCAGTGTTAACGTAATTGAAATTCAACTATTTACTTATAATTGTTCGTTTATTTATATAATTTTAGTAATTTTCCTAAAAAATTGATCTCTAATTTCTGGAAGAATTGAGGGATTTGAATGATCTGAGAATTTTTTAGGACTGAGTTTAGGATTGAGAAAATGATAATGTGACACATTTTCATTTATCATTACTATTTTTTCACAAACACCCTCATAGTTCATCATTTACTACATTTGATACTCATTGGTACTTCTCATTCTCGCAAACAATTCGTATCCTTTAACAGCCTTCAGGGGCTACTCTCAAGCTGCCCCTCTGGAAGCGCTGGGACCGTGCGGGGAATCGAGTCTAACAGGAGACGCCCTGCACGCGGTCCGGTGGGAGGAGGGGGACACAAGGCGGAGGAGGGGGTGGGGTGGGGTAGGGCGCTTCCGCAGGTATCGGGATTGACATGTGTCGAAATTGGCACCTCGGGTGAGGCTTTCCTGGCGGTGTGAGGGACCTCGGCTCGGCGGGGCGGAGCGGAGAGTGCGCAGAGGGCCGGGCCGGCTGGGCCGGGCGGGCGGGCCTGAACCGCATCGTACCGCCTCGGCCACGGTCGGTGAATGTGTTGTTTCTGTGGCTCGACGCTGGCGTAGCGCATCCCCGCCTCGCCCCGTCCCTTCCCACCCCGTCCCACCTCTTCCCCGCCCCGCCTCATTCCGCAAGTCCCCATCCCGTACAGACCTTCCCCGCCCGCCCCACTCCCACCCTGCCCCGACCCCATCCCAACCACGCACTCTTCTCCGCCCACACCAGTCCCCACCCCACCCCGCACCGTTCCTGCCCCGCACCCGTTCCCTCCCCGCACCCGTCCCCACCACGCACCCGGCCCCTCTCCGCTCTCACCCCGCCCCGTCCCTTTTCCCGCCACGCAACTGACCCCGCCCCGCACCCGTCCTCGCCACGCACCCGGCCCCGCTCCGCTCGCTCTCGCCACACCCCTCCCCCGTCACAGCCCCGCCCCGCTTTCGCCCCCGCTTCTCTGCACTCCAACCCTGCTCCAGTCCCCGCCCCACCCCGCCCTCGCCCCATCCTCGCCCCGCCCTCTCCCCGATGCTGCCCCATCCCCTGCTCCGCTCCCACCCCTGCCCGACCCGGGATGCCTCGTCCTTCCCCGCAACGTCCCGCCCCCGTAACCGGCCCATCCCGGCCGGTCCCGCCGCACGGTCGAGGCGCGTGAATAATGCATGAGCCGGAGCTTTGCCGGCCGCTCCGGGGACGGGCGCTTCCTGCGCGGCCCCCTACCCGTCCCCCGCCGCCGGCCCCAGCCCTCGCCCGCGTTCCGACGGCGCCCCCACCGCTGACGCAACCGATGACGCCCCCAACTGCTGTTTCCGCCCAAGAGCCTTCGCGCCGTTTGCGTCCCATCTTCCCGACGTCGCATAGCTCCACAGTGCAAGCTTCACACGCGCAAGGTGCTTTGGCCGGCGCGTCACTCACATCTCATCGCCCACAAATCCTCATTGATTTCGTACCTTCTATTTCCTTCCTTCGTCCGTGTGTAGTATCGTGACTTACCAGGTAAGCGTACCAGGAGGTTTCAATTGGAGCCCGTTGAAATATGGTTCAAGACTGCTACTTATTTTGTGCATTACCCCTTTTTCACACTTGTTCATAATGCCACCATCGCTTGTCTTCACATGCACACCAACACTTTACAATAAGCACAACGCCATCATTGCTAAACGAGCGTCACGAAGACATATTTTCTTACAGTTGATATGTACGAATACATGGCTTTAAACATAGCGGTTCATCACAATTTAATGCAATGATACATTATTGAAATGTTCCGAATGGCAATGTAGAGTTTCAAAAGTCAAGAAACAAATAAAAGGAAAAAAATATTTTAAAAAATACATTCAAGAGAAGAATTGTGGGATCTGTTTGGACCTCTGACATGAATAATTCGCCTAATGCCGAAAATTGATCGAGAAATGCACAATAATTATTATGTATGATTATCGTCTAACATCAAAGAGAAAGGAATACAGGAATACATAACAGCAAAAAACGAATTGTAGAAGACCCTGTTATTCAAGGGACCATTCACCAGAAATAGTGTGATAGGATGAGGGTTGAATCTCTCACCATACTCTTTTTTTAACCATTGCGTCCAGCCATTTTATTTGTCCCTCTTTTCCCACATGTGGCTACGCGCTCCCAGAACCAAATCAGACCTGGGACATCTTTCCCCGCCACCGCATCTCCAGGCCGCATCTCTCCCGTTCATATATTCCAGTCGTCACCTCCGCCGTGCGGTTCCCGCGAATCCTACATCTTTCCAACATCTCGCGCTTTTTGTCCTCGCAACATTTCGGCGTCGCATCTGCTCGTCGTATTTCCATTGCATATCTCCGCCGTCCCGCGACCCCCTTCGCTCGCCGTCTCCTGCAGCAGCGGTCTGGCGATCATCCCGCTGGCACCCCCTCCCGCCTCAGCCTCCGCAGCTCGCCGCACGCAGCGCCACCGTCTCGCATCTCTGAGCCTGGGGGTCTGTCGCCTCTGGCGTTCGTCCCGAGCCGCACATTGGGCCGAACACTATAAAAAAATCAGACTACAACGCGAGGTATGGTAGTGATAAAGACTTAAAATTAGTTTTTTAAGCAGACATGATATAAAATGGGCTCTTTTGAATAAAATAAATGAATATAATAATAAAATAAATGAATATAAAATAAATGAAATAAACCTTCAACAATTTATACCAGGTCAAATCCAGTCTGCTCTTCTTGTCTATTCAAGCCAGGTATTTCTACGTTTTCAAATCGCAATTCCATATGTTTCACTACGAAAACAAACCTTAAACGGGTTAGGATGTCAGCTGGAGAGTGTCAATAGCTTCAAACAAAGCTGAGCAGATTACCGTACACATTGATTGGTTGATGCTCTAAACGAATTTGTCCGCATACGTTAGATAAGAAAGTAAAGAGAAATGAATGTCAGCATTTTTTATGCTTCATTCATCTTTAGTTTTTAGCACAAAGACATCTGTTAAATTTTTATATCACATATTTTCATGGCGATGCAAAATTAAAAAATATCCTTAAACCGTAACGTCTGAGCCTAAATTATTTGTTTTAAGACTGGTATGATTAAAATTGTGTTTTAAATTATTAATTTAAATCAAGATTTAAATCAAATTATTTTTTAAAACAAAATTTGTTATTTGTAATATTTGAAAATATATTTGTGATTTAAATATGTGTAAAATAAAAATAACTCATATAATAAGACTTCAATCAACTGCAAAGTTAATATAAAGAATATATATAATATTTCTTATAAAGTTTTTCATAAAACTGAACAATTTTGAGACAATGAAATTTAATCTATAATTTACAAGAAAATTAAAAAAGCTTGTGAAACGGAGGACAATAAAGAATTTGTAAAGTGTTGTATACTAAAAGACTTATATGACCGATTATGTTTTATTCATTATAGGCAATATCAACAATACCGCCCAAACAAACTCCAAGGTAGTTTCGAAACAAACACGCTTAAATCTCCGACGGTGTCCATAATTTTAGATTTGTATTCAATGTACACTAGTAACAACCATTATATCCCGTATTTTTCGATAACAGGACAACTTCAAGTAGAATTCAATATTTCAAAACATTCATTGAACGACAATTTTTTTTCTAAATTATGCTAATAGATAGTACGACAAGCTTATTTGGTAATGTGGACGCAAGGGAAGTGTTTCAAGAGCACAAAACTATAAGTAACTCAATTTAAATTCCTATTCATTAATATCCTATTTCTTCAAATACACTCGTAATATTAGTACTTCAATCCTTGTACGCAAAGGAACCATCGGATTCTGTAGAAGTATTAATACTCTCGTTTATAACATTTCTAATCATAATAATTGATTAATGTATACTGTTTTTTATGAATGCATCTGGAGTGGCTCATTGAGAGCGTGCTAGCTTTCCTTGATGCAATCCCGAGTACGATTGCCGGTCGATAATTATTTCAACTCAAAACAGCAACATCGCTTTTGGACTTTGGATATTCATTCTCCATCCTAGCGGTAGTTCAATAATCCCGTATTTCTCAATGAGAAGCAACTTCCTTTTTCGTTATTATGTGTACTGAATATTTTAATGCTATGCAATAGGAGTCAAATGAATTGTAATATTATTAAATATCGTAAACTATCATGCATACAGAAGAGTTTACAAATAAAATCTGGAGGAGTAGAATCTTTAATTGTTTCGCCCTCGATTACTGTCCCAGGGTCCCCGACTAGCCTGATTTAGTTTTATTGACAAATTGAATTCTGTGTAGTCCAGCTTGAGAATTAAACGAAGAGAAAGAAAGAGAAAAATTGAGTTGTGACGCCCATTCCTGTTCTCCATTCCGGCAACTGCTTCATCCGTGAACAGCGATGCTACGCGGGCACAGGCGCTGGACGTGGAAGGCGAGGGAGAGAAATGGAGACTGGGAGAAGCATCGGAAGAGTCCCTACAGACCCAGCGAGAAGACCCTGTGCACCACCGATTCCGCCAGTTTTCTTTCTCGCCTTCACTTCGTAGGAAGAGTAAGTATTCTAATCGTGCGCCAAAAATAGGCTGAAGAACCTTTATTGCCGGGTTCTTTTAACAAAAAAGTGGATAAATTTTGTTCCTTTACGTCGTAAATTAATTCCTCTAACACGTGTCGTGTTGTTAGAATCCAAATTTTGTGGGTCTTCCACGATGATGAAAAATCGAATGACGGCAAAACGTTTGTCTGTCCGTCCATCGGTCTGCCTGTCTGTCAGTGTGTCCGACTGACTGTCAGTTAGTCCGTCCATCTGTCTGTCTGTGATCAATTCTAGCTCCTAAACCTTTCATCCAATTTTCTCCAAAACTGATATTCCTTGATCGATTGAAATGAACTTGGCCCTCTGAGTTTGATAATAATATTTTAATTTTTAGAGTTAGTTTGCAAAAAGTGTCAACATTTTCAAAATTTTCTCAAAATTGACTACAATTTTTATATTACACTTTGTCCTCGGAGAGCGTAAAGAACGCTGAATAAAATGGCGCGAGTCTTATTTCCATTGAAAACTCTGATTTTTCGAAAATTACATAAGTTGAAAACTTCTTTTAGCGTCTTCCTACAACTACAATATTGAAGATAGAGATTTTTCTTTTATGAAATTTGTTCTTTAAATACACATCTTTAAGTACGGGTAAGTGCAGTGATTCGAAAAGTTTAATTCTTTTCTCGTAATTTTGAGTGAAATATGGCAATTCAGTTTTCTTGAAAAATTACTTTTTTTCAAAAACGCCTCCAAATTCTTCCGTTACATTTTCTGCCCGTATGTGTCAACAAAAGATAAAAAATGGTGCTAGTTTATTTTCCATTCAAATCTCTTTATTTTAGAAAAGTGAAAAAAAATTCAAAAAGTTAGCATTCCAAAACTATCGAATTGAAGATAGACATTTTTGCCTTAAACAAAAGCTGTTCTAAAAAATCACATCTTTAAAACATCATGTACAATTTGTTTTGAGAAAACGAGTAGTTTCATGTAGGTTATATTTGAAGTTAATGCTATTTATGAAAAAAAAGTGTTCGCAAAAATTATTCTATATTTTTTCGTTAAGTTTTCCTCAGGCAAACAATGGACACTTAAAATAATGGTGCAATCTAATTTTCGTTACACTCTTCGAAGTTTCGAAAATTGCAAATTTAGAAATAATGCCAGAAAGTATGTCTTGTTCTAGCACCCCTAGTGTATCCAGTTGCCAGGAGAGTTATATCTGTGAGTAATTGCGTTGGGAACCATCAATCTATTCAAAACCAATATTATAATATTCTAAACTTTCCGCAGTGCCTTCAGTCGTTATAATTTCTCTTCGACGTCTGCCAAGAGAATATTAAACGGCGAGCGGCGGTCTTTTAGCTTGCGCTACTCTGGGCACCTAGGGACTCTCAGCATATCGGGGACGCGAGCGCTGTCTCCCGGCACAAAGCAACAAGAGGGTTTGGCCGGGCGCCGACAGCGAGGTGGAATAGCAAAACGCTCTGCATGAACTCTGGCGAAAACCCGCCGGGTGTCTGTCCTTACCAGCTCACGCGTCCTCGCTTCCCCTACCACCCACGCCGTCCTCGCCGACCTCGCTGACCTGCGTCCCCACGCCATCCACCCTCCCCACGTGGCCCACGCTGTCCTCGCCGCCCACGCTCCCTTCACTGTCCTCGCCGCCCACGCCCATGCTCGCCACGCCCATGCTCGCCACACGCTTCGTGTTAAGCACGCCTCGTCTGAACACATCTCTTGGCTGATAAAGTTGACAAGCGGAATCTAAATGTTACCGAGTGGTTCTTTTGTTTTAATGTTTGTAAATATACATTAATTTTGATCTATATTGCATGTTAAGATAGAACAAAGTGATCGCGCGGTGCACATTCTCGCCGCCCGTGTTACCATGTTGTCCGCGACCACTCGTTACTCCGGTTACCGTCGCCTCCCACGTCCCCAGGTTCCCATGTCGTACATGCGGCTCCCCGCGCCGCTGCGCCGAGACCGTTCCTGCTGCCAGCAATTCGCGTGGGGAATAGTAAATTCGCGGAGGGGGCGGGCGAGGACGATGCGAAAACGGACGTATTGCATCCCGTGGATATCTTTTCCTGTGCCTTTACCTGTCTCCTTCAAAGACATAGCTCTAATGAGTCCCGTTCAGTTTTCCCCGTGAATACAAGGAAGGGCTAGTCCAGATATCGTTTGAATGGGTGAAAACCAGAACGGTATAAGTAACATTTTATAAATTCAGAGAAATTTGTTATTTAAGTCAATTTTACAGGAAAGTCGAGATGCTTTGTTTCATTGAAACCACAGCATTTCAATTGTTCATTAAAACTACGAAAATATATTGCCACTGAAATAGAGCCTAAAATAAACACGTTTCTCTCAAAATTTATAACATGTCATTTATACCGTTCTGGTTCTTACCGTTTCGTTTCTTCCAAGATCGTCCTTTCTATTTCTTATTTGGAGAATATTAAAGAGAAGAAAACATGAGTTCCTTTTAACGTTATTCCATTTTTAATTACTTTTGAATTATAACAGTCAGATTTAATAAGCTTGTTATTTTGAAATTCAAATCTGACGAATGTTGCTAATTTATAGGAATTTATTTCAATGTATCCAACTTGTCTGATCCAAGGACGAGGGAAAAGTAGCCACGGCCTTCTTTTAAAAAATTCAGAATTAAAATAATTATTTTGTTGTTAGATAACATTTATTTTTCGAAGATTCTTCCCCGATCACCTTCGTTTGACGTTTTGTCAGGATTGGTGCTTTACTCATGAATGGAAACTTAACCAGTATCTGTTATTCTAATTTGCTGTTGTTTAATTTCATTAAATGGGGAAATATGTTTTTGTGCATTGGAATTGTGTTTGAGTCCTGAATAAGCATTTTAATCGCCGCTAAGGTAACTAAATTTTTTTATTACATTTATGGCCATGAAAAGTGGACGAAAGCCACGTCCACAAGCTAGCTCCTGCGATGTTTCACCAAAGTATAATTTTTAATAAACTAAACCTATATGTCTGTGGCGGAACATATTGATAGCAATTGGAGTGAAGCATGAACTGGATAATCAACACAACTTAATTTTGGTGTCAAGAAGCAAGCAAGAAAAATTGAAAATGTTTGAGTATTTACTTTTACCAGATTGAATGTATTCAAAGACACAAATTGATCAGTCTGTTTATTTTTGCTGTGAAAAAATAATTTTCAAATGTAAATGAGTGATCACTCTCAACTCTCAATACAATTAATTATCAAATAAAATGACTTTAACATAAATTATTAATATCAGTAATTTGCGAGGGTTTGCCAAAGTGTACACAGCTACGTCTAGGCAAGTGAACGCTTTGAAAGGAATAGGAATACTTTTAAGCACAGTTGTTTGTGGTAAATTAATAAATTTTACCACCCTTGTTGCGTTAAATATGCGTCCCAAAACACAGACTGAGACGGGCTAGGCCTTTCGAAGCATCCAAAAGTGAGAGGGGGTTATCTGGGAAGCGGGTGTGAGGCAAACCTAACTGCAGGATGCAGTCGGGCGATTCCCGACGAAAGCAGGACTGGGAACAGTGCAGGGAGCGGGGAGTGAACTGGGGCGGAGCCGAGGGCGGGGCCAGGGGCGGACCGCTCCGGTGAAAAGAGCGCTGTCCCGGGCACCGCTCCGGATGGCGCGGAAGTTGCGCCCGGGGCGGCGGCAGGGAGGCGGGGGCGGATGTGGTTGCGGGGGCGGCTGCGGCGGGAGATGCGGCGGTGGCGGTTGCGGCGGGTGGCGGGGTCAGGGACGATGGTGGCGGCGGTGGCGGCGGCAGGGACGGCAGCGGGGGCGTTGACAAGCGGCAGGGTCAGCGGTGGCGGTAAGGTCAGCGGTAGGGGGCGGCGGTGGTAGCTGTAGCAATGGCAATGGCGGTGGCGGTGGCATGGCGACGGGCAGCGGCGGGAACACAGAAAGGAACAGGGTCGGTGGCGGTAGCAGTAGTGATGGCGGTGGTGACGGCAGGGACGGCGGCAACGACGGGGGCGGAGGTAGAGGCGAGGGCGGCGACGCGGGGCGGACGCGTGGGCGGGGTGCGGTGCGCGCCGGGAGCGGCGCCGCGCCGGAGGCGGCCGCAGTAACCTACTAGCCTACAGCGCGGAGCCCTGGCCGTGACAGGCGCCGGAGGGGGCGCGCAGGTGGGGGCGACGCGGGCGATGCCGCCCCCAGGGCGTGATGGGATGCAAATAGATCCCGCAACTCTGCGCGTGGGCTGGACGGTGCAGTGGTGCATACGAGGTGTGTGGAGAAGCGTTTGGAATAGTGAGAGCTTTCAGAAACAAATTTAAAAAAGGCGAATGACTGAGGAAGAAAAAAATCAATCGACAGGTAGAAGGAGCTTATAAATAGAAACAGACAGATGCGAATTAGTAAAATGTGTTGGGAGAATGACCAGACAGATGCAGAAAATACAAGGAAATGCAGATATGGAAAATATGAACAAAAATTAAGTGAGGAAACAAAAGCGGTAGATGGAATGAAAACATTGGATTGATTCATTATTTAGTGTTTCCTGTTGCGTCAACTGTTACGTTTCCTTTAAATGTATCACATTTCTCTACAAATCAGCATACTTGGAGCTTTCCTGCGAAATTTCATTTTCCAGATTTGCTTAATATTTTCGCATATCAGAAAGTTACTACACATTTCTGCACTTTCAGCTACATTTTTGAAACAATTAGGGAAACTTAGTAATTTATTTAAATATTAGTGAATAATTACCTAATTCTTAAAAAAATGCCTTGATTCAACTTTCTTGAAAGTGATGGATTATAGTTACAACGATTCATAAAACTTTTTATTACGATTAGGGTTGCAAAGAACATTACGAACAATCGTTCAGTAATCTTCGGAATCTACGGATTCAGTAATCTTCAGCAGAGTCTCGGCGAACCTTCGCAGAAGACTGCGTTCAAACACTGCGCTTCGCAGGGCCACCATGCGCAGAAACGGCGACACGTCATCCAGCGCTCTCACGTGCGTGGGTCCAATAAGCATAGTGATTCGTAGAAACTCACCATGAGTCGCCCTGCGTCGCGTCACGGACCTGCGTTTCACCCTCGGCCGCCGGCCGCGCCAAGTGCACGCGGCCGCGTGGCGTGGGCGGGGAGGGAGAAGGAGGGCGAGCGGCGCGCGCCCTGGGAGACGTGTCTTCTCGTCTGACGCGTTGCCTGGCAACGGGCGCGGGCGCGTGGCATTGATCATGCAGCTCGTGTGGTTGGGACGGGCGTCGCGTCGGTTGCGGCGGGCGACGACGACTCACGCTGCGCTCGGCTTGTCTCCACGCCCGCAAGCCCGACCCACCCTTCACGCCCACGCCGCCCGCTCCAACTTCTCCACGAGAACCTTCCTCACCGCCCGCACTGCCCGCGCCACCACCTCAACATGCCCCGCTCGCCCAAATGACCCATACTCCCGGCTAGCACCTCCCGCTCCGCCTTCACCCCACTCCCACCTCCCGCACTGCCCACTCCTTCACCGGGGCGGAGCGGTCAAAAAGTGGAGGGGCGAGGAAGAGGGTTGGTGGGAAGCGGAGGAGCGGAAGGGCGGGGAAGCGGAGAGGGGAAAGCGGAGGTGTCGTAGAGCGGAGGGACGGGAAAGCTGAAGGGTGGAGAGTCGTAAAGGACGGGGAAGCGAAGGGGCGGAGTAGATTATTGGGGAAGTGGAATGGCTGGGAAGTGGAGGGTCGGGGAAGTGGAGGCGCGGGAGGGCGGGGAAGCGAATTGGTGGGAAGGCGTAGGGGAGGGAAAGCGGATGGGTGGAGAAGTGGAGAGAGGTGGGGAAGCGGAAAGGTCGTGGAGCAGAGGGACGGGGAAGCGGAGGGGTGGGGTAGCGGTTGATTGGGGAAATGGAGGGGCAGGGAAGCTGAGGAGTGGGAAGTGGAGGCGCGGAAGGGCGGGGAAACGGGTGGGCAGGGAGGCGGAGGGGAGGGGAAGCGGGTGGGTGGAGAAGTGAAGAGGGGCTGGGAAGCGGAGCGGGGCGTGGAAGCGGAGAGGAGCGGCGAAGCAGGAGGGGGAGATGGGCGGGGCTGGTGCAAGGTGCGACGTGTGTGCGTGTAATTACAGCTCGCGGCCCGCGGCTCCTCTTCCCAGAAGTCTCTCCCGCGGCGCTCCCTCATAATATTCTTTGTGGCCGCTGGGTCTTGCGGACAATGGTGCGTAATGAAAGAGTTCGCGGTAAAGGACGACCGCTAGAGAGGCAATGTTCTCTGTAAGGATTTAGATATAGAGATGGACTGAATTACATCTCTTCTCCCTGTTATTTGAGTCTTCAATCCCACATCACTTTCATATTTTCTCCACTAATTAATTTGCGTCCCTAACGTCCTTAACTTGTTCTACCTCGTAATCACTGAATTAAATTCATTTTACACAATACTATAACGCAATATTTTGTAGAGATGAAGACCGATTATCATGTTTTCACATTGTAGGAACTATAGCATGAACTAATCTATACCTATATCTTACGTTACACCTATTATATCGACCTCATACAATCCGCTGTGTAAAGCCCCAAAACATTACTATCGGAGGTTTCGAACCACAAAACTATTGCTTGCATCACGGCCTTCCTCAATGTCTTTCCTGTTCCAATCCAAATTACCACGATCGGCTTTAGGTGGCTCAGGACATTAATTGATGTTACTGCAGTGCTTCTGACAGGGAAGTCCTAGGTTTCGAGTCCCGACGGATGCACAATTTTTGACACTAGCTAGAGAGCTAGATTGCCGAGTTCAGTCGCTCTCTAGAGGATAATTCTAGCGGGCGGCTGCTCTGAACGGTAGTTTTCCATGGTTTCTCCGATCAACACCAGGTGAATGTCGGAGCAGAACCCCAAAAAACCGTTCACGGTTCGCGCGCGATATTGCTGTCCTCTTCCTTGTCCTATGCTCACCCGTTAGTTACACAGACACATGCACTACACCAACATGCCGGAAGACCGGATGGAAGCTTAGAGCTTGTCCCGGCTGAGGCGGTGCCGTGTTCGTGGGAGGTACCTGGTTGGGGAAACCTTCGCAAGCCGACGTTAGGTCGGCACCGAATCTCGCCATCTACCGGGGGAAGATCACCGCCACCTCCCGCGATAAACGTATGGGACTAATGACCATAGCATTTGACGCGCCCGTAATCACTAATCAATCAGTTAAACCAAATAATCGCCACCCTTACTCGCGTTCCGCGGCGCCGCAGCTAACTGCCCCCACTTCCAACGCACCCAATCCATTCCCACCCCGCGTTAAAAATAATGCACGCTCTCATGTTTAATGTATGTAATATAAATCGCCGACGATTTATTGCTGCGCCGAGGAGTAGGAAAGAAAGTGCACGAGGAATAAAAGATGTTACACGCGCCGCGCAAATTCCAAAATCCAGCCTGAGTAGCCCAGTAAAAAATTATTTGATTAAATCCCCTGTGAGGCGGTCCTCGTAGAGCGGGCTGCGAGAGTACGGGTTATTTATGGATCGTGGAAATTGCGCTCCCGATGTTTAATCGGCTCCCGGTCCCTGCTGACTCTCTTCTTTAACGTTGCGTAAATATTTCATTTGTTTGTGATTGAGCAAATACGCAAAATAATTGACCTCAAGGCGTGTTGACTTGCGACAATGTTTGGAAACACTTCGACCAGCAAAATTTAATCATTGCTGTACCGTTTGCGTCATACAAACGACATGTCGTGTGTTTATTCATGTAATATTTATTTACCGCTATTAATATGAATAAACGAACCAGACTGTGTCACAACCCTTCGGATAGATTTCTATAACACGTAAAATGGACAGTTACAGAATCCGATTTGCGTGGTATCTCTCTGCTTAAACAAGTTACTTAAAACTATCTGAAGGTTTGAGTTTAGTTTCATTCCATAAACTGTTTCAGAAGGTTGAATTTTTTAGATTAAAGGAGATTGATGGTGATTTTTGGACGTGCTCGGTCAGAGAAATGTGGAATGAGATAAATTTAAGCATGAATGAAAACTGTGAACAGATTAGTGCATCAAAATAACTTGTGAAACTGAAAGATAATATTGTGAGAACAACCTAAAATGTTACTTGATCACGATGAAGTTAAACCTTATCTTCATTATGTAAATGTCAAGAAAATCGAATTAAACGGTTTTCCTTGTATGCGTTCCTCTTCACATAAATTCTAAATTTACTTGTACTAAAATATATCTTCAAAATACAAAAACAGTAGAAACTACTGGTTTTATACAAAATACAAAGACAGTAGATACAAAATAAACATGCAATATACAAACAGTAGGTTCTACCCTTTTTTGTACGAAACACAAAAACTCGTATGTATTGCTCTGCCCTCGCTGGCAGACGGCTACGCATGCCGTTTTACACAGGTATGCACAGCTTTAAACAGGACGTGTTCTGTTAGAGCGTCTCCGTTTATTTCGCGGAAGCGTCTTCGCTAAGAGATATGTCGGGTCGCGTGACACTCCTCGGCAACAGAAGACGCGGAAATTCTCAGCTCCGCAGCGAGGCGCAGGAGACTCGCAGGAGAGGGCGGCGCGGGGCAATGGTGCCAACGGGGCTTACGGTGAAGACAGCAGAGAGAGAGGCGGCAGGGCAGCCGGGGAGCCGAAGGCGGGAAGGGTGTGGTGGGGGCGACAGGAGCAATGGTGTTGGCGGCGGTGATTGGGGGCGTGGTGGTTGGGGGCGGTTGTGGGGCGGTAGGCGCTGTAATGGCGGCGGTATAGGGGACGGCAGGGGAGGCGGAGGCGGCGGAGTTGGAAACTGGGAGCGGGGGGGGGGAGGGCGGCGGAAGCGACGGAGTTAGGGGCCGGGCGGCGAAGTGGGATGATGGACGGGACAGCGAGACGGCGGAGGGTAGAGGAGTAGAGGGAACGGAAACTGTGACGGGACAGCGCGGAGGGCGGCGCAAAGGGCGGCGCAAAGGGCGGCGCAAAGGGCGGCGCAAAGGGCGGCGCAAGGGGCGGCGCAAAGGGCGGCGCAAAGGGCGGCGCAGAGGGCGGTGCAAAGGGCGGCGCGTAATGCAGCGCTAAGGCTGGCGGGGGGAGGGGGATGGCGCGGTGAGTGACGCGAGTTGCAGGGCGGGAATCCGCATGTGCGTTGTCTGAGCTGCGTCAATGTCTTCTTGTCTGTGGCGTCTACCAGAACAGGAGAGGGAGCCATTAGTATACAACGCTATTGTTCCATCCACCTAACTACACGGCCCAAAATCTCTTTCTCGATGTCCTTCCCCATCCAACCGTTCGCTGTTGAACGTATTGCGTTACGTGTAATTGGCGAATGGCCAAATCTATTCGTCTCACCCCGACCACCGTACGAAAAGTCGTAGGTTCGAATGTTGCCCTCGCCATTAATGCTTGTTCATGTATTTCGTGAGTATGTTGTATAAGCCTCGCTCTCACAAGATGTGTGGAACTCGTAAGTTTTTGTATTTGTTTAATGTACGGTTTGAGATACACCTGACTGGGGAGCAGATAACAAATGGTTTGAGCTGGAGACCGCCCGCGAGAAAAAAATTATAGCTTATTACTAAGAATGGTACCTTTTATCGTTTGTCTTACATTTTTCCTGGTAGCACGATAAAAGCCTGATGTGAGAAAGTAGGGTAAGGTACTGATCGGGCATTCGCCTGGAGTTGATCGCAGAGACCACGTAAAACTACTGATCAGAGCAGCCAGCCGCTAGGATTCCCCAGGCAAACACATAACTCGACCTTGCTGTCTGGCGAGTGTCGAAAATCCTGCTACCATTGGGGCTCGTACCCCAGGAACTCTTGGTCAGTGGCACTGCAGTGATATCAATAGGTGCCCCGAGCCATCTCTACTGGTTCATGGACCGCGAGGGGGTCTATTCTAACCCCGTTGGGACGCCCTGCTGTAGGCGCCGCCCCGCAGCGGTGGCACCCGCGTCTGAGGCGGACGGGCGCAGCGCGTCACAGGCGTTGCTCATCATTGGCGCAGTGGCGGCCTGCGGAGACCATGAATAATGAAGCAGGCGCTGGATCTGGCGCCCGAAGCACGTACGCACCCGGCTCCTCAGCGAGAGCGCCCCCCGCCGCTCCCCGCCCCGCCCCGCCCGTCTCGCCCCACCCTTCAACGCCGCCCGACAAACCCGCGCGCCCCCCCCCCCCGTCATCCAACCTCGCGCACCATCCTTCTCCGCCTACCACGCCCGCTATTACCGTGCAAAAATCTGCTTGCTAACCCCGCTTGCTAACTCCGCTTTGCTCAATTGCTATTCTCCTTCGCGACCACCACAGCACTCGTTTTCCCCTTTATCGATCACCATCCGCTAACCACTAAGTCCTGCTATCCGCAAAGCACACGCTAACTCCCATCCGCCAGTACTATCTCCCATCCACCAGTACTATCTCCCATCCGCCAGTACTAACTCCCATCCGCCAGTACTAACTCCCATCCTCCATGCTCAACCGCTGTCCTTTCATCGTGACCCCTCCACATTCATCCCACTCGCTAAATATGCTCCCTAACACCATCCGCCAACCCTGTCTGATAACTCCCCATTCACTGTGTGCAATCGTTATTCGTTGACGCACTCGCGAACCCGCCCCAATCATCCTGGTCGCTAAATCCTCTCAAAAATTCGCTCAATTATCTTACTAGCTAACCTCATCCACTAAACCCTCCCCAAAACTCGTTCGCTCATCCCACCCTCTTACTTCGCTCAGTAACACCATTCGGTTCCCTATCCTCTAATCCTACCTGCTCTTTCACTCTCTCTCCCTCTCTGTCCCTCTCTCTCTCCCTCCCTCTGTCTCTCCCTCTCTGTCCCTCTCTCTCTCCCTCTCTGTCCCTCTCTCTCCCTCCCTCTGTCTCTCCCTCTCTGTCCCTCTCTCCCTCTCTCTCCCTCTGTCTCTCCCTCTCTCTCCCTCTCTCTCTCCCTCTCTGTCCCTCTCTCTCCCTCCCTCTGTCTCTCCCTCTCTGTCCCTCTCTCCCTCTCTCTCCCTCTCTCTCTCCCTCTCTCTCCCTCTCTCTCCCTCTCTCTCTCCCTCTCTCTCCCTCTCTCTCCCCCTCTCTCCCTCTCTCTCCCTCTCTCTCCCTCTCTCTCCCTCTCTCTCCCTCTCTCTCCCTCTCTCTCCCTCTCTCTCCCTCTCTCTCCCTCTCTCTCCCTCTCTCTCCCTCTCTCTCTCTTCCTCTCTCCCTCTCTCCCTCTCTCTCCCTCTCTCTCCCTCTCTCTCCCTCTCTCTCCCTCTCTCTCCCTCTCTCTCCCTCTCTCTCCCTCTCTCTCCCTCTCTCTCCCTCTCTCTCCCTCTCTCTCCCTCTCTCTCCCTCTCTCTCCCTCTCTCTCCCTCTATCTCCCTCTCTCTCTCCCTCTCTCTCCCTCTCTCTCTCCCTCTCTCTCTCCCTCTCTCTCCCTCTCTCTCCCTCTCTCTCCCTCTCTCTCTCCCTCTCTCTCTCCTTCTCTCTCTCTGCTAAACATATCACCCCTTGCTAACGCTCTGACAAACACTGTTCACTCAACCCGTTCGCGCTAAAACACGCCGGATAATCATGAACGCCAATACTGCGTGCGAAAATCGCCTGGTAATAGCACCTACTACTCGTTACTAAGACACATTCCAGTTCACTTCACTCCTCTTAGTACGATCTACTCATTGAATCTCACTACTCATAATGTGCAATTTCTTCGGGATACTTCTTGAGGCAACTTTAACAAAGCTTTCAGTATGATTGCAAATGCGACCGCTTTGAAAGAATATTAATGTTTATGATTTTTACTATTCACATAATCTGTAGATTTTCAATGAACTCTTAACGACTTGGAACTACATAGCAAAATGCAAGTGCGCGCTTCTAAGTCTAAATGAAATCTGGTCATTACTAAAAGACCACTTCTATTAGAGCGATCGAATATTATGTTGCCAACCAAGACTGTCGTAACTTCAATTTATAATCAATTTTTTGCAGTAAAAGAGGGGGCAAGGATTGTCCTGGACAGTGCAAGGACATTGCAAGAAAACCCCAACATTTAAATAGGCTTCTTTGTCTCTACATACCTTTTCAACGTAGATATTCGTTGAAAGACATTCGAAAGGAGAACGTAACTGCAAATTCTCCACCCAACTTCTCTCTTGCGACGACGAGGGAAGCGCTGCTTCTTCCCGCGGTTATAGTCCTCTTCCGTCTCCGCTCCTCCCCCTCTCTCGTCGCGCGTATTTCATTTGGCCCATATCCAACCCCATCAATCGCCTTCCGGCGCACATCTGCCCCCGATGCGGAAACACACGTGAAAACTCCCCCGGGACGTCGATATCGAAGCTGTTGAGGATCTGAGGATGACGGAGACGGTAGGGCGCTTTGCCTACAGCTTGTTTCCGCGTCGCCTTTGTTCAGCGCACAGGGCCTTCTTTGCAAATCCTCACAATGGCTGCGTCCTCCAGCGCACGTGTCCCCGCACGTGCCCCGCCCCCCTCTGAATCCACCCCGATCTCACTCCGCTCTCGCTCGCTCCGCTGCGCCCCCATCCCACCACACTATATCCCCACCATAACCCCATTGCCCCCAACGTCACCACGCTCCGTTCGCCACCGCCACATCATTTCCCTGCCATTGCCCCAATTCCTCAACTTCACCCTTGCCTTCACTTCCCCGACATCGAACAACTCTCACCTTCACCCTGGCCTCTCAGCGCCCCCTCACCCCCGTCCTACCTCTTGCCTGTCACCACCCCCGTGCCATTTCTTCCACAGCCCCGTCACCCTCACATCTCACCTCCATCACATCCCCCGTCCTTGTCTATGTCGCGCCGCCCCGCCTCACCCTTTGCCCCGACTACACTCCGTTCTCCACTCATGTCCACTCACCGCCGCCGCCCTGCCTCCATACCGCCAGCGCCCCACCCTCGCTCTCCTCTCGGCCATCCACCGATTCCGCACCCTTCCTCCCTCTGTTCAGCCCCACCCCCAACCACCCACCGCCCTGTTATCGCCCCGCCCCTGATCCGCCACTGCCTCGCCAACGACCCGATCCTAATCCGTCACACCCCTTGATAGAGCCCGTTCCCTTTACCACACGGCACCACCCCCTCAAGACGCCAGTGCACCCGAGGGGGAACGTAGCACGCTCTCTGACCTTTACTCCCGCCGCGCCCCGTGCTGTGCCGGCCAAGGGATTGGCATCGGAACGTAACAGTTCGCGATTTGTAAACGAATAGTATTGCGCACCGCGGCTGCAACTATGTCTGTCGAAATACAATAGCTTCAACCGGTATTGGTATTATTTGATAATAGCTAAATCGATCATTCCAGAGTTTCGTAGTTTCGAATCAATTCTACTCTGATGTTTGAGCAGTATTGAGCTTCGAGTCGCTTCCCGTTTTGATTCCAACCACCGTTCTTGATCTCCACGTTGGTTTATTACTATCCCTTAAGACTTTCCCCCCACGATCCAAATCTCTGTATATCTTAGACTGTAAGGGGGGCACGTGGAGGTATCTAACACGTTATAGCGCACATTCCCAATGTTGAAATAGATCATAGCATCCCCACCCTGCTTCATAAAATTTGTAGCATTATAAAGAGAACCACCTCATTTTCTTTACAGTTAATGTCAAACATTCTCATTATCGTACAGTCAATTTCAAACATCTCATTATCACAACATTCTCAATGTCAATCGCTTGTCACACATCACATCAGGAAAGTTTAAGATATGTACATTATGTTACTCACACAACAAGATTATATATATATATATATATATATATATATATATATATATATATATATATATATATATATTGTATTCCCAAATATTGTATTGCGTACAATTGAGCAAAAAATAGGTAGAACAGCTATACGCTCTACGGCTGTTGCTGCGTAACTTCAGTCATTTTCAATTGTACTCATTTACGTATTTCCAGACTTTAAGTTCGCACTGGGACGGGATGAGATGGCAGTTTTGGGTGCACTAAGCCGGGGCTCGACGAAAGGAAGGATACTTCAGACCGTTTCGGAGTCAGTTTGGGGACTCGTTCCGTGTCTTGTATTGTGCGCGATGGCTTCATAATGTTAAGTACAGAAACAAGTTGATATGTGTTCAGTTTTAATAGCGGAGGAAGAAAACTAGGCAACGATCTCAGATTCTCTTCTAAACAGAACGAGAATAATAACAGAGTTAATACGTACGCCTTAATATTCTTTCACAAAATTCGCAATATTGATGTTGCCATCTTTAAATTAACGATTGAATTAGCAACTTAATCGCGCTGCAGATTTAATTTCCATTGTGGTTCAAATTATCATATTTGTTTAAATAAATGTGACAAAACTTACGAACAGTATTGCCTCGGAACGTATTAAACTTGAAGAATTTCTAGTGAATGCGGAGAAAACAAAACTGTGAGTAATGCTAGAGAATAAATTAACGTTCTTGCGTTCGACTTCTCACTTTTACGTACTTTATAAGTGTGTAAATACCGATTTTCAAATGAATGTGACCCATAACTTATTCTTATTAAACTAAACTAATACTTTATTCACATAAATATACAAAAACGTCATATTTTAATGTTCATATAGATTATCATACAAAACAATTAATAGAGAAATTGCAGAAGTAGAAGTGAACACAATTAGACTGAATTTGTGAAATTGTTATCTCTTCAAAAATTAGGAGAGAAAAATATGAAAGTGTCAAGGAAATCCGGGGAAGAATCAAATGTAGTTGTAAAAGATGTTGGGTGATATACCTATTTACTTCACTTTGATATTTAATCATTAATTCTGTAAAATATCATAAAATAATGACCTTCCCTAATTTTATTAACGTTAGTATTCATTTTACTCGTATGTACCCTGCTATGCTTAGAAATTCTCTCAGTATTAAAACGTTATTATATTGATTCTATTTCAATGTCTTCTTATGGGTCTCGACATACAACATGTAACCGTCTTACCTGTCGTATGTGGAAGTGCAAATTATACAGAATTACTATTCCTGAAATTTCTGTTGATTGAACCCAATTATTTGAATTGATGGCAACTAATCACAAATTATTAGTCTTTTTTCTTCTTCTTCTTCAAAATAATAACTTAATATTTATTATAACATGAATAAATTTATCAATGAGCTCATCAACGATCTGATCTGAACTTTTCTATACACAATAATGGTAATTCCATACGGCCACGACTTAAATTTCATCGGCTTAATGTGATTTTCGCGCGATATGCTGATTTCTCGGATGAACTCCAGATCTTCTGTTTTGATAGTCCATTAGATGTCTATGTTCATGACCCTCCTGCAGTAATCTTCCCTAATGTCAAAATTGATTGAAAATGTCCCCGGAGTATTACAAGTTATTTGGAAGTCTTGTGAAAAAACAAAAACTGGACATAATATATACTATCGCAACTTTCCCTGAAATATGTTTTCTGTTGAACTCATATTCGCGACTGCCTATATTCACCACAAATTGTTAAATTACTATTGTCTTCTACGAATTTATCCTATCATACATTTATCCCCAAAACAAAATCTATTTAGATCTAAATTTCAATTTGCGACATAAACTACAATTACATCTTTAACTTATTAAATTGTACAATACATTACGACATTGTATGTACATGTCGAAATTAATTACATCTCGCCCACTTCCCTATACTTGAACCACTAAACCCAATTTCGAAGCTGAAAAATACTCGTACGGTTTTGGTCTATACACCCGTTCTGTTCGATGTCGCGCAAGAGAGTGAGTATTTTTACATTTTCACACAACCACAAGTTTCACTGCCTCCTCCATACGCTCTTTCTATATTCCCCGGAGCCTTGTTCCATTCCCCCAAAAGAATATCGCCCAGTTCGCGCATGGAATATAATTTCTTGTTTACCGGACTCCCTGACAACGTGTACTCCTTGGCTATAAGTGTTCTATATGCATACAGTTACGTCGTATTTATGTTTGATGCCAACTTTTTCAGTTCAATTAAAACCGGGAGTTTCTGACATATCACAATTGCGACAGAATTTCGCTACTTACAGTTTAGCTAACCAACTAAATTACACTTCCGAGTGTTGAGTAATTCCCTAAATTAAAACTTAATATCATGTACAACTCGAGAAAATTCTGGATCATTATAATTGGATGATACCACGTGTTCGCCATGTCGTTATCCGTACGGGTGAAAAAGCACATCGAAATGTCCAAAAGATCTTTTTTCTGACTTTTTGCAAATAGTGGAAGGTGAGAATCGTCCCGTTCCGACCGTGACGGCCTATGCTCGCACTCTGCAGCAAACAAAATAATCAACGTTTAAAAAAGTACGTACCCATGGCACGCAAGGCTTTAAAAGGACATCTCCACAACCGCTCCTATTAATCATCACCTGCCCGAAATCACTTTTAACACTACAGCCATTAACTCGGCAAACACCACAGTCGCCACTAAACGTCTCCATCTTCACCTCCGTCTCCACCACCCCTCCGTGTTGTCACCAACCCCTCCAAGATCTGCAACTTTCCCCACTCCTTTGCCTTCTTCGCACCCCCGCCACCGTATCCTCCTGTACCGCCCCTTTCCCCCGCCGCCTTTTTCAACGGCTTCCCCACGGCCCCGGCCCCGGGCCAGCCTACTTGGCCATCGGGCGCGGTGAAATATCGCCCCCGCCGCTGCCCCCGGGCGCCCTTTTTCAGGCCCTCGCCGACCCCCTTCCCCCTGCGCTTCCAATCTGCCCCCCGCCCGCGCCGCGCACGGCTGATTGCCAATTAAAATAAATTTGAAACGGCTTCTGCCCCTCGGCGTCGTGAGACGGTGCGCAACGCCTCCGGACTCCCTCCACCCTCCACCCTCCCTCCACCCTCCGTCCACCCTTCCTCCATCCTCCCACCGCATTCTCTCCGCGCACCCTCTCATTGCCATCCACCATCCCCTCGCCGCCCTCTCTCTTCCCCCTCGCTGCCCCCTCGCCGCCCTCTCGCCGTCCTCTCGCCGCCCTCTCGCCGCCCTCTCGCCGCTCTCTCGCCGCCCTCTCGCCACCCTCTCGCCGCCCTCTCGCCGCCCTCTCGCCGCCCCCTAGCCGCCCCCTAGCCGCTCTCTCGCCCGCTCTCCCCGCCGCCCTCTCTCTGCCCTCTCTCAGCCCTCTCGCCATCCGCCCTCCACCTTCCTTCCACCGTGTCTCCACCTTGTTTACATACACTCTTCTCCCTTCTTCCGCCATTGTTGCGTCCTGCTCCAACTTTTCCGGCGATCCCCTCCATGTCTCCATTCCGCGCTAGTCGCCTTTGCTCAGTTCGTCCCCTCCTCTGCCCTTGCTCCCTTTTATGCCTGCCCCCGGCCCCGCTTGCTCTTCCCTCTCCGGCATCGAAGTACCCTTCTTTGGTCCTTTCCGCCTCACCGACCCGCTCTCTTCCCCTCCCCTCCATCACTGTCGTCACCCACATGCGCGCCTTCATCCCCGCCGCGTCCAATAGCGCATGTCTTTCCGCCTCTCTCCAACTCTGCCTCCGCGCCAGCTCAGCCTCACCCCCTACTCCGCCCCACCTTCCCCTCCACATTCCTGCCTCCCCAACAACTAGACGCGTGTGCTAACCCTCCTCCTCCTTCTCTACCTCCGTTTCCTTCATCATCACTTTGGTCTCCAACCGCGCATTTGCGTGAAACCCCTCCCCGCTCTCTTCACCACTTCATCCCCCATCTCCATTCTGAAGCCACTTCGCCCCCGCCCAGCCCTCTACTCTATCCTCTCCCCCCGTCGCCGTCCTCATCAAAGGCAGTCACGACCTCCACCCTCGCCCGCACGCAGGAGGGTGAGGAGGAAATGAGAGGAGAAAGAGGGCGAAACGGGCGCGGAGGGAGGCACTTGAGGATGTCGATCGCTTCGGGCACTTTGCGGGGATTTAGCGCCGTTTTGGTTTCTGCCGGCGGCTTCCTCAGTCGCGTTTCTCGTCGCGCCAGAGAAGTAGTATTAAGACGCCGTCTAATTGTTGTTTCTTTGACGCTATCTCCGGGACATTGCTCGGAAAAGGCTTCCGGTGGGAAGTTGCGGTGGTGTAAATGCGTTGTTAAATTGTTCCATTAATGTAAATGCAGATTGTGCTGAAAGTTTTTATGACGATTTTTTTTATTGACTGGTATCGACTGTACAAGAGGACATTTAAGGATATGGTAATGTTAGAATTTTCTTCAAATATACAGAAACTGTTGCTTTTCCCAATACCTTATATTCTTTTACGTCGTTCGATTATTACCAATTGTTGTTTCTTGACACTACCTCGTGGGACATCACTCGGAAAACGGGTTGTGTTGGTGGTTTGTTATGACGATTTTTTTACTTTGTCTGCTATCGCCAGTAGAAGAGGACATATATAGATATTTCGTTTTAGTGTTAGAATGTTCTACAAAAAAAGTAGAGAATTGTTACGTCTCATAATGTCTTATTTAATTTTATGTTAATTTTAATATTAATTAATATTAATTAATAGATGAAAGACTTACGCGCTAGTAGGGGTTTGTTCTATGTCTTTTAGACATACTCGCAAAGGATTCTATTGTTAAAGGTTTTCCCTCGAGTTTAGACTCAGTCTTGGAGAAATTTGAATTACTTGTCCGAAATAACGAAGTGATAATTCATTTTTTTACAATCGTAGGGACAGAATACGCAGGTAAAACGCAGTTAATACCTGAAAGTGCTGCGGGTCGCATAGAGTTTGTGTTCAGGGGCATTTGCATCATGAAAGCATACAATCAACATTAACGCGCGTCTACGTGCGACGGACATACGCGCATTCCCATTGTACTGTGTGTATTCTTCACGTAACTGCAGTCAATAAGGTTTTATCGCAATCAGATGAACGGTACGGCAGCGCATAAAATACGAACAAACAAACAAATATTGATTTTTATATATTAGATATAGATGGATAGAAAATGATCACTTTTTGGTAATGTACATGTTTTGGGAAATTTCATACAACTGAGACACAAGTCGCAGTCACCCTTGTTAGTCATACAACCCCACGTACACAAATGTTGGGCACGAAATTCCTTTGTCTGCGTCAGAACGGGGCCTGCTGAACACTTATGCAGAAAGAAATGCTTGGCAATCAGAAACATGTGTCGTGTACGCAGAGTCATAGGGTCATGAATGCCCATGGCCAGATTTGAATTATACGCCCCAAGACTTATTTTCTAGGAAGAAGAAAAACATAATAACTTTGCAAGTCTTATATTTAAGTTTTGTATAAATTTAAGCATAAAATTAGTTTGTACTATTAGGTAAACAATACATCAGTAGCAAACAACATAGCAGTTCGTCCATTTAGGTATTATTATCTCTTAAAAGTTTATTTTTCTGTTCTTTCTGAGGCCAATTTGTCAATAATATGGTCTACATTTATACATTTTGTAATGTCGTACTCAATCGACAGAATAGCGAGATTACTCAAACGTTCTTGACCAATCTTCGATAGTAATTTTTTTTTATTTTATTAATTTCATTTTGCTGAAAGATCTTTCACAGCTGACAGAAGTCACACGTCAATGCCAGGCGAAGTGCAATGCCTGTATTGAGATAACTAGTTATCAAATCGTATTCTTCATGACAGTTAAGAATTGCAATGTAATCTGCATTTTTACTTTCTCGCGCTTAAGAAGAAACTTCTTAAGAAGACAAAGCTATGCAATGCTGAGCAAAAAAACGGCTAATTTTCGGTGGAAATTTTCCCAAGCCTTCATGTAAAGTATCCCCCAATATTAAATATATGTTTTGAAATTAAAGAACCGCTATGTCAGCCCAATCGATTGGAGAATATCAATTTTGGGGAAAATTGGCTGAACGGTTCATCCGCTAGCGTTGTTCACAGATGGACGGACGTCTTTCCGTCATTCAGTTTTTCTGTGTCAAGGATTTACGCATGGATTCTGTGTCATGGATACTGGTTACACCACGTGTGAGAATTCTTTTTATTTTAGCAACTGGATTTATCCACTTTCCCGTTACTAAGGCTCGGCAATAAGGGTTTTTCTGCAAAAAATTCGCTGTTTTTTCCCGCAGCATTACATAACTTTGCCTCCTTGTTAATAACTAGAAAATTGTATTCAGTCTTAATATTTACAAATTTCTATTTTTTATTTAAATCAAACTTATTAACTTTAATACTTCACTTACTTATTAACTTAAATACTTTGATTCAACTCTCAAGGATTTCGATAGAAATTGAAGAATTTTGATTGTCAATAGATATAATCTCTGATCTTATTTTAGAGTTATTAAGTGTTTATTTTAAAACTGTAGATTTTTTTTTCATTTTTTCTAAAAGAAAACCTTTTAAATCCGCCAAAAACCGTTTACATCTGACTGACCAAAGTTGTGATGATGCTGAAATTCGTGACAAAAATTTAAATGACGGTCATGAATTGTTTTTTTTTTAAATATTTTATTTAGGGCTCGGTATAAAATTTGTGTTAAATGAGGGCCGCCGTTCCTAATCTGCGCGGAGGCCTATCGTTATCAAGTGCATGTTTTTTTATGAGTTAGCATCATGTTTTAATTTTGTGTGTCTGTACCCCAGCGGCCCGCAGGCTGTAGGTCTGCAAGGGTTGAGCCCCTGGCTGCCGGCCGTTTGGCCAGCAGACTACGCTGCATTATGTAACTACATTTTATTACATTTCCCACTCTATGTTCTTTGACAAAAAGTAATTCTCTTCGACCCCTCTACGTGCCCTAAAACAGGCATGTCAAGGTCTTACTAGAGATCGCGGGCACTTCATCTAGAGCAACTGGCGCGTGATTTAAAAGTGAGGGTTTTACACATTGTTACAGAGTGGCGGTAAGTCACGGGATTCTTCGCCCATGACGGTCTTTTGGTGAAGTTAGTTGACACTTATTATCATAAATTTAGATAAATTAATGTCCATTTTCTCTTTAAAGCAAGAAAAAAGATCCATTAAAATGACATAATATATGTCACATCACAAATGCTCAATTGAGAGGAAAATTAAACATTCTGAAGAGAAATCTTGATTTTGTAATCGTGTTTACTTAAGAGTGATAAAATAGCATTGACTTTCTACGTTCAAGTTAGGTTTAACAGGGCAAGGTTGTTAAAAGCACTGTTCGTCTGTAAGCAAGAATTGTTTACTTATGGAGACGTGTTAATTTATTTTACATTACTGTTAAATAAAATAACAACTGAATAATTTATAAACACAAAACAAAAAAATAAGGAAATAATTCGCCAATCAAACATATGCCCTCCCCTAACAAAAATGTTCATATAATGCAGCATTTAAAAATAAAATGAACGTGAAATACCAATAAATAATTTAAAAAATTGTAAGCAAAATTGAAGTCTATCTTCTTTGAAAAAAGTGCATAGATTGTTGAATTGTTTGTTTCAATGAAATTCATTCATTTGAATTCATTTCATTTCATTATTTTTCGTAGAAGAGATCTGCCAAACATATTCTCTTATGAAGCGACTATTCCCCACCGCGCACCGCTTCAGCTTGCGCATGTACACCTCTTTGTAGATTTGGAGGGGAAAGGAGAGCGAAGTCAGGTGAAGTTGCTCGTTGAAGCGCCGGGCTTCCCAGGTGGGCAAGTAGCTCGGTTTGACGTTTGTAATATTTATTATGAGACATTCGAGTAAAATTTTTTATCCACATTTGATTTGGGTAGTCTTTCAAGGGCTTTCAAAACTAAACACATTATTGACATCCTTAAAATATTGAGAATAATGAGTTTAATTCATGCGTTTTATAAATATTTCTATGAACATACAGTTATAAGAATACAGTTGCTGAGGTTACTCCTTGTAGGGGTCTCTAAGAAGAAACTCCCGTGATAATTACAAAATACATTAAACTAGTGGTACTGCAATAGCACACACGTTCTCGCATAATTTATAACTTCTGTATTTTTCGAAAATTCAGAGACTTCTACAAAAATGAGATATGTGCTAAAAATTCTTTATATTGATTTTGAAAAATAAACGTCTGTCACCATTGTTATCCAGAGCGACGTAACCACAGAAACTGCAGGAGGTTCCATTCTGTGCCCAGCACGGTCGGACTCCCGTGCCACTGAGCAGTGGATCCATTGCAAGTCCTGCCTTATCCATCTCCCACCGGTTGCTTCTGGATTATTCTGTCCCTCGGGAGCACTTCTTGAATCCCAGGCATCCGAGGATCAGAACCACGCAGAAAACCCCAACGCCAGGGAAATGCGTGGTGAATTTATTGAAGAATATCCACGCAGCTATACCAAAATTCAAGATATCAAAACAGCCTTTCGCACAATAATGGAGTGTGCCGGTTCACAGTCACGTGATAACGAATGTAAAAACAAATATTTAACCGAGTTTCGGATTAGAAACATGGAAATATTAAGCGGGAAAGAGGCTTTCAAATCGCAAAGCTGTCTTTGCGAAATAGCAATGCCCATGAGGGATGTACAGCTGTGCTTGACCACTATTCCCGAAGACGAGCTTCTGCAAGTGAGCTATCGAGAAGAGAAGAAAGAGGAGGAGGAGGAAGAGGAGGAGGAGGAGGATGATGATGATGATGAGGAGGAGGAGGAGGAAGGGAGGATAAAAGAGCAGCCGAGCGAGGCAGATGACAGAGTGCGCTGGTGGGCCCGCGCCTCCCGTTCCCTGCGCAGCGCAATGCTCTGCTGTTTCGGCTGCGAGGAATGAAGGCACAAGAGAAGAACACAGCGAGTGTGCAAGGCCATGGCGGATTAGTAACAACTCCAGCGAAAATGTGAATTAAAGTCATGAACTAAACACCGTAAATGAGATGAAAGATGTGTCTTTGTCCTTTATCTTAAACATGAATGATGTTGAACTGTGGAAATATATTTTATACCATTAACTCAAACAAAATAAATCATACTAAAGTGTAAGTACGTTTTCTTAGTAATATTGTATTCAATATTTGTTATGATTTCAAAACATCCACCGCCACATTAAAGTCCGATGAGCATGAACATATGCATTCTATGACATATGTTTTCAAATAGTTGTTTACTGTTGTCGTGAGCAGGATAGTGTGGTCTGCTAATGTATTGTAATTGTATAGGAAAACGAACAAAACATGGTTGAAACGGTCTATTCGATTCTTTAGATGATTCGTCTGAACTTCGCTATGTCCCTGAAGAATAGGGATATGTGAATACAATACTAACCAAAGGGTCTGAAATTAATGGTGTTAAATAAGGGGAAGTGTAAGAAATGGAGAAAAGAAACATGAAATTAAGTATACACTTCAACAAGTTAGAACAAACAAAAATATAATAAAAGCTTTAGAAATTACTAATGAATAAATCCGATTCTATTTGAGAGAAGCTAAAAGTTGTTTTTTAAGAAACACTAGCAAAATACTCAGCATTGCCATGGCTTTCTTCATGTCCAGTCTTTGTGAAAGAGGAAACGAATAAATTTTATATAAACCACGATGTTTAAAACTTAATTTTCAATGAAATTGGTTCAAATGTTAATAAAAGACTTAAGTTGAAAGTTTGTATTTAATTCTGAATAAAGTTTTCGTTGTGTATTACATCTGTCACGTTTTCACCAACAATCTTTGGTCACAGCGTGTTTGTGTTCTATAAGTACGCGTTTCTGAACGTGACTTAATTTTCACAGAAAGTGCATTTATCTCTAATGACCTTTCGATGCCCACATTGACCTTTTGATGGTCACATATTGTTTCAATCGAGAGAGATAAAATTTCTTGAATTCAATATTTTGTTTCCATTTTCAAATTGTACCAAACTGGTGGAGCAGTATATACTCTTTTATTGTCTTTCAATTTATCATCCCATCCATCCAAAATACCGTCCGTTTGAAAGCTTTGAAAGCTCTTCAACCCTTTGATTGACCATTTGAATGGGTGAAAATCAGAATTGTATAAGTGACATTTTATAACTTCTGAGAAAATGTGTTATATATAATCGGTGGCAATGAATGTTCGTGGTTTCAATGAAATACCTGAGCCGGCACACACTCATTAACTTCTAGATCTATGAATTAACTCAAATTGTCACGTTATTATTGAAAGAACCCTTCATTATTTGTCAGATTACGATTGATTTACTTCGATTGTTTGATCAACATCCAATCAAAAAAAACAAATATATATATATATATATATATATATATATATATATATATATATATATATATATATATATTCATTCGTTCAATGCCCTTTCAACATAAAACCTCAAATGCAATATGTAACTATAACTGACTTGAGTGAAGTCTAAATAATATCGTTTATTTAAGTAATAACTAATGTTATACACTTCATCATCAATAAATAGTAGTTTATTTCGTTATTCCATAAGGTGTATTAACGTGTTTTAAAAATAAATTATAAATTATAAAGCACTAAAACACACAAGAACACACGAGAATTCTAGCGGCCGGTTGCTCTGATAGATAGTTTTCCGTAGTTTCTCTCAACATTAGGTAAATGCCGGAGCACTACCCTAACCTACTAGCCAGCTATGCCCCAACAAACGCGTGCGATCATTCTTTCCATCATGCTTAGCCTATCATCACCCCTTACTTATTCACACATACATACACTACAGTACCACGTGTGCCAAGAGACCTGAATGGACCTTCAAGCTTGGCCCGGCTGGGGCGGTGCCCCGCTGGTGGGAGATATCTGGTTGGAGAGAAATCCTTGAAGCCGGATCGGATCTCGCTATTAAACGAGGGAATATCACAGCCTCCTTCCGCGAGAAAAACATGCAATACACTAAAGGGTCTAATGACCTTAGCAGTTGACGCGCCAAGAATTACCAATGAATCAATATAAGAGCATCCTAGAAGCCACACAATTGTCGAATCTGAGTCTTTTAAGACCAAGTAGATATTCGAATAAAATTGCAAATCATGATCACTCACATTACAGGTCATCATTCAAACTCTTCATGTGTTAATTTCGTTAATTTATGAAATAAAATTTCCAAGGAGATTTTAAAATACCATTATAATACAAAATTGAATTATCAGAAATCTCTGTTCACATATCCAAATTGAACTTCATCGAAAAATTATGTGAATTCATCTTCAACACCTAATATATTTAAAATAAAAGTAAGTTACAACCCTAACGCAGTATTTTAATAGTTTGAACCCTAAACATAATTGTATTTTATTACTATCTCTAAGCATGATTGCTAATAAATAATTTTAATACATGTGAATATATGAATATTGCAGAAACCATCGTACTGATTACTACATAAAGTTAGATCGCTAATTCGTGTACGCCCATTTATACACTAATCAAAAATAAGAACCAATCGAATGTGATCTAAAGAAAATTCATATCGACAGGATGAAAATATTTTTGCAAGAGGCAAAAGCAAAGACATACTTAAAAACAAATTCTAAGAGCACAAATGGGAAACAAAGGCAACTAAAACATAATAACTAAAAATATGTAAATACCAAATTGTTTGATTTCCTAAAACATTTTATTTTGAATGATTAATTCAACTCTGGTAGTTTAAACGGAGTCCTCTCGGAAGCTGTTGGAGGCGGTGGCGATGGCGGCGAAGGCGGCGGAGTCTGTGGCGGACAGCAAAAGAGAGTGACGGGTAGTTGATGCGACCTGCCGCATCCAGCGCCGCTGTCCGTCGAAGCCGTGTCGACATGCGATGCTGAAATGTTACATTCGCGTAACATCATCCGCAAGTGTACCGTGCGCATGTATGCATAATTCATTTGTTGCACAGCACGTACAATATTTGAACAGGCTCGCCACATTGACGAGTTTATTAGCAATATACAGCACCCGAGCTGAACACCATAATCCATTATGCCAGCGTAACCGGCTATTTAAAAATGGGGCTGAATCACGAGGATAGTAATAACTCGAATAGGACCTTTGCGTGCTGTATGCTATGGAAATACCAAAATTGAATAACTGCTAATGAAAATGTGTATGTGAAAGCAATTACGATGCTGTCGAGGCGCCGGCTACACAATCTCCCCTCTGGCTTAATTTTCTTCTTTCGTTATATCAGCAAAAAATTAATGTATTCGTGCATTGAAAAACTGTGTTTTATAACGAATCATGTACATGTTTTCCTTTGTCCATATCTAGTAAATCCGAGAATAAGATGAGTTAGAAATGAAAGAAGAGAAGCGAATATATCTCTGCAAACTGTAGTTCATCGATCGATGCTTTAGTAATATTGATAAACGAATTTCACGGGTTACTAGTATTAGTAGTAATTAAATAATAATGGGAATGGCCAGTTCCTGTTTTGAACCAGTGGCAGCAGGATAAAAGCGAACCGTACAAGCAGAAGCAAGAGCGACCCAGCGGTTTCAACATTACTCATACACTTTCTTGTCTATACCTGCTCCTCTGCTTCGTAATAACCGCTTTTAACATCCTTTTCTTTCTTTTTCATTTCCTTGGTGTGACGACGCAGAAATATTTCTAAAACATGCAAATGTTGCCTTTACATAGACTTTAATGTTACACTTCTAACAATTCAGTTATAACATTACACTATTTTAATATAATAAACTTACAACACGAAATCAATTTACTATATAGAAATTTCGATAACACAATATTGTACAAAATTTGCATTTAAGATTACCGAGTTAAAAAAAAATACGTAGAATCAAATATGTATAATACACATTTCCAATGGGCGTAGAAATTGAATGAAAATTATGTAGCCTCTTACCATGTGAAAGGTGTCTATGCTTTCTTTAGATTCCCAGCAACTCAAAAAACAATAAAACAGTTTGGATTTTGCCTCAAAAATGCAAATATTCGATTGTGTTATTCTTCGCAATCTCATGCTTCGCGACTGCCTACAGAATTTTCTTACTCTGCTTACGACACAGCCCATGTCATGCGACAGCAAGAAGCCAAGGAAGAAGCCGTCATTAAATATTTGCTATTCGCATGTTGCGTAATGAAATAGCAACGTTTTTTTATATTCTCGGTACCTAAAAAAACTGTTGTTTTGTTTTGTATACTGAACTTCACTATACAAACTTATTCAATGAAGAACGTGTATAATGAGGTAATCTGTCTAATGTTAACATAAAACGCGGCCCTGCCATACATAATAAATTCTGTAGAATTACATTGTATAATAAGAAATCTTGTCTAATTCGGAAAAAAATATTGGTCCCTTGAGAGTCCGCATTGAGCAAGAGTTACTGTACTATTTTTTGCGGTATTCATGAAGACTGTTTTTATTAAAATATTTCATTTGTTGCAGTGTTAAAGTAAAATTTTGGAAATCCATTTTTGAGTGGATTGGTCCAACGATTTTGCTGTCTCAGAACGCTGGTACATGCGAATCGCGCGATACAAACGCTATAATTCTTCGATTAAAACCACTGTAGTTTAGTTATAGCTACATACCTAGGTCGAATTCATTCGCTGTCTGTAGGTGAATTCTAGCGGCCGGCTGCTCTGATGGTAGTTTTCCCTGGTTTCTCCGATCAACACCAATGAATGCTGGGCCAGTACCCTAAGAAACGGGCCACGGACCGCGCGCAATCTTTCCTTCCTCTTTTATCCTCACTCCTTACACACACTTATACTTGTCCAACACTATCACATATGTCAGGAGACCGTTTGGGTGCTTAGAGCTTGTCCCGGCTGGAGCGATGCCTCATGGGTGGAAGATATCTGGTTGGGGGAACCTCGTTAGCCGACGGTAGGTCGACGACATATCACCACACAGCGTGGAAAGATCTCGGCCACCTCTCGAGGAAAACGCATGCACTATACTTATGGGACTAATTTTTGGGCTAAGTTTTTACAACAGGCTTTGTCTGAGGCAAAAATATCTATCTCCAATTATGAAAGTTTTTTTTCTTCCAGTTTTTGAAAAATCGGGGATGTCAACGAAAATGAGACCCTCACCATTCTCTTAAATGTCCTTTACACTATTCAACAACAAAATTTAATCAAAAAATTAGAGTCATGTTTTGAAAATTTTGAAAATGTTCCAGGGGCTTCAGGTAAACTACCCCCTCAAAATAAAAATTTCGGTTTTGAATTCCAGAGTCCGCGACATCAGCTAGAACGATTGGGGAATATCAATTTTGGAGAAAATCGGCTGAACGGTTTCTGCGCTAGCGTTGTGCACGGACGGACAATTTGCCGTCAATCGATTTTTTGGTATGAAGGATTCACAAAACATGGATTTTTGCAACACCACGTGTTAAATGATTTTTTTCTATATATATTGCAACTGGATTTAACTACTTTTTCGTTACCATAGCCCGGCAATAACAGTTTTTGTGCCGAAAATTCTCCGTTCTCCGGCTCACGATTACAATACTTTCTCTTCTTACATTAGTGAGTGCGAGAAAGTAAAAATTTACAATATTTTTCACAATTGCGCACCATTATCTTTAAATGTAAACATTTGTCGATGCATTTGCAAATGTGTATTCCCGCCTGAGATATGGCATTCTATTCTGGGGAATCTCATCATGTGGTATCCAAACCTTTAGATTGCAAAAGAAAATTATTCGAATAATGAAAAAATGCCATCCGCGTGATCTCTGCAAGCCTTTCATTGAGCTTGGAATCTTACCATTGCCTTGTCTATTTACGAATCTGTAATATTTGTCAAAACTGACTTACTTAACGCTCGAAACATATTTTCATGCAATACTGATATTTATGATTACAACACACGTCGTAGAAATCACATTCATCAAGTGTCAGTAGCAACGGCTCACTTCCAGAAATCCACATATAATACATGTACGTTACTTTACAACGCATTGCCAGATGACATTAAACAACTGAAGTCGGTACACAAATTGAAGTTAAAAGTAAAATATTTTCTGCTGCATAACTGTTTCTGTACAATTAGATACTATACTGATCGACAAAAAGAAAAATTAAGTTCATTTAACAAAACAGTGATATATAATGAATTAGTTAACATTTGTATTGTATATTTTTTTTAAAAGACTTATGATAAAGAATGTACCTCAGCTTCCGGATCAATGACCCCATCTCGATCAGGTTTTTGTCCAGATCCATTTTTTGTCCTGATCCATTGAGCAAATGCTGAGATGGCCCCTTGTTTTGCTTCTGGATGTAAACATAGCTTCACTAGGCGCACGTTTTGTTGAACTCTCCTTTTGCTTGTAGTGATAAGAGGTAAGGGCGCGTTGCTATTTTGTTAGTAATGCAGAAAATCAAATCTGCAATTCGTTTACCGTGGCAAACACGTTTTCTATAACTCGGGAACGAATATGTCTAGTTTTTCAAATGTCGCTAATCTCGCGCTTTTTTAAATTTTATTTTTATTTATTTATTTATTTATTTATTTATTTATTTATTTATTTATTTATTTATTTATTTATTTATTTATTTATTTATTTATTTATTTATTTATTTATTTATTTATTTATTTATTTATTTATTTATTTATTTATTTATTTATTTATTTATTGATTTATTTTCTTTCTTTTCTTTCTTTCTTTGTCCGTCTGTTTGTTTGTTTACAACTTTTACGCATCTTATAGTTAAAATGATGGGAAGGGATTCTGGAACTCAAGAAAGAGTGCGCAGATTATCTTCTCCCCCATAAGTCACATACAGGTTTGGTTTTTTGTTGTTGTTTTTTTACTATATAAATATAAATGTAGAGAACTGCCGTAATCGTACTTCTCGTTATTGAGATCTTCATCTTCACAGTAGTTGAAGATTTTAGTCATTATACGTGTATTATTCACTCTGTGTGTTATCAGCGACAGGAAAACTGATGGGAATTAGTATTTGCAATGGTTGTATTCGAGAAATTTGAACGAATAACGTTGGCAGCTCTGAAGCGTCAAAATGGAGTGCTAGCAGTTCATAAATGCATTTGTTTGTAACCTAGTCCGTCCACTAAAATGTGCTCCAACGTATTGTTTATCTGTGATATCATAATATAATTCTATATTTTAATTACCCTAAATTGTTAAAATGGGTGATACTGAATTAGTAAATTTGCATTCAAGTTCTAAGAAAGAAATGAACTATGCCTGGGTATGAGGTCTTACAATTTTTAATATTTTTACCATGAGTTGGTTTCGGATTTTAAGACTATCATGAGATTTTGAAAAGCGTAATATAATTTCTTTCAATTTTTATGGTGTATAGTAGTAAACATTTTATGAATTTTATTATTTAAGAAACTTGTTCTGAAATATCTCCATAGCATCTTAAAAATTGAGAATAAATAGACCTAAAGCTCTTTCATTGAATTAATGTGTTATCATTTCATTAATTATATTAGTTTGTTTGAAATACTTCTCTTTTTTATGTATTTAGGGCATTTCTGAAGCAGATGATGAAACTTCTATCATAAAACCCAAGCCTCGGAAGCGTTTAGAAACCGTAGTAGAAACTCCATTTAATCTACCTGTTTCGGAAACTTCATCAACTGTTGATGCTTTACCACCTCTTAGAAAACCAATGCCCAGAAGGAGGAAACAAAAGGAAATTGTCCTTTCCCCTAGAGATCTTGATAGCCCTGCATCAAAGCCATCAGCTTCTGATTCAGGATTTGTACTTTCTCCGGGAAGATCATCTGCTGCCAGTAGTCATAGATTAGAAGACAAGGTGTGTATATTTCAAAATAAAGTATGACTGTTGAGCATTAGAAAACTGATGTGAGCACTCCTTGTTGTGTGTAATTATTCTTCTAATTTCATGATCAGATTATACATACATACATGCATGCATACTTTATTTTAATATTATATTAATTTCATCATAAAGATTAATTTTATCTCACAGTTGATGACTTAAAAATCATTTTGAAGAAATTATTTGCAATCAACTAACAACTTAAGAAATTAGATTTGGGTATAAGTAATTGAAAATCTTTTATTAACAATTTGGAAGTAATTTAGATCCTTTCATGGGGTACATTAAATATTTCATCTCATTGAAGAAGAAAAAAATTGTTGTTTTCTCTTTAATTGAGAATATCCTGAAATGGCATTTAGTCAGATAACAATGGCTAATTGATTTTATTGTTTTAAAAACATATTGAAGAACTCATATATATTAAAATATTTCTCAAAGAATTTGATTACTCTAAAAACACTCATACAATTATTTAGTAATATATTTTACAGTGATAAGTTCAAAGTGATGAATGCTCATGTTATATGTTTGTCAAAATAATAATATACCAATTTCAAAGAATATAATGCAGAAGAATATCAGTAAAATGCTCTTGTTCATTTGGTTTTTTAATGCAATATGTGATGAAGATTTTGCAGTGAGCCGTAATGAATCAAATTCTTTAGTAAGAATTTATAAGTTATGAAAGTGATATTATGTCACATAAAATGCATTGTTTAACTGAAATTTATTGAAATAATTTCTTTGCTTACTGTAATACATAATATTCCTGGAAAATTTGGAGTAATGGCAATATATTTTTCTTCTTCTTCTTAGGGAATTTCTGAAGCAGATGATGATGATTCTGTTGAAGTAAGAACAATAGCTTTCAGGCCTCAAGAAGCAATTGCAGAGACATCTTTTGATAATCCGGTACAACTGGCAACTTTTTCCCCAGTTCATTCATTTAAGAAACCAGTTCCTTCAAGGAGAAAACAAAAACTTTTTTCTCCTCCCCAAGAATTAGCAAGTCCAGTTTCCAAGACCTCAACCTCTGAACATGTTCTTGTACATTCTCCAGGAAGGTCATCTGTTAGTAGCAGAGGCAGAGGAGAAGAAAAGGTATATTGCCTACATTTTTTCTATTAGTTTGCTAGCTTCCAAGTGTGAGAAAGATATATCAATTTTTAACTGTATTACAAGTGGACTTACTGGAAAATAATTATTAGGTAATGCTAATTGAAAAGTACTAAGGAACCATTTATTTTGCAATTATGAACAAATATATGACAAATTATAATTTTTATTACTGTTTTTAACAAACATGAGGACTCATGTTAATGAAATGAACAATAGTATAGCCTTCTGAGATTTGTATATCACTAGCTACTTCATTTTTTAGGGTAACAATTTGACAGTATGTAATTTTAATTTATTTTTATTTGTTAGAATTCAGCTCTAAAACATATAATGTGTTGTTTTTATTCATTACGTATCCAGGATTCAGGACCCTCTAGCCTTCCTGCGAGAGCAGATACTCCAGCAAGTATAAGTAGTCAACACCCGTCTGTGGGTGAGACATCCTTAGATGGTAGTAGGAGTTTGACATCACAATCTGATACCAGATCGTATCGAGAGAGAATAAGAGATCGTGTGCGATCTGAGAGGGTATGTTATTTTGAATTGTTCACTTCAGAATGTACAAAGTAGAAAAATAAGAAAATTATTTGCCTGAATTGAGGGAGAGCATAAACATATTTGTTCTTGAAGAGGTGTAAATGAGATAATAAAATACCTATGTATTATATTATATACAATTGTTGTATTAAAACATTTAATCACAGTTAAAACATACTAAAAATGTGTTCTACATCTCTTGTAAATGAAGATTAATGATTTGATGTGTCAAGAGTGTAAATGTAGTTATGTTCATGCCTGAAAACATATTTTAGTAGTTTGGTATGACGTAAAGAGTAAGTTGCAGAAGTTACATACATTGAAATAGTTGAGAAGATGTGGCAATTGCTTTGTATCCTCATTAACTTATCTTTTAGCTTATTTAGTTAATGAAATAAAAGTTTTTACACAAAACTTATTTAAATTCAGTAATATACATTTTATCATTTCCTATCTATCTGGATACGTTTAATTCCAAAAACTTCTTCTAATTTTTATGTTGAAGGATAAAGCAGCATCTGGTATTGTGCAAGCTCACCAACGGTCACGTCTGAAGCAGAGACTCCTTGCTAAGCCTGCAACTTCTCGCTTTGATTTGATAGTAAGTGGAAAGAAAGAACTTGATGCTGCATTCGTTTTCTATTTCAGTTTCAAGTATTTCAGTATTTTGAAAACAGTTTCTCTGCAGTTACAGAAAGAAGAAAGACAAGTAGAAGAGGCCCTGCAGAAGCATGAAACGACTCGTTCAAAATGGAAAAGTGCTGCTGAAAATCTCCGCAAGGTATTTTCAAACGTCTTTCAATTGGAGAATCAGTTCTAGACATTGTTTGGGATGACCGGTTCCTTCTCACCAATATCAACAGAAATACCTTTTGCCTTATTTTTTGTTTGTTTTCTTTTTAGATCTTTTAATCAGAAAATGTTTTAAAATTTTTGGGGGCATGAAAAACACTAATAGAATTTTTTTTCCAAATTCATTTATAAACTAAGCAAATCTGTTTTACATTTATTTTTATTGGTTTAAACAATTCCACGTGTATTCTTACATAAATATTCAGAATTAATATGATTCTCCAAAACAATTAGTATGCTCTAATGTTTGTTTCAATATACTCATCATTAATCATAAGTAAATAAGTAAGTTTATAAGTAAGTCCTCGGAAGGATAGGCAACAGCCAAATTTGACACATCATTAGGTGTCCTTAATCTTCAATCTTCATGAAGTAAGTGGATTTTGACCAAGGTGAAGATACATTTTTCAAGGATTGAGTTTTATAATGAATTATTATTATTGTTTCTTAAAAAGAGAATCATTGAATTCAAGCACAAATGTTTCAGATTGCACTACCTCTATTTAGAAAGTTACATAATAGCATCAGGAGAATTAATTATTTGTGATGTTTGCTATAACTTCACCATGTGTCCCATTACCTGTGTTTTTTTATTGGATGGAATTAATTGTTCAAATTGGCAAGAGTAAAAGGTTTATTATTTTTTTCTATTCATAATTGTTTTGTTACACATTCGAAGGAAGTGTCGTAGGAATTGTATTGATGGATCATTTATATAAGAACTGTTTCAATATCATGTTTTTAATTTAATTTAAATATTGATTTAAATTAATATTAATCAATATTTCAATCAATTAAATCAATATTTTGTTTCTAAGAGGGTATTAAAGCTTATGGAAGAAAATTTCATTATATCTCACTATTTTAATCTGTAAGAGAATTGTGAATAAAAATTGGAAACTAGCCACAAAACATTTCAATTCTAGATTGGAAGTTGACATTCTCTTATATTGTGAGTATATATAAGAGTACATGTGTATCAAGAAAGTGCTTCTCCAAGTAATTTAAAAATTCATTTCAACAGCTACCGAGTGAACAGGAGTGTTACGATTTCTTCACCCAAGTATGGGATTCTGAAACAGAGGAAACAGAACCTCATACTCCAGCTTCAGTTCAAGGTAATTCCTAATGTTTCTCTATTGTATTATTAATGATATTATTAGCATGACAATATTATTTGAAGAATAATAGAAGCTGGACTCAATGACTGAGAAAGTGAGAGGTAATGCTTTTTTAGTGCCCTTTGCAGAGGGTAGAGGTTCATGGGTGTGTGCAACAAGAGGGGGGGACATGGGTGTGTAAAACAAGAGGGGGAGGAGGAACTACTTTTCTGAGACACTCCAGACCCTGTTTTCTATCAAATGTTTTATTTACATAACTTTTTATTTACTTCTTAGTAAATAAAACAAACAAGGACAATGAAATTATAACTTTACTGATACAATTAATAAATACAATTGCAAATACAACTTTATTGAACCATTTACTAGATTGCCAGATAATTGAGGAAGCCTCTTCCCTGGAAGTGTGATATCAGTTTCCCATACTGATGCCTTGAAGAAGGAAAAAATAAGAAATTGATCATATTTAACTATTATAATACAGTATGTATTATGATATGAGAGATAAAAGTGACATTTGACTCTGTGAGTGGGAAAGGTTGAGATATGAGGCCATTAGATCAAGGAGCACAATCCTATAAGCAGATTTCATACACTATTTTTTAGACAACATTATTGACTTTCATTTTATTTTAATTCCAGTACACAGATCATTTCATTTTGTACTATGTTTTATTAAGGTCAGTAGAAGCTGATACAACCAGACAAAAGAATTTTGTATTCTTTGTTGCATCAACCTGTTTTATCTGAACCTTTGAGCATTGTTTCACTTGTTCTAAAAATTGAACGTTTAGCATACACTATTTGTTCTTAAAGTAACCACTTTTCCTAAGGGCTGTCTAAAAACTACTTTAATGCATGAGATTACTGGGCCTATTTTAACATTTTCAGACGGTCAGAGCCGCCCCCCTGCACAGGTCTAGGCATGGGGTGAAACAGCAGATTGGTGGGATTTTTGGAGCCCTTTCTTCTGAGCATGTCATAGGTATCTCTCAGAACCACCTTTCTGCTGATTCACACAACAGAAAAGTTTGTTTGGTCAAAACCTTTTTATGAGTTAAATGAAAAACTAACATCAGCTAAAAAAATAATAATTTAAGAATATTTTAAAAAAATATTGGGAATACAAGAATATTTGTCTTATAAAAACTAGTTAATTGCCTAATGTTGCTCATGTATTTATCAACAATTATGCTTTTTCCTTTGCTCAGCCAACCACCCTGCTCCCTATCTACTTAAACCACCATCTCTCACTCTGCCTGCATTAGAGGGATTGTAGATTAAATGAATATTTGTTTTGTAAATGCCACCTCTTCTCTAATTATCCCTTGCCCCTTAAATATTCTTTTTCCCATTGTAAGTCATATGTGTTTCAAGTTTGACTTAAATAGCAAATATATTTTAGTTGTTTTTTTTCTTCTGTTTGTTATTTTCTCCTTTTTTTTTGTTGCTTTTTTCTTTTCTTTTCTTTTTTTCTTCTTTTTTTCCCTTCTTTCTTTCTGTAATTTTCTTTGGCTAGCACAGAACTTTTTGTATCAAATAAATCCACTCTTGTGTATTAGAAAAACATTTCACTTTTAACATTCTGACATTACTAATTTCTAAGATGATTGTTTTCTTTGTTGAAGAAACTGAAGAGATTGAGCATGAGGGTGGAGATCAAACTAAACTTATCACATCTGAATATCTTGGATTGCAAGATGAATGGGATATAGTTGAGGATACAATTCCCACATGTTTAAATATGGAAGAAGTGCATGAAAGAGAAAAAAATCTTTACTTTTATCCTGATTCCAAATTAGGTATGTACACAAAAAAATCCTTTTAATTCATGTTAAAGAATGTCCTAAAGAAGACAGTCACACTCTGTCATTTCTATGTTGGAAAAATAATATGAAATGTAAGACAAGTATTGGTAGTTTGCAGTAATGAAAAATTTTTTTTTGAACTTTCCTAGTCTTTACAGAAGAAAATATGTTGTGTTGTTTTAACATAAAGAAGAAAATGTATGTTTCAGAAATAAATCTTTAAAAGTTTAAGAAATAAATTTGTTTTTCAATTTATTGTTTCAGTGCCTGTTGAAGCCAAATTGCCTCCAGACCAAGAGCCTCGCTATCCTGAAGCGGAAGGCTTGTATATAGGAACTCAGCTGCCTTTGTCTGGACGAAATAGATGTCGAGTGGAGCAAAGAATTTTAGTTTCTGGTGAATTGTATGTACACAGATTTGCAATTGCATAATTCCAAAGACTGCTTTTGAGAAGTATCACTATGTGGATAGAAAACTTCATTAAGGGATTTGTTTCTGTTTCAAAAGCAAAATGGTGGTCTTAATCTCACATACGCTTGCATTTAAGATAATGGCTTAAATATCACCTACAAAATGAAGTACTTGGGATCTTACTTTATTGTAGATCAAACATAATAATTTAGGTAACTGTAATGTAACTTTTTTTCTTTCATTTTTGAAAAATTTAACTCTTCACTGTTAATTCCTTTGAAGGACTGTGGTTAGCATCACTAACCATGAACATAATTATTATTCTGCAGTTAGTAGACAGGGATTAGCACTGGTAAACACATTTTTAGTGTTCAGTGGTCTTGCTAGATGTCACTGTTTGTGATGTTCAGAGCTGCAACTTCATTCTGAAAAATGCTAAAGAATGCCGCTGCTTGTGCAAACACATTTTGCTGCTCTTGGAAAATAAATGGTTAGCGTAACTAACCACAGTCTGCAAAGATTGGAATTATTGTAAAGTTACATACAGAAAATACATAAGGAAGGATGTACATTAAAATTTAAGTTCTTAATTACTTTACAGTATTGTTTTTGCAACTAATTAGTCAGAAAGAGTTTGCCGGAATTTAATGTTTAGTCATATGGTGTTCTTAAAAGTAGAGAGTGTAGTTTCGATGAAAAGGTTTATGAAACTTCATCAGATGCAGATTTTATGAGAAATAGCTGTGTCACCAATTAAGAGTATCTTATTTCAAACTCTCTTTATATAGTATATCATTTGCAAGATATCTGTTTGCATGCCTAAGGACCATCCTATTTATTAGAAGACAAGTTCACGTGATAATTTTTATGAAAGTTAAAATTTAAACAAAACATTTTTCCTTTTTTTATTTGAGTTTTATAAACAATGTTATTGGTATGTTGGTTTTTAAACACCTTGTTTTGAAGGGTAGGTGATGTACAGTTTGCAAGATATTCTTAGTCCTTCTAATTATTTGTGCAGAAAGTGGTTTGGGGATGATGGTGAAATCATATCAATACCAGATCCACGTAGCACAATATATTACAAACCTCTTTTATTTGATGATGTCAGTCCTCTGTTGGAAACTCAATACAAAGATGTGAGTTGTTTTGAATTATTACTTGACAATATGAGTTTGTTTTCTGTGTATTTATTTTTACCCATCTTTGCTTAAGTAGAAAAGTAATTTTGTTGAAAGGTGATGTCAAAGCTTAAATCATATTTTGCTCTTACATATTACATTTCTGTGTGGAATATCTTCTAGGGATGATTCTCTTTAGTTCAGTAAAAAAACAATTTAGTTTGGTAAATAGTTAAAGGTGAGGATGAAAGATGTCTGAGAGGAAACATGATTTTTTTAAATGTTCTTTTAGGTGTGGTGTGTGTAATTTTTTTAATAAAAGAATGTACAACCCTTCATGTTTTGTGCACCTTGTACAATATTTTCAATGTTTTAGGCTGTTCCTTTGGATTTGGATAAACATAGTGTTATGCAGCCTATTGACCTCAACACAATGTATTTACTTGGAATAGAAATACAGTCTATAGTTTTCACTCACCACCCATTGTTCAGTCGTGAACACGTTCTAGCTAAACTGCTTAATGATTTGTATGAGAAACATTGTCGCAGAGTATCATTGAAGAATGAGGATAGATTGGGAGGTCGTTTGCAAGCACTTAGAAGAGCACGAAATGCTCTGCGGATTTCCTTGGAGAAATCTGCAGATACTAGTCAAGAACAGAAAGAACGTTTAAGAAAGTAAGTAACATAAAGTAAAATAATAGTAAACAGAGGTATGTTTTGTTCATTACTTTTTTAACTGCAAAATTTTTTCTACTCCTCCTCCAGATACAACACAGAAATTCAAGAAGTGCGTCAAATGCACATGTCTGAATGTCGTCGTGATCGACAATTACTTGGTAGTGTTTTACAAGCATGGAGAGATTTGAAAGAAGTTCGTGAGCTTCAGCAGTACATTAATACACCCTATCAGTTGCGAATCCATGCACAGCAAATAAGCAGAGAGGAGGCAGATGCCGAACAAGAGGAATGGGAGAAACTTGTCCAGGCTGAGTGGGAAGATTTCAAGGAAGAGAAGACAGAAGAGTTCACTAAACAAAAGAGAGAGTATAAGAAGGTTCTTGCTCAATGGAAGAAAAAACGAAAGCATATGGTATGAAAATAGTGTTAGATATGTGTATGATTTCTGTTCTAATGAGATATTTTATGAAGTTATACATTTTTATTGTTAAAGTATGTAAATAAACAGATTTGTAAACAATTTTAGCAGAAGACACGAAGACAACAACAAAGGGAGAAGGAAGAGTCAATTGAGATGGATGATGACTCTACAAAAGATGAAGACAGTGAAGACGAGGTGCCAATGGGGAAGGAACCCAAGCCCCCCAATCCAATTGATTGGTCTTCCCTGAGAAACGAGTTGGAAGGTCAGCTCAAAGAGTGCTTCCGACCTCCAGGAGAACCTAAACTTTTCTTGGAACTTACACAATCAGCCACTATTACAATTGATTCTGAAAATCCAAGGTAATCCTTTATTTGTGACTAGCACCTCATGCCCACTTCAGGGGTATGAATCTAACGAAAATCTGTTAAAAAATAGTTGTTATTAGATGTAGACTTTCTGGAGTAAAATTTTCATAGCTATTTTGATTTTTTTTTATCAGTATTTGAAAATGAGCTCATCTAACCTTTCTAATGAACATGTTTTATTCTTAATTGTATTGAAATGTGAGCACTGTTCAGTAGATAAATCTGAAAATTCGTGTTTTTTCTCTTCTAAGTAGATGAGATCTTTAAGATGAGCTGTCTCAAAAATAACTGAAATTAGTTGAGTTGTCCAGGAGTGATGTGCCGTCAAATATTGTTACTTTAATTTTCATATACAGGAATTTAGTAATAAACACAGCAATATCAGTCCTGACTAGCCCATGTCTATGATTCAGACTAAAATCTACACTTATTTTGATAAAGATCATGTAGTGGTTTAATTTGCCTTTTGCATGACTTAGTGTGCACAGGATTGTGTTGACCTTTCCCATCTAAAAACAAATTCATGAAACAAGTAACTTCAAAACTATTTGTTATGATGTAGGAATTAAAATGTGTCATCAAGGCTTCTTGTTTCTTGTTCTCTCATAGTTGTACCACTTTTGTATGAAGTTTATCAGTCAAATTGATACATTTTTTTAAAAATAAACTTATATGTGTTTTCATTAGTTAGGTATTATTCAAGTAAACACTTGCTCAGCTTTAATTATTTTATTTATTTAATAATAAACTTACAACTTGTGTCCATTTTTCATTGTCTGTCTTTAAAATTAATTTTATAATTTTATTTCAAGCAATTTTGGTAAAATCAACCACTAATTGGTTGCTTCTTCTCTGCCATTTACTACCATAAGTCATTGTCATCTTGAACTACAAGATGTTGAGTTTATCACCTAATTGTCCTGATTGTACAGTAGATGTGCTAGTTTATACCACCAGATGTTACTGTTCTCTCCATTTTCTTTTTGGTCAACCATCATCATTTTGGGCCATTGGTCTGTATTTTAATACTAGTTTTGGAAGTCTTGTATTCTTCATTCTCTTTACATTTTTCTAACCATTTATTTTGATTTCCTTTTATGTCTTCCATAAGTATTTTTTTTATTTCTTCCTCTGTACAAGTATGTGAAACAATCTCTTACAAGTGGTATTTGTCGTATGATAAATCTTAGATACATATAGTCATTGCCTTCCTTTCTCTTCCTTATTTGTGTATAATAGTTTTCCACTCTTGGATGCATTGAAATATTTGGTAGTTATCAATATTTTGGATTTATTTGATTCTAGGGAACAACAGAGGAGAGCAGCAGTGAAGCGATGCTCTCTCTTCATTCGTTTGTTGTACAATGGTCAAGAAGTATGTCGAACAAAGAATCAACCTTTAACTGCCCAATTTGAAGTGATCTTAAAAGAAAAAGTTGCAATGCGTATAGCAGAGTGGCCAGAGAGCCTGAAAGTGGAGCTATATGAAGAAGGTGGCTCGTTCGGACGGCATGTTGTAGCTGAAGTCTTTATTCCTATTCCCAGTCAGTAAGTAAAAACTTTCATGATTTTAAACTTTTTTTTTTGCAATTCTTTGGTTTCTAAGTAAAGTTTGTGAGCTTTAAAAAATTAAACATAAGATATGAATTTTGAGATAAGAATCTATCTATCATGTGAATGAATTATGTGATTTAATGTTAAAATCTAAAAGCTTCACAGAGAGTTTTCTGTATTTTCATTATTTGTTTTATTAGATAATTCTGCTATTAATATTGCCAACTAACATCTTAATTAAAATATCAATGATATGCTCTTGAATTTCAAATTGTTTGTTAGTGTATTGTTGAAAGTTGCAATTGTAATTTGTTTTCTCCTTCAGCACTACTGCTATGGAAGCTGTACAAAGTGAACCATATGAATTCAGCAATACTCAGGTGATCACTTTCAGCCATGCTGGTGTTGGCTGTGGTACCTACTCAAGTGTTCTTCCATCCAGCAGAAATATTCCCTGTTTATATACAACAGGAGTTATCATGTGTTGCGCAGGATGGGCCACTGAAAAATCCAGTGGCAAAATCCTCTCCCCTCCAGAGAAGTACTGCGGTTCTCATAAGAGGTAAGAATAGTTTTTGTTTTAAAATATCTTGCTTATTTAGTTGTATTACCAGATTTCTTTTTGACAGTGATTGTGCTGATCTAATGGACATTGTCAATCTACCTGAGGGCACAGTTGATATGGAAAAACTGAGAAAATGGGCAGAAAGTTCTCCACTTGACCCTAATGATCCTAGTAATTCTTCCTTCTTTTACTGCTTGAAAGTATGTGAACATTTTTACAAATTATTTTGAGTTTTTGATAAAAGTTTTCCAAAGGAAATGAGTGAGTTTATAATTGGTGTTCATTCGAACAGAATGCTAGTATGGGACTCACTACAGAACCTACGTACTTCCGTCTGGATCCATTGCAATCAGAGTTTGATTTCTGCAGAATGGAAGATATTATTAACAATCCTCGTCTGCGACTTTTATATCTAAGGGATCGAGGAGAACCAGAATTCAGAGGGTTGAGACAAGTTCCTATTAGAGAGAAGGAAATTTCAGAGGATGTGTTTAAGGTATATTTATATAATTTTGCATTTATATTTATTGTTTTTAACATTATAATTTTAGTAGTTACCCTGTAAAATGTTTTATTGATGAGGCAATTTCATGTCACAGGCCTATGAAAAACGATTGGCTAGTCCTCAGATTGAAATTGGGACTATTTCTACTGATCCTTTAGATATCCACCGAGCATGGGGAAAAAGATTTTTACAGGAAATTAGACAAAGAATTTTGAAGCAGTGTCGTCAGGCTCAACAGTATAGAAAACTTGAAGATATTGTAACAGAAGATCAAGTTCCTGACATTGGGTAAATATTTATTTAATTATTTGCTTCTAGCTTTTTAGCAATAGCTGTGAAAATGAATTTCATTTCAAATTTTGAGTATGTGGACTTCTTATGAAAGTATATGATAACAAAACAAAACTTATTTTCCTTTTGTTTCTAGTACTCTTGGACTCACATTTATGCAGTGGCTTCAGCCCAAACGTCCCCTCAAACCAGCTCGCAAAGAACGTAAAAAAGTAACAGTACAAGGTTTGGGTGGACAGGATGTTCGGTTAATCATAAATGTTGTTCGAGCTTTTGATGTTCCTGTGCGCAAGGATATTGACACAGTTCAGCAGTCATCCTCTAGTGCATTTCACCAGAGCCAAAAATTTTCAACTGTTCCAGTCCGGCCGTTTGTTGAAGTGACTTTCCAGGGGGTATCTAAGAGAACTACAACTGCTCTTGGCAACAATCCAACATGGAATCAGGATCTGCAGTTGCCAATGAGGTGAAACAAAATGAGTTAATGTAGTTAAAACATCTAAGTTATTTAAAAGCAAACTAAAAAGCAAAACTTTTTAATATTCCTGTTGTAGATGGTGTTACAAATGTAGAAAATAAGTTGAGTGAATTGATTATAAAACACCAAGTATTAAGTTCTAAATATACTGTGGTTAATATACGTGGTTACTAGCCACATATTCAGTACGCTTGACACCAAATAACTTGTGTGTGCTTCAAGGATCAGTGTGTTTTGTCTTATTCCTAGACCACCTAGTGGAGATTTCACCCCTGGTAATTTGCAAGAGATGCAAGACACTCTTCACCTCCATCTCTTTGACGAAATAGTGGTTGATCTCTTAGAAGATGATCGTATGCGTGATACCAATATTCATCAGCGTTTAGAGCGTCACTGGTTGGGCAGCCTGTCTATTCCCTTTATCACACTCTACCACAATGCTCGGGTAAAAATAAATTATGTTAATATCTTTTTATTAAAAATAAATATGGTCCAATGTATATTTATAGATTGTCAAATTATTGTGGGTAAGAAATTGGCCAAAATCACATAAAATATTTTCTTAATTTATAAAGGAAACAAATTTTTTTATGCGACTTTCCCAATTTCTTACCCACAATAATTTGACTGTCTATTAATATATGTAGTACCACATTTACATAATTATAGGAATTAATACGGCTAATGCCCTAGATACAGTGCTCAGATTTGTGTTTGAATTTCAGATTGAAGGTACATTCAAGCTATATTCTCCTCCTGTGTTACTGGGTTATGAACGTGAACCTCCACATCGCCAATTCAGTGGTTACGTAAATGAAGGTCATTCCTCATTTTCACACCAAGATTCGACATTTCTAACAATTTTCATATCAGTTCAGCCTGCACTCAATCCACCTGAACCATTTAAGGTAAGTATTATTCTTACATTCTGTTGCTTAATTAAATTATTGTCAAAAAGTGTGAAAACTGCTTGTGGCGTGTGGGGGAGAAGCATATTCCACTTATGTTTTTTGAGCCCCACATTCCCTAACCCTCTCTTTTAGTTTACTTAGTTCAATTATGAATAAAGGTACAAAAAAGCATGATTGGCAACATTTGAAACAGTTTTGCAATTAAGTAATAGAGAACAACAATTTATCAAATGAACTACAGATTTAATTTTATAGAATTGGTGTTGAAATATTTTCCCCTTCCATCCTCCTTCCACAAAAAGAAAACTCCTCAAAACGTGATGAAAATGGTGATTTTTTAAAGTATAATGTGGGGTCATTCGGGTCATTATTTTACAAGTCTTATTGGATCCCCAATGGTTTCAAGGAACAACTGGAGTGTGGAGAACCACCGTATCTACAAGAACATTTGCAGAATTGGGAGCAGGAAGTATTAGCATTATATCCACATCGAAAACCCAAAACTCTGGTTGTAGACATTAGTGGCAAATCAATGTGTGTAACAAGATTCATTCGAGCCATTGCTCCTCCAGGTATTTTTATTGCATATTAGAGAATTAAGATGTAATTTTGTTAGTAAGTAATTGATTATTAGATGAAAATATTTTGAATATGTATTGTTCCTTCTCCACAAATATAAAAACCTGTAATTCTAGAAACTAATAATGACTGTACAAAATTAATTCCAGAAATGAAAAAATGCCTTTTTCATTAATATTTATTTTTGACCAATTTTTACACCTTTAGAGGTCTTGGAAGGAGAAACAACGAATGCTCACATGGCTGCTCGATTTGTGTCAATGATACCCAGTGTAGCAGGCAGCGTATTATTTCCTGGTCTTTTTGATATCTGGCTTTCAAGTGATGTAAGTGTGTTATATTTATTTGTATTTAGGTATTGTATTACAGTGGTTGAGTATGAATTTGGTTGCTACAGCAAGTCCTGAGACTTCTCTCTGGAGATTCAGAAGACCATGCTGTGCTTCTGTGCTGTTATCTCCTGTATATGAGGCGTAGAGCATGGGTGTTGTTGGGCACAGGCATCCCCCATGGTCCCACCGCATATGTTCTGGAGCACCGGGGTGAAGGAGAGTACTGTCTCTGGGATCCAGCCTCTGGCCAGTTCTTTGATGTACACAGCAGCTTCTGCCCTTTACGTAAAGTTTTCTGCCTCATTAATGATGAAAATGTAAGACAAATTTAGAACACTTGTACTGTGTTGGGAAATGGAAATTAGTAGTGTTTATTAATTTTAAATACTTTAATAATACACTTTATATACTTTAATACTTCAATATAATATACTTAATATACTTTAATAATAATCAGCATATTTTATTGAATGTACAAATTGAAATTCTAAAAAGTAATGTTTGCTGTCTTGAGATTTAAGACATTTTAAAAGATTTCAATTTTTTGTTCAGTGTTTCATCAATACTTATTTATCTATTTAATTAATTAAGTGTTTGATTTAATGACCTTGCAAAATAACCACCAATTTGAAATTAAAATTACCATTAAATAAAAAGATTTCACTTCAATATTTTATTAAATCATTTGCATCAATGTTCAAATTAAATTTTTAAATTTTCCTTTACTATCTAGTAAACTGAATGAGTTATTCACTAATGTCTCATCTCATTTTTTTTCTTCTAAAAGAGCATTTGTCAATTAAATAACATTTACCACTAGCATTTATGAATTAATTTACCCCAACAGAAACATTTCTCACATATTTTTAAAAAGATTAATGCAACATGTGTAACACCTCCGCGCATGTAAACATGCGCGGTTAGCGGCCCGGTTGTAGCTCAGTCGGTCCTTGTCCCTTTACTACTTTAAAAATTAGGTGATGGAAGGAATTGTTAATTAGATTCTCATGGACGTTCAAAATAAACAATTTGATTTCTGGTGAAAGACTACGTTTATTCCTGGACAAAGCTGTACCAGGGAAGTTACATTAATAAAATAAAAGAAAGAAGAGATTGAATAAAAAGAAAAAATAAAGATTAAAATTAACAGGAAAGCTTACAACTAGAGAAGAGTATAACATTATTTTATAACTAGAATTACGATAATAAATGACCATTCGATGTGCCTTGGCTCGGCACCGCGTTGACAAAAATTTAAAGAGGTTAATAGCCCCCAGTTACATTGCCTGAGAGCTTCCGTGTCAAAAGTTCAATGTGCCCGGACGGGCGCGGCGAAGCTTGTGGGGCCGGCGCGACCTTCTCTGGAATGTGGGATGGCTTACACCCTCTCGGGCGGGGCGTCTAGCAGCGTCTGGCGGCGTCTGGTGACGTCAGCAGGGGGCGGCTGGCGTCTGGCGGCGGAGCTTGTAGGTAGCGGGGGATATCGCCCACGATCGCAGGTGCGGAGCACACAACAATGTGTTCCTCCGATCTCATGAGAATGTTCTCAGGCACAAATTCAACAAGTTGCGAAATCCTTCTTCGCCTCTCCCCGCGACTGGCTCCCACCCCAGAGAAGTTTCTCAACCAAGTAAAATTTAACCAAGTGCCTTCAGAGGCGCACTCGCCTCTCCCCGCGAATGGCTCCCACCCCTAGAGAAGTTTCTCTCTGTCTGTTCTCAGCCCACTGCAATTTTCCAAGTGCCTTCAGAGGCGCACTCGCCTCTCCCCGCGAATGGCTTCCACCCCCCAGAGAAGTCTCTCAGCCCACTGAAATTTTGTAAGTGCCTTCGGAGGCGCACTCGCCTCTTCCCGCGACTGGCTCCCACCCCTAGAGAAGTCTCTCTCGAACTGATATTTTGTTTTTCAAAAACGCATGAAGTTAACTTTTATCCCCACCCTTTCTCCCCATATGCTCCTGCTCCCTACAACGATCGCGTCGCTATTGGCAAAAGGTGATGGCGTTGTACACAATATTTGGCCAATAGCTACGGGGGAGTAAAGGAATTTTCCACTCTCTGTTTCTGTCGGAATACAGTGTCCCTTTGTTCCGTCTTGAAAATAGGCCATGTCTGTGAAGGGGCCTCCCGGCTACGGAATTATTGTTTTGGGTTTCCCCGATCACGATGACAGGCGTTTCAAAGATTTTCCAGATGTGGCTGCGTCTGGGCGGTTTTCAATTAACCCTTTGGCCCGGCCGTTGGGTGGGGTGTCATAAAAATCCGAAATGGGCCGGGGGATCGTGGCTGTTATTAGAAGGGGGGCTGCGCGCGTGACGCCGTATGTTTTTTCTCAGTAAAAAAATTCTTTAGGTCTGGTTTACTTAATTTAATTTGTCTTAAGAATTCTGTACCGCTACACATGAGACTTGAAACTGATAATCTAGGAAAATAGAGGTTTTTATTCTCCTTTGGATGAAAATAGTTCATGATTTTGGTAAATTAAGTCTCATGTTTTTGTTACCAGAGGACCCAGCAATTTTTCGCTATTGCAACGTATTACACATCAACCGATTGTCAATCACGTTTTACGCTATGCTCTGCAAAAGTTTCAATAGACAAAAGACTTTCTTGCAAGTGTGGTTCCGTCTCTCTCTCTTTCTCTGACCGTTTGTTTCTCTGTCTCTCTCTCTGCGTTTTGGTCTCTTTCTGAATCTGTCTCTCCCGGGAGAAATTTCACAATCGCAGAGGCAGAATACCCAATGAAAACGTCTTAATAATCATACTTCAGTGTGTGGTGGGCTGTGTAGAGACCCCTCATGAGGGCCCTTGAGTCTGTATACAATCATCATCAATGCGTGTCTATGTGTGCAAGCATATGCACATTCTCATCGTACTATACCTCTATTTTTCCTTGAAGTGTAAGCAATAAGTTGACAAAGTTTTAATGCAATCGGATGAACAGTACAGTACATTGAGCACAAACCAAAAACAAACAAACATTTTTTTATATATTAGATGTATGCTTAAGATCTTAATTGGAGTTGGGTGTAGTTCACTTTGGTCACTTCTCACCTTTCATTCCTTTTTATGTATATGTGTGATTAATTACTCTTTGATTGCAGATTTGGGCAAATGTTCAAAATGTTGAACTACCACAGCACACAAAATTTGATGTAAACAAACGTTCTGACTGGTGGCCAGCATTTGGAAGAGGAATTGGATCTCCAACTACTAGCATTCAACCTCAAGTTCTAGAATACAATAACACATCTCCAGCTGCCGTACAGTTTTTACAAGATAAAATAGAGAAACATCTTCGAGACAGTCTTGTCAAATGGAGGAGGACTGCTAGGTACATTACATTAATGCTCTCAGTTTAGTTTATATTTTGTGTGTTTTTTTATGAAAACAAATTTTAATCATTGGAATAGTTAAGCCTTTTTTTTTATTTATAGTAGCAACAATAAGCTAGTGTGTACATTTTGTATCTAAGATACAGTGGCTGTTGAAATCTTAGAAGTCAATATATTTTAAATTAAGAATAATTTTGGAAATTATGCAATTCAAACTTTTTTCATATTGAAAAATAAATTTTATTGTGTCTTGAAATCCTTAACAGCCATGAAAATTATTACTGCTTTTTCACTTTCATATTTAAATGTACTGGAATTCTTTGCATATTTTGTTATACTTTATGTAAAAATGTCATACATATCAACACTGATATTATATTTATTTAAAAAAACAATAGATAGTTTATATAAGTACAGTTATATCATGACTGTGACATTTATTCTCTTAGTTTTCAAGACTCATTAGCATGAACACATTTACTGAAAAGTGAGATGAAACCTCCTAACCAAAACATAACTATTTTATTTCTCCAAAACCTATTTTCTTTTACTATAGGACATATTGGAATCGCTATTGTGTAGCCATTCTTCGAAAATTGCTTCCAGCCCTTGAAAGAGAGACATGGAAATTGGATTCAGCTGGACAGGTGGATCATATTCATGAACTGCAACACATTCTTGGCTCTCACAAGGTTAGCAACTATTACAAAGTTAGTTCACTATTATCTTATTTCAAGAATTGTTAACAGTAAATATCAAATATTTTTGTCTTGTAGATGTGTGGTTTCCCCATCAACATGCCATATACCAATATGGCTGCATTAACAGAGAGTGTAAGATCAACTGGCGTTTATTACATCGAGAGTCCAGAAGTAGAATTTGCTCTTGCTGTATATATTCACCCATATCCCAATAATGTGTTGTCTGTTTGGATTTATGTTGCATCCCTCATGAGACGTCGTTAATAAACAGTGTTAATTATGTATATAATGTATGGTTGTTACAAAGATAAAAGAAATTAGTTTCGTGAAATGGATCACAAAATTAATTTAAAAAAAAAAATTTTTCATTGAGCAATGATGTGTGGAATTCTAACAAAGTTGCAAGTCATAGTTACTTATGAATCAATGATCTTGCTCATTCTAAAATGGAGACAAAAATGTGAAAGTTTCCAAATAAATATTAAGATACTTAGAAAGTAAGAAAAGAAATAAAAAAAACTAGTCAATTTTTTTAACCATGGAGGTTTGAATAAAAATCACCAATAAAAGATCAAAACTAAGTTGTGCGTTCTGTCTCCGTTCATTAATTCAGGGTTCTTAAATTCTTAAGACATTGTAGGACTAACATGTTCCTCATATTTTTAGGATCCTTTTAATTCACTGTGCATGAGGAAAAGAAACTGATGTTCTTCCTGCAAATTTAACAAAAGGGAATCTGACTTAAACAATATTTAAATGATGTCAGATTTGAAAATAAATAACTTCCAACCTGTATTGAGAGTAATGGGTATACAAAGAAAATAAGCATGAACTAGGTGTAGAGAAATTATTTTATTTACACTGCATGACTTGTGCTTAAATCGATATTCTGCAATAGCAAACTTCATTATATTATACATGCATATCAGATAATAAAATTATTTTATATAAATTTTATTTCTTTATATCTAAGCTGCACTAGACACTCCCACAAAAACACTTACCTACCCGTGAACAACTAAAATACACCAAGTATGTACAAAATTATTCTGGGCAATTCAATATAGCACATTACTATGAATATTATATTATCTTACCAAATTCAGTCAATGCAAACATGCAGTTAAACAATCTTTTATTGAAACAGTAAAGACAGGAAATACTGGTCTATGATGACTGGGAAGTTGGTGCTCTGTACTAGGAATAGAGACATGTAATATTTTAGTATAATCCACATTAGGCGCAAAGAGCTGTATTTAGATATATATTTCCGATTGCAAGAAGCATGTCTTTCTACTTTCTTTGGGTTCTTCTTCCCACTGTTTCCAACTACTGTGTTCTTACAATACCCAAACAAAGTTTTAGAAGAGTAAGAAGAATATATAATGGCCTGTACCCAAGCAATATTCATGTGCTGTATAAAGTGTCTAGAAGAAGCATTTATTACTGACACAGTCAGTAAGGAATGGACAAAAGGCAAGAAAACACTATCACAAGTTAAGATATTTGGTCCGTAGTAGGTCCAAACTTTTTGGTGATGAATACTGTACTATTAAAAGCTGCCTCGACTTGTACTTCCTTTTCTTATTGCATAAATGTTCTATGAATTTTGAGATGAAAAATTCAAATTAAGTGAACTATGCATTAAAATTATCGCCGTTTAAATCTGTACAATGAAAAAAAGTCTCTTGGGAAATAACATAATTAAACTATATAGGAAAATCAATAACATTTCACTCTAAATGACTAGCATCCGTATCACTCTCCAAATTTACAACAAATGCTAACAGAACATGAAATCTTCCATCAACATTGAATCACGAAGGATCAGGAATTAACAACTTTCCTCCTCATTTTTCTGGGACATTTGGGCTTTCATGAATAATCAACCTTTTGTCCATGGCTCTGGACAATTAATGTTAAATTTATTAACTTATTTCTTTTCAGTTTCAATTTTAACTGAAGTATTCAGTTCTTTTACTTTTATTTTGCAGGCAGACCACAACCTGAGCCATGACTAGTGAATATTAAAACTAGAGATATTAGAAATTTCAGATTTCTATCTCCTCTAAACTGTAACATTTTAACGATTTTCTGTAACAATATAATTTTCAACATTTTACAAATTGCTCATAAAAAGCAATAACGTGGTGGTCATATTCTCCAAAATTATTAAATGTAGTTGGTATCCAGTTCCTATGTCTAACCAACTAGTTTTTCATACAAATTTCATTATTTTTTGTAGCAGTGGTTAAAAAATATTTCAAAAACCTAGTAACTTGTGCTAACAAGTTCTCATGTTTGTGGAAGAAAGGTAGTGCCAGTTGCAATGTACCAGGTAGATTAGTGAGCCCACATTATCAAGTTTAACCATGGTCCCTTTCTATGCCTTTGAGCAGAGCAATCATATTTTCAAGGCCAAAGAGGAACCCTTGGTCAGGTCCTGTGTAGACAACAGGATCATCCAACCCCTTGTGGGTTGAATGGGCAAAGTCGATCATTCGTACATCGACTAATGGCTCAGGAGTGGCAGTTTTCGGCAGTGGTGATAAAGGAGTAGACAAAGATGATTCTCGGGGTGAGCTGTTTGAGCTATGAGCATCCTCGTACATCACAGTACTGCTACTACAACGTCGATGATGACTAGCTACTATGGCTGGTTCTTCACTCAATAGCTTTTCAAATGATCTATCTAATAATGGAGACAGAGTCTCAACACTTGAACTGCGACGTCCAAGCCCAGCTATTCGTTCTTCACTTCCCATTCGACTAAGTTCACATTGTTTAAAGTCAAAACTGGTGGCTTCAGGAGCTGGATTTGTGCAAGACTCATCTCCTTCATAGAGTAAGAGCAATGATGTTGTGTAGAATCGGACAGCATCCTGCCTAGCAAGAACTACAACTAACTCTTCCAAGCGTCGTATCAATGGTGACAACACATCAGAGCGCAAACGAGACCCATTATGTAGAAACTGACGTAATGCTTGCTGGAAACCAGAGACAGACAGACTTCGTCCATAAAACTTATTTCTGCAGAGAAAGCGCCGAGTTGTTACTTGATAGACCTTAAAAGAAAGTAAATATTTTTTCTTTAATAATAATGAATCAAACAATAAAAAAATCCATAAGCACCCACTACAAAATGTAATACCATCAATGTACCTGCATTCCTCCAATTCGTGCTCCCAGTTTTCCTGAAGTTGTACTCACTACTTTGTACATTTTACTTTGCTTTTTTGGAAGGCTAGCAGTATCTCCATATTGACGAGTTCCCATCTTGAGGTCTAATATACAAGGAAAAGTAAATTTCCATGTCAGGTTCTCAAGTAATATAAAATCTGTTAGTTGATAAAGGTAAAAGTCATTAAGAATTGTCAAAGAATTAGAACTTAGTAGGTTGACAATGTAAAATGTTAACCAAAAATAATCACCATTTCATCTTATCTATTTATTTACAATAAATTAATTGATTAAATTATTATTTGATAGTCTATTCTTCAGCCACAAGAAAAACAAGTTCTCAAAGAAGTCTATGGGCTATGTAATGTGGTTTCTGTAACTAAAAATTTAATGGTATTTAATTGTCTAATTACTTTTGCAATAGTTTCATTACAAGGAACATAAATTGTCACAAGTGAGTGAAATTAAAGATTAAAGCATCCATAATGAAATTCAGATAATTTCTCAAAATTCACAACCTTTGACACTGTGGTAAATGACTCGCACAGAGAGTTGTCTAATACCAAAATTTCTGGTAAGATTACAAATGTCATTCAGTTCTAACATAAGATGTCTCAAAAGAGAGGTGTTAAAACAGAAGAATTCCTCTGCATTATATCGACCATTGAAAGCAGTACTTTATCAAAAATATATACAATGTTTAGAATTCAAACCAGTATGAAGAATACAATGAAGATAATTATCAGTGAATTTTCTTATTAAATCAAATTGTTGATAAACTTAAAATATCAGAGAAAAGGATACTTGGAGCATTGTTTTCTGAGTCTATATCTGCAATCAAGTTTTGGAGTTGTGTGCGGTGACATTTCAACACCCAAGGATTCAAAGCAACACCAGTTGATGTCGACCCTTTTTCTGAAGAACCACAGTCTTCACTTGTATTCAGTTGTTCAGCATCAAATAATTCAATAGCCTCTCCATCAATTTCAATACTTCCAGACCGGCGAATTCTCACACGACTGTACCAATTTATCAAATACAAATTCCAATAAAAGTTCCATTGCAAAGATTAGTCATCATGAAAACGATGGGGACATTAATTTAACAAAGTGGAAAGTGCAGCTATGAGACATCACCACTACAACACTTACCATGAATGTTGCCTTACAGGTTACATTACAAGAGTCATGTCCATGGCAGATGTAACTGGTGATGCTTGAAAATCTGCTTCAAAGTTTTCTTGTTTAGCATACCTGTGAGGAGACATTCTTGGTAAGTGTTCAGCAGTACTTTTCTGTACTCCTAAGTTTGTGCTGTCCCTTATTTCTTACTTGTGAGCATTCAAAAACATACCTTTTATTATTAGATGTTTTGGGCTTGTAACAATCTGGGGGATTAGCAATAAGAGTAACATAACCTCCATCCTCCTGCACAACTTGTACCTGAATGACACCATAAAACTTTGGAACAAATTTTTGGACAGGTTCAGGCAACGTCTGATAAAATTTCAGCTCTCTGGGCACCAATGGTTTACACACAGTGGCTTCATCCAGGCACAGCATAGATGAATGACCTCCAACTTGATGAATAAAGGGTTCCAACTGAAATTGTTAAATTCTATCTTACATGGAGTTTATCTTTTATAACCATTTTATCACATTTCATTATTTTTCTTCAAAACTGTGTGACAACACAATACCATACACTTTGCATGTTACTTACATGTACATATTCGTTTTGTGAAGATTCTTCCATCAGCTATTACGCTGTAAAATTCATGGGATAAAATATCCCAATCACACAATTGCGGTCAGTCTATTTAAATGTACTCGACAGAAATCAAGGAGCTCTCAAGTGTTAAGTGGTCGTGAGTGGTTGGCTATTGGAGAGCTAAAAAATCAATAGTGGGCGTACAATGTTTCTTCCGAACACACCCATACAACATTTCATTAATATTTTGTTTATAAAATGTAAGTTCTGCACCATGTCATTTTATTAGCTGTTGGACGCAGTATAATTGTAAACAAAATACACCGTGATATAGTATGAAACTTCAACTTGGAATTTAGCGTAAAAGTACACCCTAATACTGCATCCAATGAAAGATCTAGAAATACGTATCTTGTCAAGCACCCATATTATTTACAAAAGTAGCATGACGTACGTTAACATAATAAAAATCAATGTTCTTTTAAAAAGGTATATTGTAGTTTCAGTGTTACGCAAACGTATTATATTCACGTATATTTACATGAATTAAGACGTATGTGCGACTCGGTTTGTGCCATGCGAACCTCACAGCTGATCGACTGCTCATTTCATTCACAACCAGCGAGCAACCAACATGGACGCTGTTGTTGTAACTTCGTAGTCTTTGGGGAAAGGGTGCTGGTGTCAGTGCTCGTGTTTTGTAACACCAATATTTTGGTTTATCATATCTGTGATTTCGAGTTAATTAGAATTAATGGCGTTTAGTCAACGGAACGTAGGCCTTTAAGTGTTGTATTATGGAGGGTGGCAAGGTGTTACAACGGTGAAATTTTTACCGAAGATTAGCCGTATTTTAGTGTCTGTCAAGTTGAATTAGTTTATTTACAGTTTTATTTTAACAAAAGACCCAACATTTCTGTCACCATGGTGAAGGAAAAGCCCAACTCCACCCGGATATACGATGAAGATGGTTTTCGAAGACGAGCCGCTTGTATCTGCGTAAGGAGTGAACTGGAAAAAGAGGTATTTATAGTTATTAATTATTTTCTAATACTTTATAATTTGTACAAGCGTTAGTGAATAATAGTTTCTTACTGTACGTGAAATTGTAAAACAGAAATGCCGGTACATTCTGCAGTAGATCATTGATCGGCGTGTCCGAACAAGCATGACACATGGTGCCGCTCATCTCGTTTGGTCCGGAGATGCTGTGTTGTTTACGTTTTGAAAGCTTGTTTCGGAGCTCATGTTGCATTTCCGTGCAGTTAATTAAAATTGAAAAATCTTACGTTGTTTGCCTACTTTAATCTCGTTGTGCAAGGGAGTCTTTTATTATGGTAGCCCGTCGTTTATAGTGAATTTTCTTTGCCAAATTAAATAAAAAGAAAATGCTGCGACATAGATGTAGAATCTCGATTTCAGAGCTTGGGTGTTTGGAGTTGCATAGAATTCTTCAAAATTTGAGGACTGCAAATGTTCGTGTGTTTGGTTTTAGATGTGTTGACCTTGTTTCGAACGACTGCGTTGGCACGGGGTGTATTGCCAGAGCGATCGCGCGAATATGACACATTAATACCGTCTAATTATCTTTATCGGACGCGGGATTGGCGTGTTTCCCGCCAGCTGAGGGGGTGTGAGCTACCCGTAACAGGCCAGCCGGCTTGGCCGGTGGTTTGATGCTTTGGTACTTTATGCTTTAGCACCGCACCTCCGCCAGTACCCGCCCTTAACTTGCTACCGGCACCGCGAACCATATGGTTTTGACAGGAGTTGAATTACCGGAACGTTACTCGACTTTCCTTTTTTTTCGTTTTTTTTTTCTCGCGGGTGTATACGGAATGTTTTTCTTGTATCTGCAAAGCAAAGATAACTATATTCTTTGCCGAAGCTGCTGGATGTTAATTGAAAGGAAAATATTATTTCAGGTGTAACGATTAGCCATCAGACCCAAGTAAATTATCGGCGTTTATTTATTTATTTTCGTCATGGTCTGGTTTACTTTTAATTTTAGCAGTCTGTTCCTTGCCCATATTTTACAAGGTATCCTCTTGGCTATTTTTAGCTCCTACTGAAGGTAGTTGGGGTGCTTAATGGCAATAGTTTTCCCTTCATTATACAGGAAGTATTGCCAGGTAGGAAATGATTTGGCTGACACTCCGTATGCGGCAAATTCACAACCATGGGTGGGCACGTAGGGAGGGGGGGGAGTCTTTGAAAATTTCGAGAGGGTTCCCTTAGCCCTACCTAGTAAAACACTTCCGCGAATCTAAACTAAGATCCTTATTTTCCTCAATTTTATGCTGACAATTTGAAGAATTAATACAGTATTTGGGCTAGTGGCTCTCGGAACCATTAGGCTCCATCGTTCAACCATAAAATCAATTGAATATTCAATTGAATTGATTGAATAGCCAATGGTTCTAAATAAAATCAATTGTATTTATTAATTTATCATTTAAGTTATATTTACATTTTTGTAATGTGCTTCATTATTTCTTACTAAATGCCGTAGTATAAAGGTTCAGAATAAAATCAATTATTTATTAATTGTATCATTTAAGTTGTTTACATTTTTGTTATGTGTTATATTATGTCATAGGAAAATAAAGTTTAAAGGAAGAGACGGCCCAGAATTCTAGTCGCTCTTGTTTTAGTCTGCACTCGGCTATGATCTCTGCTATTCCGTTCTACAACCGAGATTCAAATTTGTTTTTAAATAGTTCATATTCTGTTAGCCAGGCTTTTGCTCAGTTCTTTTAGGGACTTGTTCTTTGTAGTTGCTTGTAGATCAGTTGCGCGTACGCCTAGTCGGTTAAAATGACCAGTTGCAATTTTGTAATGAGATGGCAAGCACATGCCAGCAAATATCAGTGTTGATAATTTTTTAAGGGAAATTTATTCGAAATTGTTTATGAAATGGCAGTGTATCGTAAACAACCAATAAAATGTACACGGTTCATCCAAATAATATTTCGTATGAGATGGCAAGGAGCATAAAATTAATAAATATTGCAAAACAGCATAAATATTGCAAACATTCAACAAATTTGTTGAATAATGATCTAAAAGCCTGGACAGTGAGCACAATAAGACACTACATAATTTTTTGAATAGGTATCCTATAGAAAGAAATATTAAAAATTAGTAGAGGAGTAACCAGATTGATACGGAAATGAGTTTTAAAAATTTGACGAAACGTTGTTGAACCTTTTTTACGTGCGTCTTCCAAACAGTCGCTGTTGATCAGAAGACCTAAACCCTTGGTTCAACTTTGTGTGACCTCGTAAATTTGCGAAGATATTTATTCATGCCTAGTCACATTGAAACGCTGTTCAACCAACATTTCTAGTCAGGAAGTAATAAAAATAATGTATGTAAATAGTATACAATGCATCAATGCATGCGGTATATATTTCGTTTTAGTCAGTGACCAAATTAAAGGAAGCTTCAGAAATACTGTATGGTCACTCGATTTCTCTCCATTTATCACGTCCAGAGAAACGGTTCCCAAGAGTTAAATGCCCGGAAGATCATGTCGCTGAAGATCTAAATTTAAAAAATTTCGCGTAAGAGAATACTAAAAGCTCGATAGGACATGAATGAGTGGAGCCTTCTTTTCGAATCTCATAAATGATAATTTTATACATCTAACTTTTCCATTGGTCGGTCTTGCCTTACTGCGGCGAAAATGTAAATAGTGTACTTGAAAAGGAGCAGCCCTGATGTTTCATCTGGGTGGCATCTGGTCAACAGAAAAAGCTGCGGTATATGCACCTTGCGTGGGGTTTCTGCCTTTTTTATACAGTTTTTTTCCTCTATACTAGGGTTCGTTTCATTGAAGAAAAAATCCGTTTTCCGTTCTTTTTGTTTTTTCGAGCACCGATAGGTTATCCCGAGACTCATAGGAACACCAAAAAACTCGTCTTTTACTTTGTCAGGGCGGGGACTTAAATTTTGATATCTTCTCATAACAGCTTTGACGTAAACATTATTTTGCCTATACCTCTATCGAAAACGGTGCATCATAGCGAAAAACCTTAATACATTCGAAAAACAAACTGCCAAAATTGGCAATGAGGATGTTTGCTTTAGAATTATACGAATTTTCGCATATCATCTTCAGCCTTAGTTATTTGGTAACGAAATTCGAAAATTTTCAAAAGACGCGATTTATTTTCTACAGAGTTTGTTTTTCGTGCTTGAGTTCTCTTTTTTCAGCAATATCCTCACAGTAAAAATCGTGGAGAAATACATTACCTTTAAAATGAGTTTTGAAGTAGAAAAATGCTATTTCATGTTCAAATGATAAAAATATTTTTTTAAGAATTTTAATATTTTGAGAGTTCCGATTTTGGCGTGCCTTAATCACAAAGTCGACATTTTGGTCGTATTATCGCTTACTTTTCTATATTTTGCGCTAAAAAAAACAACAAAAATGCTGGTTAGATCCCAAACATCCTTGTCTACCAATGTTAAAAATATTAAGTAATAGAGAATGTTCTATTATTTTATTTGACGAGCTTTTTTTCGCAATTCTGTCAAAATAAAAAAAATAAGTGGCCTTATTTTTGTCAAAACCAATAATGAACTGCAACCTATACCGACTGATCTCATACGCCTGGTCACTATTGTTAGTAAATCATGTTGATACAACAGCCCTGCTGCAGGTCAGGTGCTCTGTCAAACCTGAAGAAGCCTCGATTGTGAGATTCATTTGCGGAGAAATGACATCATAATATTTTAACATAAATTTAAATTATTTAGAAATGTTACAGAAATATGGATTAATTTTAGACTTTTGTAGAGTTCCTTTATTTAACTTCAATTTTTTGCTGGCTTAAGCGAATGTTGCGTGTAGTGTTTTACTCTTTCTTTATGTTTGGGACTGAACGAACCCAACCCCAGGGGCATGTTTATGCTCTGAACGCAGAGAGCTTGTTTTTTGAAAATCAAGAAAATTGTTAGTCCCCACTCGAAGGGTTCTAGAGTTCTTGAAACCTTTTAAAATTAGCTTTGAAGAAAGTAAAATACCACCGCCAACTTCACGCTTTGTGCCCGAAAGGTTAATATTGTGTAACAGTTGTGATTATGCATCTTGTTTTTCTTTCTTGCTACTGCTTATGCAGTAGAGAGAAAGTTATGCTGCGCGAAAAAAAACGGAGAGTTTTCGGCAGGAAACTGCGATGCAAACAACGAAAAAGTGGATAAATCTAGTTGCTAAATTTACAAAAAAATCCTCTGACACATGATGTAACTAGAATCGATATTTTGTGGGTCCTAGATACCAAAAAATTGAATGACGGCAAAACTTCCATCTGTTCATCCATCTGTGAACAACGCTAGTTCAGCGCCATTAACTCGATTTGCTCCAAAATTGATATTCCTCAAATGATCTGGCTGGTATCGCGACCCCTTGAATTTGAAACCGGTATTTTTATTTTGGAGGATACTTTACGTGAAGCCCCTGGGACATTTCCAAATTTTCAAAAAATTGCGTCATCGTTTTTGATGAAATGCTTTGGTTGGATAGTGTGAAGAACGTATTAAGAGAATAGTGCAGGTCCCATGGTCGTTGAAAACCCTAATTTTTTCGAAAATTACAAAAGTTCAAGTTTTAGGAGTCCTCCTACAACTAAAATATTAAAGATGGATATTTCTTCCTTAATGAAATATGTTCCTTAAAGATATATTTTGAAATAAAGTAGTGTATAATTTTTCGAAAATTTGAGTAATTTTTGCGTGAAAATACTGGCGATAAACTACGTGCTATTTTTTGCATCACTAGTTTATTTACTGTTAAATCATTTGACGTTGTCTTCATTAAATTTGAGATATATAATTTAAAAAAAGTTGGACCTGTACTGTATCAGCGGGAATTTTCGGACGGTCACATTTGTTTACATTCTGACATGAGTATGCATGAATTGACCTACTTCGAACTTCCAAAATGATTATACGCTGAATAAACTAATTAACACAGTTATTACCTTATTTTTGTGATTCACATTGAATTACGTACTTTTTTCGCGCATTATTCTTTCAAATTCATCTTATGATTCGAGTTTCCTTAATTACCCTTTCGGCCCTCCCCATTTTTCCGAGTGATTTCCCACGTGTTGCTTGCGAAACGCCTAAAAGTAGAAAACGAACATGGCTGGAAAAGTAATTGTATAAGTATCTGTGCACTAGCACAATAATGATGGCAAATTAAAGTTTTAATTTTATTAAATTCACAACCATTTTATTAGTAAACGCTATTATCAGAAGCTTCATTTTAATGTCGCATGAAATGTGTCATTCATTTTAGAAAAACGTGCTTCCCATTAGTGGAATCCTTTAGCATTATCATGAGGGGCCTTATAATTAATGCCTTCGCTTTCGGAACGATACTCCTACCCTCTTACGAGAGAATAGTACTTCATACGAAGGCGAGGATCCACGGGGAGGGAACCCCCCCCCCCCCTAAAATGTTTCAGTAACTATTAATTTTAACTAGTCACGAAACTTGTAAGCAAAAATATATTTGGAGAATCATTAAAATGAATAAAATTTTATCGCAGTATGGACTGAGTGTACCCTGAGACATTTTACAAAATCTGTAATAAGACGCATTCGACAAAAACATTTTGAATTTCCCCTCTCAAAATTTGTCTCCGATGCAACGTGGGGTTTATGCTTTTCTCAACTTGCCGGTTTGACCCCGTAGGTTTGAAACACCTGAATGTCAAACATTTTATTTCAATGCAATAGTCCGTAAATATTGTCAGAGGCGCCCACGCCCCCGATTATTTTATTTTTCCTTTTGGGGAGGGAGGTATATGTGTCGGTGTCCTTTCGACCTGGTTTTCTTATAAAGAAATTTTCATTTACGCTTAATATAAAATGTGTTTTTTCTTTAACTTAGTTATTATTTATAACTTAATCAGTCGATATAGTGAATGTCTTTCCTTGGTACAGAAAATTAGTAGAAGCTATATTTTTTAATATGTATCATTGTTGTCTGGGGGGGGGGGCTCCCTCCCCTTGATTGCGCTGCTGCCTGTTATTTAAAAAAATTACATAATTTGGATATTCAGAGTAAATAATGTACAAATTCGTGTTTGCCTTTATGGGCTATCATACTCGTATCAATGAACTTTTTCAGCAGTACACCCCCACTAGGCCCCAGGATATTCCGCCTTAACCAATCGCGTCTTAATTAACAGGCCCAAAAATGGAATAATAAAAATGAGGGATTTCGTTGTCATCAAGGTCTAGGAACAGAGTCATTTTTAATAAGACCCTAGCGAAAGTGGGGCGCACGTCGCCCCATTGGCGGGCCCCACGGCGTGCTTTTCCTCGAAGCGGGCCGGGGGAAGGGGGGGGGTCCGTGTTGTTGGTGCGGGCGGTGGCGCGCCAGGAAGCCTTGCATGCAGCCAGGTGGGCGGGGCGCGGGCCGCTGTTCGGAATCCATAAAGTAATTCTATTACGACGCGATACGTTCGGAGGCCGTGGGTCGATCCCCGCCGCGCGATCGCTTTTGACTTGCAGATGCTACGGCGGCGGAGCGCGCGCGACCTTCGCCCCCCCCTCCCACACCCCTCTCCGTTCCGTCCCCCCATCCCACCCACCTCATGCGGCCAAGGTCTAGATTTCGTCTAGGCAAACAAGGCAATCGCTCGGGATGGAGAAATCTTGCAAAGGACTTCCCTGAAAACAATCTTCAATTCGTGTCTCGAAAGCGAAGGATTATATGTTGAGCCTACAATATATTATTGTCTGCAGAGTTGTTTCTTTTGCAGAAGAAAGTTGATTATAATATATTTTGTGGATCGTCTGGGTACAGATTTTATACGCAAAAACTGGCTGCATTACTATTTAATATCTGAGGGATAACTTAGGCAGTTTATAAAGTTATAAAAATTATGATATTGCTGATATTTGTGAAACAATCTGCTCATGCAGATATGGTGATTGGAGTTAGGTCTACAGTTTATCGTTAACTGTTTTCCTCAAATCGACACGATAATTCAGGTCAACCATTTTCTTTCTGAATAGTTAGATGATCAGAATAGTGAGATAGAAACGTGATTACGTTATTTACAGGATTTTTCGAAGTAACTGGATAGGAAGAGAGTTCTCGCCAAGGTGATTACTAAATACATTTTAAGAATAATAGTGTCAAATCTACTTTATAATAAAGTATATCTCATTAGGAAATCCGCATGTAGTATTAAACTTAATGTAAAAAAAAGATATTAAAAAGTGTTTTTCAGAATTTGCTACAGAGGGAAGTAAATTTTGTATAGTTGATGGGCAACAAAAAGTCAAAATATATTTTTATTTTCTTGAATCATCAGGTAATAAATTTCTATAATCCAGTGTCAGTAACATAAGTCAGTAACAGTGTCATAACTGTCTAATAATACAAGGAAGGAACTGGGAATAATTCGAATATGGAAGATAATTCGTTCGTAATTCGAACATTAGTTTTCTTGAGGGTGACAAGGTAATGATTAGGTTTGTTTGCGTATTTCTAGACGCTTGTGTAGGATGAAGTATATCCTCAGAATTCAGCATCGATACCTGTACTCTCTTTTTCAATATTTGGGATTACTTATTCATTCGTTTGGTGGATTTAATGGTCGAATATTCACCAAGTGTTGACGATTGCCACGTTCAATTACAGAGCGATGAAGAAGGCTTACGACTTTGTCCTTGCCTTACCTGCTCCGGTGACCAGACTAGTGGTTTGCCTTCGTCAAGCACTGTATGGATGATAACGGAGGTGATTGTAAAGAGTGAACTATGATGAGAAAGGAATGATTGTTCTCATGGGATAGGCCTCTGAATGAGAAGCGGGACGTGCCACAAGCACATGATGGGAACACGTGCTTTTCACAGGATTCGAATCCGCAACCTTCATCTCCACTTGTTTGGGCGCTGCCGCAACGCCACTGAGGCCGGCTCAGGGAGACGTGTACCCGCTTCGTGTCCCAAGAGTGAGAGTTCCAACTTCGTCCAGTTTCCTGGTGCTCAAAAAGATCCGATTCACGTAAAATCTGGGAGATTTTTTCCCTCCGTGGTTTTGTAGTTTTTTGGGGGCGTTGAATACGAATTTGAGGGTAGAAAATCGAAAAATGATGTCTCTACAAATAAAATCGTAAACAAAACTAAACATTCCGCTTTTTTCATTTTATTGCTTATATCTTGCCAACTATGCACTTTATGGCCTTGATATGTATTCAAATGCATTAATTTTTTGGTTTCGACAATTCTTTTAGGTACTAGAGCGCCTTGAAAAACATAGTTTTTGGACCGGGAGAAAAACTCCCGCCCTGTTATCTCGCGGTGGCGCATTGGTTTCACTTCATCATGCTTGAATGCGACTGTGACGAATGAATTATTTGCATTGGGAAATGATCAGAAATTGAGAAATCCATAAATATTTCGTAACGTAAGTTTTGGGATAAAAAGAAGCACTTTAACTAAACAATGATAATGAGACGGTAAGGATTTGCCGGACATTGCCAACTATTGCCATTTAGTTCTTGAAAGAATGTGATTTGTTTTCTCAAAGTTTAATTATTACTACAAACCAATCGCTGACGTAGACAAATGATATGTGTAAACCAGACCAAACGGTGTAGCGCATAGAGGTACAGCGAAACACTGAAAAAAGTGCGAAATTTGTAGTAGTTTATGATTTTTTTGTGAAGCTGGCATTTGTTCAGTAAGGAAAACCTCAAATTCTAATATAGCACCCAAAAATATCGTATCGAACAGGTGAGTGAATAATTCCGATTTTTTTTCGTGAACTGTATTTCCATTCGAGAGAACACGCAGATCTAAGACTACTGCAGCTAGAAACATGAAGTTGGAAAAGTTTCTTGTATACGCGACCAAACAGAAAGCCTGTTTTGTTTCGTTTAAAGCAATCTACAATGTAGTGACGGATTGATGTGCGGTCAAGAGTGTTGGCGGAGTGGGTGACGCATGGCGGAGACAAAGTTGCTTCAATTTGACATTTAAATCGCTTTTATTGTCAAAGACGTTGCGATAAATATCGCTGTTATGGTGTATTTCATTGTTAGTGTCCCATAATTCGCATCTTCCGCCTTGGCGGTGGCGGATCTTTGAGCGTAGCCACAGAACTAGGTCGATTGCAGGCGCAGACTGGTGGAGAATTCTAAAGCCTGGCTACTCTCGATGGATTGCTGCCTGTAGTTTCTCTGATCAATACCAGGTGAATGCCGCAGCTCTACCCTGACAAACGGACCACGCACCGTTCGCAAACTTTCCTTCCTCCACGTTCTTAACCCCCCTCACCCACCCACCCACCCACTACGCCTCACGTGGCGAGAGACCAGTCGAAATCGAGCCTTGTACCGACAGAGGCGGTGCCCCGCTGAAGAAGACACCCGAGAGTGGGAGGGGGACCTCGCAAGTCGATCGGTAGGTATCGAATTGCGTGTTCCAGCGGGAGAAGAACCCCGCCACCTCCCGAGACATAGCATGCATTACACTTATGGGGCTGACGACCGTGGGACCCTTAAACAATCGATGAAATCTCCGAGCGTCTCGTAGCTTCAAATGGTGCGGAAGGCGGGCCGGAAGGTTCCGAGGCGACCGCCTTTCTGCCAGGGCGCGCGTGTCGTGGGCGGCGCGGATCAGGGGCCGTGAATGATGCAGCGCGGCCGCCTGGCGCCGCCCGAGCGTCCGGTCGTAATGGGGCGATTGGGCGCGATCGCCCGGGCGGGCGGCGCCGACGCGACGCGACGGGGCTGTTGAGCCTGGTTGCGGGTCGGCCCTCGCCCTCGCGTGATGGCTGGCCGCACAGCAACCTTCGCCCTCGCTGACGGTGGCCGACGAGAGCGGATTTGGGGCCTGGCGCATAGCGCTGCTTGGAACAGTAATAATCTATCCTGTGGTGGGATAAACATGACTACAACTTTGTCCTATTTTTGTAATCTTGCAAAATAAAATTAACATTTTTTTTCCTGTAACGGAAATAATGTTATACTGTTGGAAACCCGTAAAAAGTTGACAGTTTATATACACTCACTGATGTTAGCACTTACAAAGACGCTATATTCGCTTCGCTAGTTACAACACTCTTGATTCCTCTCGCCAGACGATTAAACTATTCCTACTTTCAAATAGATCTATTCGAACTCACAAAAAACAAAGCAATGGACAAATGACTTCAGATGTGCTTCATTCGATTATTTTAACGATATTCTTAATATTTGGTGTCTATATTGTGAAACGGTTAATAAGAGTATGTAATGACACATCTAGGGACCTCTACCTTTTATTTAAAGAAAACTCCACGAAATGATGTTGTGTAGGAAGTTGAAACTTAATAAACGAAAACCCTTAGTGTTGTAAATATATATATTCTGTAATGTTTTTGCGCCTTCATTAGGCGCCTGCACATGTTTCCTGCGAAAGAACCATTTATGCAGAATGTTATAATAATACTGTTTCATTCTACTGAATTAGTGCTGTAGACAAGTTTTGTTAGGAAAATGCTTTTGTATCCGGATTACGTTTCTCTTGTAACTTGGTTTATCCCGTAAGTTTATCATAATTTTGAAGATAGGCAAGCGATTGCTCAATAAAACAGAGGTGAGACTCTTTTCATGGAATATATCTAACGCCCAGTAAAACTTTAAATGTTTCTAAAAGTCAGAAGTCCAGTTGGTATTAGATTAGACTTTGGTTGGATTAGTAAGGTTGAATGCATATAATCAGACTGCAGCTGCGATGTGCCTATAAACAATAGTGATCGCGTTTTGTGAGCGGTATGATGGATAAGATTACCAAGATAATAAAAAGTCCAGTCAATTCGTTAGTTATATTATCTTGAAAACGCAACGGGTGCTAATCCTTGTGTTTAGAACGTTTTCATTTCACCATGTCTATTTGTGCGCGTAGAAACAGTCTTAAACACTAGAAACGGGCAATGCAACCGTGCTCCTGTTGCTCGTCTCTGGATAATAGAACATTTCAGGTTTCCGGAACATTGATGTCGAATGTGCCATTAGATCGAGAGCATGGTCGAACAGTGCCTGTGTGCGCCGATGTAAAAGAGGGTCGATAGCTCGATTGCGTGTTAATGAAACATGAACGCCGTCCTGGAATGCGGCTGAACGGGAGGCTCTGATGCTCTGGAGTATACTCGCAACAATTAAGTTGGTTTCGCTGCCCATTACTTCAGAGCTATGAAGACTTCCCTCCAGTTCAACCCATTTCTCGCATCGCCCTTGTGGCGTACGTAGGCCAAAATAAGACTGCACATTGTATCATCCATTATATCTTTTTTCTAATGAGACTTTTCAGCATTGAAAAATATAGTTAAAAACGACTAGTTTTTAATTAGTAAATAAGATTTTTTAAATAGAGGTCACATAATACCGATGATTATCATTTGATCAAACGGAAGTATATTCAGTAACGTTCACCCCCCCCTTCAGTTTTACGATTTCAAACTCCTATGAACATTACGAGGAGGAAAAAACTTTCATTACACTTACTGTTGGGTAACAAAATATCAAATGCATAACATGCAGCAAGGTTTCAAAATATTTTGCATTTTACTGAAAGATTATTTTCTTTGTTAGTACTTTTAAATGAAGTTAATTCTCAGACAAGCTTATGTGAAATTTGCTCCAACAAAACGAGTTTGCCTGCTTCACACGGCTAGCCAACCCCTGTGAAGCGTCCTAAACCCTACCCCTGTCCTAATTCCTTTTTCCATTGTGACCGCTGGGTAGTGTCGTGCAGTGTAGAGGCGCGTACGCGGAGATTCTACCTGGCGGTCCTCGTGGCGACTGTGACGAGACTTGATATAGTGAATGGATGATTACTCCCTAACCGCTCAATTCTCTACAAGAGGCTTGGAGACGCTTTGCGTCAATAATGGAGCAACAGTTTCTTAAATTGGATTTTGTCAGTTTCCTTTATTTTGTAATTTTTTTTTATTATTTTTTTTTTCATTCTTGTATGAGGTTGTTGCGAGTTTTTAATGAATAGGTCGATACATAAAATTGTAAATTTTTCTTTGAAATCATTTTTAAAAAATCATTAAAATATTTAAATATTTTTTGTGTTGCTTTCAAAGGTTTTCTTTTTTTTTCACAAAACGCAAGGAGGTTTTTTTTGGGGGGGGGATATTTACCCATTTTTCTGATCGTCATTAATTTTGTGTCTAAATATTTTGCACAAATAAATATAATTTATTTTCATATTATTAATACTATTATCATTAAAAACTGCATCTCTACTCTCAGAATAAAAAAGTTTGTGAAGTGAGTGTTCACGCGTTATACCTATTTACTATTGCTAATTCTTCTAATTTTTATTCATGAACAGGTGATTGATGGTTGATAGGCCGCCAGCTGTCACGTTCTTGCGAGAATACAAAGATCATTAAGGAGTTTTAGCCCCAAGAGAAAGGAGACAACCTTAAACTCCTTGTACAAAGAAGATGCATAATTCATCAAAGAGTGTAAACAATTGGTAATGCATTAGAACAACGATGCGAGTCAAAAGTAAACAAATCTCAATTATTGAAGAAGTTTCCAGAGATTTTCTGGTCCTGCACGTTGAATATGCAGTACGGAATTTTGAAAATGCATTTCTTTAGAATGTAGAGAATACAGTGTTTGTTATGAGCATGACATAACACGAACATATGGTTTCAAGTTCTTTTTTTTCGAATTTCGTACCTGTCACCTTCCCAACAATTTCCGTTAACTTTTGCCAGTCGTGGACGTTGTACCAGTTGATAAGGATGCTTAGCATACGAGAATCGGTTGATCAGATTGGGAAAATCACAACCGTTCCTTTTTATATGCAGAATTCTTGCCGATATTGAGGTGACAATATAGGATCGTACAGGCGTGCAGGCGAGAAGGTACAAGGTCGTATCTTAGGCGTCAGGTTAGACGCTTCGACTTCAAGGCCCGTCACGTGGCTCTAGGTGCATAACGTCGCTCCTTGCGCTTTCTTTCCGTTTCCTCCTCGACGTCGGGCGCGCGTGAGCGTCTCGCTGGAGGTTGGGAGTCTGTCGGGAGGACGCTGACCGCCCCGAGTGAATGAATAGCGCCGCTGCATAAAGCAGGCGGACTAACGCGCAAGGAGCAGGTGCGCCGCGTTAGCTACGCCCCACGCGCTCGCGCGCGGGCGTTGTTCTTGGAAGGAGGCCCGGCCTTGTGTAAAATTGCGTCCGGATTTATGTAACCCCGCGCGTCGGGGGTTATAATAGTGCATTTGTTCAAGTTCAGGGTACTGCGAGAAAAATTATGGATCTGCAAGACGGGTTTCTGCAAGTTTTGCCTTCCCGTTTGAAAGCTTGTTTAGAATGTACTTTCCAGGTCATGCAGAATTTCTTGCCAACTTTGAGGTTGGTTGGAGTGCAAAATAAATATGTAATAGCAAACTGAACTAGAATGCATACGAAAATATTTCCTTGTTTTGAGTTTTCTCTTCTGGAGACAGGGGTGTTCGAACTCGTGGTCCAGTTTTTCTGATGGTAAGTTTTCACTTTTCATCTGAAAAGCGTCATGGGAGATGGATGGATATATATATATATATATATATATATATATATATATATATATATATATATATAATTATTATTCGCGAACCTGCCATCATAGGGCCACGCACGCGATACGTGAATTCCACCGGGGCTTGTGCATTTGATTCTCGGGGTAGGTGCACATTACTTTTTCTATCGGGGGGAATCAGCATTTTAATGTTGATTCCATTTGTATACCCCAAGGTTTTTAGAGCTGGGGTATGGGATGACATTATGATGAATGATCAAATAGACGCATACAAACATTCAGACCCACACACAACACAATCATACGCGAGTCGGGACTCAACCTGCAATCCAATCCGAGACCGCTACGGCCCTACTGCCTTGGCGATCTTATCCATCGGATCCGCATTATTATTATTATTATTATTATTATTATTATTATTATTATTATCATCATTATTATTATCATTATTATTATTATCATTATTATTATTATCATTATTATTATTATTATCATTATTATTATCATTATGATTATTAATAGTTTTTTTCGATTGGAATGATCTGGATTGATCATTTTCATTTTGTTCTCCCATTTAAAAACATCTGACCATCATTGTGACATTACAGGACTTATCCATGCCATTGAGTGTTCTATTCAAACAGAACAGATAACCTCTATCCGTTTACACATTTATTCACTTATTACTCTTATCATGCATAGTCATTTGCATACATTGGTCATACTGTTGCCCTAATCCCCTCCCCCTTATTCACCCTGTTTGAGGCCAATCCGAAAGAAACTTTTTTTCCCCTCCAGCTGTGGGATGTTTTCTTTAAGATAGACATAGACCTGGGTTTTAGTCCAGGGCCATCTAGAGGTCTCTAGAGGAAAAGTCGTTAAAAATGAAAAATCTTGGCGGTCTGAAGGATTGTAGATTAAGCAGACTCACAAGTTTCGGGAGGGATTAGAGAAGAAAAAACGAAAGTATGAGAGTTAAAAGATAAAGATGTAAATGTGAAAATATGAAACATGTCTCACCCACATAACTTGAAGCTTTATAACAATATTTTTCATTGCTAATGAAACATTTACGATCATTTACGGACAGAACGTTTCATTATTTCATGTCTCGAATGTTTACAATTTCTTTCATCATTTGTATCTTCGAATCCTAACAAATCGTATTGTTCTATAATCTCTTTATTCGCCGAGTTTTATTCTAAGTCTTAAGGTAAGTGCCATAAATAAACTCGTTGTTTAAAAATTTAATTTTCAACTTTTTAAATTTATTTTTTCCCTCTTACCCGCCCCTTTACTTTTCCTTTTAATCCTTCTTACCCGCCCTTGCCTTGATGAGAGTTAGCGATAATGACAGCCAAACAAAAATGGAAAGCGGTGGGAAACGAAGGGAGGAGGAAGGCCCATTTCCGGAGGGAACCCCCGCGCGGGGAAGGCGGAGCTGCTGGGCGGCTGCGCTCCCGGATGTACGGGGCGTGGTGGCGCGGGGGCCCGGAGGGGCGGGGTCGTTGGCTCGGTCGTCGGCGCCACCTGCGCACTGCGGCGGGGCTCGAGCGCGGACCTCCGCCAGCGCCGCCGCACCGCAACCGGCGCTTCGGTACTCGACTCAGAGTTGTTGTACGCGCGCCGCGCTCGTGGTTTTCTCTATTTTTTTCATTCTATTCTGAGTTTTCCCTTGCCTTTGAAGCGTTTCTTACGGTAAACGCCATTTATCTTCTTGCCGTCGCGCTTTCTCTTTAGTTCATTTTACTCTTGTCATTTCTAGTTTCTAGTCTGGCTTTAACGCTTTACCAATTCCATTCAAAATTATTTTAATCTTCTCCGATCTAATTCTATTCCCGTATCTCCCTTTTCCTCAATCTTAACTTTTTATCAACCTTTGCTTTCATTTTCTTTAATCGGTTATCCATCCGTTTCTGTATAATTTATTCACATTTTGTAGGGTGGGCGTTCTTGATCCCCACATTTCGTCCCTTCTCCTTAACTTCGTTTTTTGGATCGCTGCCTCTTCTTGTTCATGGTTGTTTCCACTTTAAAACACCTGAGATGTGAATAAGTGTATGTAAATGTGTATTTAATATATCACAAACGTGAGATAAGGTTAGATAAGTCGAATCTGTCTGCGTGACTTCTCGCCCTGTGGCCGTCGCGTCGTTCAGTCAAGTGTTCGATCTGCGGGAGGCTTCGTAACGGCGCCATCCCGGGATGCGATATGTCTGTCCAATCACTCAACTTGTCTGCGACGTCAGCGCTTGAAATGATAGATGAAAACGTATTCACTTCTTCCCATGTGGTTGCGGAAGTTTTCTTGCAAGTATTGTCCTCGACGAGTGTGGTTTTTCTTCGATTATCTTAATGGTGCCGAATGTCTCATTGTTAAAGCACTTGATACTAGTTCTTGATGTTGGCATTATCCATGCATGCAATAATGGACGTCATTTTGTCATCTTGACTTAATTATTAGGACCGGGTTTCCTCGCTTCTTCAATTATCAGTTTAGCAATGGGTGGCGAGGGCAGAAGAGAATGCAGCGATCAATCACCTAATCAGCCGAATACTTCCTGATTTTTTTATGCGTAAAATATAAATCGCAAAGCATTATTAGACGGTGGTGAAGTCCACAGTTACAGAATTTTAGTAAAATGAATAGTCCTTGAGGTATGTGCGGTAGTGCTTATTGACACAATACGTTTGCTGGCACATGCGAAATGCGTCCCCAGCCTATACTTTAATTTTCGACTTCAGGAGAAGATTGCTTCTGTGAATGTGGAGTCCACACTCGTAAAGTAGGACAGTCTGTTGCGAGGTGGTTTGCCCAATATTCAGTCGTTTGCCTGCTCATAACTTTTAATTCGTCCACTTCTACGACTGCCGACGCTTTAAACTTCGTAAGCTAAAACAACCATTATTTCATAACATCGTATTGGGTGGCTCAGGACATCAACTGATGTCACTGCAGGGTTCCTGACCAGGAGGTGGGAGGGTAGCTAGATAGCTTGGACGAGTCCAGCCGCTGTCTAGAGTGGCCGGTTCTTCTGATCGGTAGTTTTGCGTAGTTTCTTCGAATGCCGAACAGTACCATGGCAAACGGGCCACGGGTCGCGCGCGATCTTTCTTCCTCTTCCTTGACCTACCCTCACCCCTTACTTCCACACACACACATTCATGCACTTCATTGTCACACATGTCGGGGCCGCCCGGCCGCTCTATGGGCCTGGGTGTTCGTCGATTTTTGTGTGCGAATGCAACTTGTTCGATCTGAATGTGCCGCCGCCGTTGCTCCGAAGAACATCTGGGGGCGTGCGCGCTTGGAGCCCCGGTGGTGCCCTGGGAAGGCGTCATATTCACTGAGCCGCAGGCCGCGCGGCGAATGCTAATGGGGAGGCTGCAACAGATAGCCGCTTCTGGCGCGGCGGCGCCAACCAATTCGCGAGCGCGCCCGCTGCTCTCACGCTGCAGTGATTGCTGGGGTCGCGAAGTGCGCATTCCAGCAGAATTGTTTCGCTTTACCAGATTATAATAAATTGATATAATAATAAATATAATACTACTAAATATAATAATAAATTTATACAAAGCTGATATCGCAAAATATTTAGTTTGTTAATATTGACCGGCACTCCCCTTATAACTTCTACAAAATAGCGGTTCTTTCAATTGCAGTCGATGTGTCGACGGCAAAAAAATCAAACAACTAGCGATAAATCTGTTTCGTTTTACTGCCACCACAGTGCGAAAACGTACAAAATTGCTGGCGGTAGTCATATTATTTTGAGCTTCGCATTTTTAAACAATTTTTTACTCAAAAACTGCTTCAAATGTTTTCTTAATTTTTTCCTCGTATGTATCAAAAAAAGGTATAAAAATTGATGCCGGTTCTATTTTTCCGCACATACATTTTCGAAACTGCAAAAAATTAACATTGCAATAGTACAGAATTGAATAGAGAGCTTTTTGAAATCAGATATTAAAAAAATGACAATGCATATATATTTTAAGAGTGTATTTTGCGAAATTTCTGCTTACATTTCATACAAATTATAAAAATAATTCTCAAAAACTCATGTTTGCTTCAATTTCTTTCATGAATAAAAGGAACACTCAAAAGAATGGCGCTGTTCTCATGTTCTCTGAATTTTTGAAAAATTGCAAATGTTTAAATATATAATACCAAAATGAGATTTCATTCACTATTATTTTAAACCACTATATGTCGTCGGTCGGTCGGTCGGTCGGTCGGTTGGTTTGACACTGTCTTTGTCGGGAACATTAAGGCACAAATAGTAAAAAAGATGGTTTGGTAGAAACACTTTAAAAAAATAAACCTGGCGTTGTCGTGAACTCGAAGAAGAAAACCAGTACCAAGGAAACCATTTTAATTCGCATTTGGCAATGACGTATGGCCCTCAAATATACTTCTAAAAGTTGAACAATGAAACGTGGCATTCTTATTGTTCCCAACAGAACATTTTGGATATTTCGTCGTGTTACTGCCGCGGTGAAATTGCAAGTAATTTGTGCGCTCACGCGCAAGAAGTCTGTATTTACTCTTAAGTTACAAGTAACATCTCATGCGTTAGCGTCAAATAACCTCGCTAATCCGAACCCCGCAAATCCGAAATTTCGGATAATCCTTACCAAATTCGGGATGAGAGAAAAATAAACAAATTAAATAAAATCCTTATTTGTAGTGTAAAGACTGGATATTATAATTACTGTAGAACACCAATTACTAATAAATAAGTTGTTGAAATGAAGCTTTTTTTTTTCCTTTTGATAACTACGGTGCACATCACATGTTTATGAAATTTTCACTTAGAGGAACTTGCAAAATCGGTAATATTTTGCCGTAAGGAACTAAAATTGCTTGATGATGCGATCGCTACGCTACGATGTCATTTTCTCACATCGCACGCTACATTGTATTGTCCGGTAATTCTATACATGTATTAGTAAATGCATGGTATATTTCTTCGGATAATCCGAACATTTCCGAATCCGAACAGACCACACTACCAATTTGTTCGGGTTACTGGGGTTCTACTGTATATGTGCCGTACTGTTAGCACAGTGCCAGTACCCTAGCTTGCCGAGTGACCCCATCACAAAGCCCTTGGGTTCACTTGGTTTTCGAAGGGTTTCGCCTTAGCTCAATCGTTATCCCATTTATCCCCTCTTCCCGCATATCCGGCGTTAGTTGAAACTAAGAGAGGGTGAGGATAAATCATACAACTGATATGGAATATGAACGTATGTACTGTAACGCAAAGTTATCCTATAGAGCCTGAGTACCAAATTAAAACAAAATGTACTTACCGAATTCATTACCAATAATAATTATTATGAAGGAAATTTACTTTTGAGTGTTTAATTGATCTGTATTTAATATACAAAGTTTGAAATAAAAATTTGGTATAGATGAATTTGCAGTTCAAGTTGATATTCACGTGAGTAAATATGTCCTTGCTAGATTTCATTTTCTTTCATTTGCGGAATATAAAATGCACAATAATATTAGAAACTATTCATTTTGAAGGCTATGGATTAAATCCCGGTCGCCATAGGATTAAAATGTTTTGAACTAATGAATAATTTCTAGTTGTACATCTTGGGGATTGGATAACTTACGAATTAAAAAATAACCATTTCTATTTAATTTTCAGGTCAGTGTTGGTAGTGCTTTTTACATAAACGATGGTACCCTTTGAGACCTTTGATTTTTCGTGACCGAGAGAAATATGAAAGTACATCTCAGACAATAGTTCCCCGGAATGGGTTCATTCGTCCGGGGTCATAGCCGAAAAGATGGGTAACGTTCACAAATTACCCCTGAAAGAACATCTGTGGAAGAAAGGTTGAGTAGAGTCTGATGAATTCACGAGGATTCAAAAGCAGTTAAAAAAAAAAGAATTCAAACTCGTCACATTCAGGCTGTCAAGGTGGACTTGTCGCTGGAAAACTTTGAATAAATAATTGTTTTTCCGAACAGTAATATCAGGGTATTTCTCCGTAGCTTTCATCAAGCGGGATTTAAGAGCGCAAACAGATCGACAATTCTCTGGCGGAGAGGAAAAACAATATCTCTGCGGGAAACAAAAGAGAAACTTGGGACTGAGGGCGCACGTTGCGGCGTGCGACCGCTGGCAGCGCCACGTGCTACAGCGCAGGCGATCCGGTCACGGGCTCAGCAAAGCTTCACCTCGCTCCATCCCCATCCCCACCCTATCAACCACCCTGCCACGCTAGCCCACCCGCTGCCCCAACCGCTGCCCCTCGAGCCGCCACCACCTTGTCCCGCCAGTTCCTCCCTGCTGCTCCCCGCCCTGCCTGGCCTTGCCCCGCCAGTTCCTCCCTGCTGATCCCCGCCCTGCCTGGCCTTGCCGATTTCAGTTCCTCTCTACCTCGTCACACCTTTTCCCGCCCTTACCCTGTCCCGCCCGCCGGTTCCCGCCCCTTGCCCTGTCTCGCCACGCCGGTTGCCGCCCCCCAACTTGTCCCAACACTCCTGTTTCTCCTCCCCCGACCTGCCCAGCCATGTCGTTTCCCGATCTCCACCTTGCTCGTACCCGCCACTTAACGCCCCAAATCTGCCTTGCCGGTAATCCACCTTACCCTGCCCCGTCGGTCCCGTACCCTCCCTGCCCAGCCACGCCGCCACCTCTATCCCGCCTTTGCACCTCCTCGCCATGCGGACCGCTCTTCTCGTTCAACCCCCTCACGCTCCACCCTCCGCTGTTTCTGTCCCAACTGTCGCTCTCGCCGCCGTGCCCGCTGCTCACACCGCCTCGCCGCGCTCGTCGGTTTCACCGCCAGCGCTTCCCTCCCGTCTGGCGGCTGCCTCCGCCCACGCCCCCGCCGCCCACGCCGCAGCCGCTACCGTCTGGCGCTCCGCAGCGGCCCACCGACCGAGCGACCGCGCGCTACGGCGTACTGCCCGCCCCGCCACTCCCCGCCACGCCGCGCCGGTCCGGGATCGATAGCGCCACGCCGCCGGCCCCGCCGCCTCCCCCGCCGTCCCCCGCGCCCCGCTTTAATTGCGTCGGCGCTGCCGGCGCCCGACTGGCCGGCCTCGATCACCGGGTATTAGCACGCGAACGAAAGTAAAAATTAGGCTCGGTGTATGACACACACACACACACACACACACACACATTCCGGCGCCGCACGAGAATGTGGGAAGCCACGAGCCCGATGAGTAGAGTTGCGTTTCGTGCGACGATAGCGCCGCCGTTCGATTTCTGGGCGGAGAGAGGACACCGGCCGATCGACCGCTGCGATGCCACTGGGGTAGTTGGACTACCCGGTGAAATGAGGAATTGCATTCGGGCGGATGCGGGACAAGGGCGCCGCTCGATTGACGACCAGAACTTTCTCCGTTTCTAATGGCTTTTCTTGAGAGGTTTTGGGTTTTTATAATCACCTTTCTTTTCCATATTTTTTTGACTTCGTTATTGACGATGGATCTGAAAATCATTAGCTCACAAGCATGTGTCCGCATATTTTCACGATTTCTGCACAGCAATCTATTATGTGAATATTTGAGAATGCTATTCATATTATATTTGAATGATATATTAGAAATATACTTTGTGTTAAACATTCATGAAGAGATAAAATCGGAATGACAATTCGAGAACACATGTGCAGAGGTAGTTCGTAGTATTAACAGATGTTAACTAGTTGAGATACAAAAGAATGTGTGACACTTCTTTTATAAGACTATTCTTTGTGGTATCAGCTCTTGTACTGAGAAGAATAGCGATCTAAAATGAAGATACCACTGGGATTTGAACCTTCTGCTGCAGGATAATATCGTGATGTAAAATGTCTGTGAAGCTGTTCTGTTGCGTTGTGCCAGTCACGGCAGGTACACGTGAGACGTGATTTGACGTATAATTGCGTCCTTTGCAGTTACTTGGCTAGAACTCCGTGTTAAAGGTGAAAGTGTAAAGTACCATGTTGATCACGGTGACTAGTTGTATTCGTAGTACAATTTAAGTAAAGTGAGAGGCTGAGCCATTGATGAGTTTTGGGGGTAGCTAAAACATTTTTATAAACGACCTATTTCAATGCTCTTTTGCATTTTGAACGTTAAATTATTGCACATCTCTGTAGTACTTCAAACCTAAAAGAAACTTGTACAAATGTGTTAGTTGCTTCGAGAAAATAGGAATTTTCAAAATGTATTTTGAATATGAAGATTAATCGTGATGAAATCATTATTTATGAACCATTTTACCAGATAATTATGCTGTACCTGCTAAAACAGCAGGTACTTTCACGCAAAATTACGCGAAAACTACTCATATTTTCAAAAACTTGTTCATGACTTTATTTCAAAATCTATCTGTAAGGAAGAGATGTCATTAAGGAGAACAAATCTCTATCTTTAATATTTTAGTTTTAGGAAAACATTTTGAACTTTTGCAATTTTTGAAAAATCAGGATTTTTAACGAATATGAGACCTGCACCATTCTCTTAAACATCCTTCATTCTATCCAGCAACAAATTTTAATAAATAACGAAGTTTTTTATTGATTTTGGAAAATGTCCCAGGGGGCGTCTTGTAAAGTACCCCTAAAATTAAAATATCGGTTTCAAATTGAAGGGGCCGCGACATCAGCCAGATCGATTGTGGAAGATCAATTTTGGAGAAAATCTGTTTAGCCTCTAGCGTGGTTCACAGACGGATAGACGGATCGCCGTCATTCCATTTTATGGTAACAAGGGCCCATGAAATATGGATTCTGGGTTCACCACGTGATAGTATTCCTCCCCTACATTTAGCATCTGGATTTACCCCCTTTTTCACTAACAGGGCCCTGTAATAAGTTTTTCTGCCGAACAGTCGACGATTTTTCGCGCAGCGTTACATAACTTTCTCTTCTTTCCCTGTACTCCGAAACGAGAAAGAAAAACAGAGGCTATTAGTAACGGCATCGCAGTCATCGTAAACGGAAGGGAGCGGAGTGTCTGATAGTGACTAGTCTTTGCCTCGCCGCCACCCACGTGCCTACCTCACTGCAAAGTCCAACGCCCTCACCGCTGTCGCCGGCTCTGCCGCGTCATTGCTCTTTGCCCACGGAACGCTTACCATCGGGTGCACACAACCTGAAACAAGAGAGGTACGAACGTCGTCTGGCCCCCGTTTTCCATTACACTTGTTCATTTGCATTCGACGTATTGTATTAGAAAATAAATAAAATGAGAATTAACTCGTAAATTTAATGATAAAATTAATAAATAAAATGTATTTTCTGAGGAACAAGTTTGTCAGAAGACATAGAGAGCTTGTCCTTTTACAATTTCCAAAATTATTAGGGTAAAAAGAAGAAAACCAGGAATTTATATAATGTTTACAGAACGATACATTGCGTAGGATAACCTTACGTACGCTTTCAAAATTTTCAGGGGGGGGGGCATTATCCTTCTGCCCCCCCCCCCCCCCCCCCGTATGTACGCAAATGCCACGCTCCCTATCGCATTCTCAGCTGAGAATGATGAAACGGCTGTGTCACCTTGTGATGTTCTTCTTATCCACCTCAAACCAGCAAACGGCATGTTATGATTTAATTTCTATCATTTTGTGCTAAAAACCCGACGGGGATTCCTCTTCTTCAGCAGACAATTCATTCAATTTCTTCTGTAGTCTGATGTTGGATGTAAACTGCAACACCGGGAGAATTTAATAAAATAGAATGCGTAACAATGAGCGAAATAAAAATTGCCGATTTACATGAGCGTTTATTGGCTGTTAAATTTCGAAGATATTTAGGAGTAATCGCATCTCGTTTCTATTTGCATTCAAAATATCACGCTCTCGTGACAAAATACCCGGATTACATGCCGTTTGGGGTTAGAAATACATTTTAATTCTTTTTGGAGTACCAATAACGTTCAAAACAGCCAATTAAAAGTTTGTGAAATCATCTTCCCCGCACACTGCAATAAAAGGAGTTGTAAAGATGCTACCTTTTTTGTTACACTTGAATGCTGTCTTTACATAATATCCTCCTTCTCGTATCACCGGTCCCAATGGGTGACCCAAAAAAGGGATGGGGAGGTTAAAAGAGAAAGGATTGGGGTCTGAGGAGCAGGTGAAGGAAAGAACTGTACGCAGGATGCAATGGACTTTCTCTGATAACGCAAACATGCCCTCACACATTTGTAATTCCTCCGATGCCCCCCTCCCCCCCCAAAAAAGCTGCGGTTAGGGCGAGCACCGAAATGTTGGCGCTCGTCAAATAGCAACCAATCCATCCCCATACGGCAAGCAACCAGGACTCTGCCTCGGGATTCGGCGAGCTGTCGTTTGGTACTCCCCGACTCCCCAGTGTTGAGCCTTAAGGGGTTTAAAAATACTCTTGCAACGGGCATCCAGTTTTCTGAACATCGGGTGTTTCCTTTCATCAGCTAACCTAATCCAGATAATATAGGAACAATACATGACACCCTGCGATAAAACGGGAGACTTTAAAGCTAGCGTCCCCAGTGACCCGACCTGTCATGACCTTTGAAACATCAAGTATGAAGTGTATAAGTTTGAAAGATTTTTAGTTTACGTACGATTACATTTACTTACTTTTCGTAGAGAGAGTAAAATATTTTCGTTTAGTCGTTAGTGACTTTTGAATATGGCTGGGAAGTTGTGTGCTGTTTTAGGTTGGACAAATTATAAAATTCAGAAGAATCGTGTTTTTATTCCCACGTGATGAGAAGTTGTAAATGCATCATTATGTACATACTTATCATTCTCCAGTTAATGCAGATATTAAATAATCGATTAATTATTTTGTATTGCTTGTTGGATTATATATTTACATTTGTCTTCCAAAACTAAAAAATCTAATATATAAACAAAATAATAATAATAATAATAATAATAATAATAATAATAATAATAATAATAATAATAATAATAAAATCAATAAGTCATAACAATGTAGATTATAGGTTTATTATAAAACATAAAACTCCAAATTATATTGTATATGTTGTCTTGATATTAAAATTAGTTGCCGATTTTCCAGGTCATGTCAAGAGGTTCGCTAGTGAGCAGTTGCGCCCATTAATAGTATGAGAAAGGTTCAAAGAGTCGTCGGTTGCCTGTGTAGTAACCTACAGCCCGACACTCCTGTACCTGCCGGCTCCCGCGTGGCGCGGAGGGGCTCGTTTCGTCCGTCGAGAGGCGGCCGCCGCCGCCGCGTGTTGCGACAGGGCCTTCTCGCAATTCCGGCGCCTACGTGCCGCGCCGCGCCGCGAGCGCCCTTCCGCCTCCTTCGGGTGAAGCGCGCACGCACACCAGTTGCGGCAACAGACGGTCAATTCGGACGGATTATATTAAGAGGGACTGTAAATGCCTTGGAGGATTATGGGGACCGGGACCTGGGAAAAAGTCGAAATGGCTTTGGTTTACTTTTCAGTTGTGTCTATTTTCGATATTATGAAAGAATTGCTACCTACGAAAAGGCAGTAAATTTATAAAGTGTTCTTCAATTTCTGTTATTCACTATTTTGAATTAGTCCATTTTTTTACAAATCAGCTATGTGATAATTTTATTTAATAATTTACTTGCTTGAAAGTCTCGTTGACTGGAAGTAGTACTTAGTAAAAGTAGTGCCTCGTCATTGCCTGTCCCGGCGGAGGACGGCACTACAAGCCCTGAGGCTGTGGCGGCGCGCCGTAATCGATCGCGCAACAAGAGGCCACTCGTGCTTCACACGAGAGGTGCGAGAGGCCAGCGGCGAATGGGGGACGATATTCTCGTTACACGACCTCGCCGTCGCCCTTGCGTCCTCTCTTCCCGCTCCACCCTCGCTCACGCGACAGCCTTCACACGCGCCCGCGCACTTTGTCTTCAGACGTCGCCCACACACTCGCCCTTGCCTTAGTCTTCGCCCTCGCCCTCGCCCTCGCTCTCGCCCTCGCCCTCGTCTTCGCCCTCGTCTTCGCTCGCCGTTACCTGCGCCTTCGTAGACCTCGGCCATGCCTATGGCATCGCCTCACACTCTCCCCTTTTGCCACCCCCTTCGTCCCCGCTTCTGTCCTCGCCCCGACGCGGATTGTCCACCAAGCGGCCACATGCAGCTTTGCGTGATCGGATGCACCGCGCGGCTCCAAGGAAGTTTTCTTTTCGCCCACGGACGATCAACAAGTGTTCTTTCCAGGCGGTCGCCCTTCCGGGAAGGCGGCGTCGGCTTTTTAATTTGTTGCAAATTGTGAAAGTGGCTGGATTTTCGAATAGTTCACTAGTCGTACGGGTTGCGTTGGGAAATTGATGCTCAAACGTTCTCATTTTGTTTTGGATTTTAATATTTTAACTTCATTAAAATTATTTTGTAATAAATTCGTTAGTTTTAATGATCTATCAGTTTTAAATATCTGAAAGCAATATTACGGGATTCCTATTAATATTCCATCACCCATGTACCACATATCTAATTCATTTTTAGAGTAATGAATCCCGCATTTGTTTATAGTATTAAGATTGAATCTTAAAAATGAATTTGGAAAAAACAACATAAAAGTTGATCATCGATGAATGTAATTAAGAGGAGCTGACTTATAGCACTCTGTAAAATTTTCACTGACCTATTTTGTACGTATGACTTCCTACTTACATGTTACAGGAGCGTTATTTAATTTTACACGTGATATTCAGACTAGGCTCTTTAAGGGAAAGAGACATAGAATATTATTTTACAATCTAAATTACCAAGGAGGCCTAGAATATTATTTTACTATTCTTCAGGTAATTATTTAACTATGAGTAATCATTTTAATTCTGATTGTGATTGAAACAAAAGGACTGCCAACTGAAATGAATCGGACGTGAGTCGCAAGTTTGAAAATGTGTGCTTTTGGCATTAGTGCTTCTGCGATTTGAGATGCATTATCATTTTCAATAATTATGCAAATGTATATTCACACGAGGCCGTAATGTCAAAATTAGTTATAGACCACTTACAACCAACCACCTGGTTTCGGAATCTGCATAATGGTTGGGCATTTTCATCTGAGATTGTGATACAGTAGATAGATAACGACAAACCACTTTACCATAGATGTTGTTTATCAAGATAACGATAATCAATAGGCACACATTACAATAGTTACCTCAGCATCACCTCTATCTTTTGGCAGAGAGAAGTAACTCGAGATGTTCGCCCTAAGCAAAACATTTTCGTATAGACTGTGGAATGTGTTCTGCGCAGTTGTGTGTACTTCAGAGATCGTAATCAGCGACCTCCTTTGAAGTTGGTATTTGTTTTGCGCCCGTTCGGCCCGCGCCGCCTCCCGCAGGGGAGCGTTTCTGAACGCGACCGGTGCGCCGGAGGTGTTTGGGCGGCGGCGTGACGTCGCGGCGCGCTTGTTTTCGAGCCCCCACCCCTCCCCTCCCCTCCCCCCTCCCGCCGGCCGGTGGGCGTGGAGGCAACGCGCGGCGGAACGAGGGGGCGGGCGCGGCACTCGCTGATGGATGGTCAGGGCGCCGCGCGCGCGCCGCAGCGGCCGGACGCGGAAGCGGGGTTGCGGCGGCAGGGGTGGCTGAATAATACATGCGGAGCCTACGTTTCCCCGCTTCGCCCCTCGCCGCTCTGCCCCCCTCTGCCGCGCCGTCCCGCCCCCAGTGGTGAACGATGCGGAGGCAGCTATCTCTATCGAATAGGGCGTCCGAACTCCAAGCACCCTTTCATTTTGCTAAATACCCCTGCTAAAGGCTCCTGTTCGGTGGCACACCCCCTTCGCGCCGTTGCCGAACTTCACCATGCGGGTGACGGTCGTGAGCCGCTGTTGTTGTGTCGTTGTGTGCAATGCCACAACCTCACCCACCCACCTTTATGTGACTTGTTCTTCAGCTGTAGTTATGAGTGGTTATTGTTGGGGGGCTGATTTTAAACGATTAAACGATTGCTGTACACGCGATTGATGTGAAAAATTAATGACACTGGAAATGTTTCGTCTGACTTGGTCACCCTTGAACTGTTTTCCCTGATGTGCTTCACTTTAGTACTGAGGGACAGTAGTATTTTTTAAATGATTTATATAATGATATTTGGTTCATGCACTGAGAAGATTTTGCAGTAAATGTATTTAAAAAGGCAATTAGTGCGGAGCTTTGAGTAAATCCTTCTGAAATCCTCTATTTAATAATCTGAGAGGAGTTTGAACAAAATGTTTAGGGCTTTTTTCTTATAAATTAGGAATGTTTTTATTAAATATATTTTTCTAAAAAAATATAAAATTTTAAAAAAGACGTAAAAACGATGAAAATCTGATCCTAGTTATTACTGATACTATCAAGAATGAGCATTTTAGAACTGTGGCTTGAGATAGCATCAGCTTTTAAATGAAAACTATAGTGTAATTTACATGTGAAGGAACGAAACAAACTGTTGTAATTTCACTAAAACTGCTTTTAATAGTGCAGTTGGGGGGTGGGGGGTGATATCGTTAACCGTCCAGTTCAGTACATGAACCTGTAATGCATTCCCTTTCTGCGTTATATTTGGTCAAGTATGGAGGAATTTTTTTAATATGATAGCTTTCAAATCATCTTTCAGCACGTTAGTACTTTTGTGTATTTCACTCATTTTAAGGTAAAACAACTACAAGATACCCGGCGATGTTCGGAAATCCATGGCTACGTGATTTTTTTCTTCAACAATACGTATTCTCTTCAACGCATTGTACTACTACGTAAGAAGCTCCACCCTCTTCCGGCGCCTTCCAGTTTTCACCTCGCTGTTTACTCGCTACCAGTTGCGTTCCTGTATTCATCTTCCGCTTTCCAATCGCTTCCCTTGTCCACAATGGTGTCATCAACTGTAGTTACGTTATTCTAGTATCGCGCCTTCCTTGGCGACGTATCTTATCGTTACCCACTTCCGGGCATAGTTTTTTATATGGAAACAGCAACTGGAGCACAAAATAGCTTAGTTCCGTATGAGCTCTTCCTAATCATAAATGCGTGTGGTTGAAATGTAGTGTTTAGTGTCTTGTGAAGTGATTATTTTATAAATTGCACGAAAAAACTAATTCACTCTAACATATTGCATTTACACGTAGGCAAATAAAATAGTAAGGACAGTAGTTTTCTTTAGTTGCTTTTGGTATTTGTAAAAAAAATTCCTTGAAATTCAAGTTTCCTCGCCACATTTACGACGGATTGCGCCGTTCAGTAGATTATAATGCTCGTACATTTTTGTATGCATTAACTGTCAGTGTAGGGGAAAATAATGATAGCAATTAAGCGAGTTCGTATTTGGAAACCTAGACTAGGACATGTTTGTAATTCCTGCAGTATTTATTCATTTGGTAAGTTTTCACTAGACTCGAGTTATCCCATGAATTCTGCAACAAGCGGTTCGTTTTTTATTTCATGAGAGATTTTAAGGGAAATCGATTGTGTGTCGATCCTGACGTTCGGCAAGTGATAGCGTAGGTCCAATGAATGTATGTCGTTATACGTTTGCTGCAGCTATTAAATGCCCGTCCCGATATCATTTTCATAAGCATTAAATACGGTCGACACAATCGACAATATGCATCGATTCGGATGATAATTAGTATTGGACGAATGTCGGATAAGTACAGCCGTTGTGTTTAGAATAAATCGTAGAGATAGAACGTTCTTAGACGACCTTCATTCACTTGTGAATGCAAAGTATTAAAACATGTTGGTAATGTAAATAACACCTTTGTGCGAAACCATTCGTAATTTTTTGTCGCATTCGTTTAATCTTGCTAGCTGATACTCGAACTACAAAGGGCATACAAAAGAACAAAATCCTTCGTGCTACAGAGTCGACTTCCTGTGAACGAAACTGGAACAGTCCTCGAACATTACCAAATGCATCAGTATGCCATTGCATAGGCGTGCGCAGCCTAAAACAAGAGGGGGGGGGGGCAACTTTATTTCAGGGACCCCTTTTTCATTCTTCTTCTCTTAGTGCATACACCGATTAGTGCGTAGAATAGTTCCAGAAGCCCCTAGTGCCTTCTTGGGAGACTTACCCTGAGCACGTATACCTATGGTAGTTTGTCATTGCTTTCCCTAACGGCGCTAGTGCGCCAATTTTGACGTTTGATTTGAATACCAGCTAGTGGGGGCCAAAATCCGCAATCTTATCCAGTTATTCAAATCGAAATTGGTGCTAAGTTGCTTGAAGATTTATTTTCCCAAAATCGGCAAAGTGCCTTTTCTGAGATCTGTTTTACATGTCAAGCGTCAGCCTGTTTGTCATTGAGTTTTGTCACCTCAAAAATCTCCCGACTTTGACCGGGTTTGAATCCGCGAACTTGAGTCAGCCAAGCATGATAACTACACAATCAAAGACGGTCCCATTTTGATTACACTTTTATTCATACATGAAATATTGAACTTTCATTAAATAAAAAATACAAGGAGAATGAAGTTATAAGTTTAATAATAAAATTAATAAGTACATTAGGCTTAATGTGGATCCATTTACAGGGTTACCAGATAGCTTGAAGGGTCTTTCACAAATGTCAGAATCAATTCACCAAATTGTCCGGTTAAAGGCGGCTAAATCAGGGACTGAACATATTTATGGGAGGAACCCGGCCCCTGGCTCTCCCTTTGTGCACTTTGTGTTCTAATGCAGAGATGTCCAAGGCCTCACAGGCCACGCCTAAAACCTTTAATACGGTTGCGGGCCATATTAAGGTAGGGCGACCCACACCGGACGTTCCTGTGTTGTTGATCTAGGCACTTCGCACGGCCGTTTTGATGCGGAGGGGGAAGGGGATGGAACCATGCTTATATTAGACCGTACCATGCATCACGCTGTGAAACACATTGGGATGATATTGATTGGGGGATCTTTAAATCTAAACTAAACCAATTTTTACATTAAGGGGGTGTTGAACCTCTCAGGCCGTGTGCGCTAGGTGAAGAATGTTCTCGTCCGACATGGATGAAGGCGACTTCCACTTTTGGATAATCTTTCGCGGCCCACAATAAATGCCACTGCGGGCCGCCGGACAACACTGGCCAACCCTGTTCTAGTGCTTTCTCAGAAGTAGTGAGAAATACGAAATTTGTGTTACTCATATTTAAATTGATGCCATTTGAGAACTATTGACATTTCACGTTAGCGTCGAGAAACATACCAATAGTGTGGTTGAGGTCCGTGATTTTCATGCCACAAAAGTGCAGTACAAATGTTTCTCCGTTCAATACCAGGTGAATTCCATTGTTACAAACGGGCTAGGGACCGTTCGTGATTTTTTCTTCCCCCCCCCTTGCCCCTTACACACACGTATGTGCATTACATTATTACATGTGCATTACACGTGTGGGTTGATTGATTAGTTATACCGAGCACGACAAATGCTAAGGTCGTTACTCCCGTAGGTGTAGTGCATGTTCTTTCGTTGTGAGGTGGCGGTGATCTTTCTCCGCTGGATGACGAGATTCGGCGCCCACCTTCTCGTCGGCTAACGGGGGTTTCCTTAAACATATCTCCCACCAGCGGGGCACCGTCCAGCCGGGACAAGCTCTACGTTCTCGACCGGTCTTCCAACATGTGTGGTAGTGTAATGCATGCAAGGGTGCAATTAAGGGTGAAGTTCAGACGAAGACTAAGGAAAGACCGCGCATGGCCCATGGCCGGTTTGTTAGGGTGATGTTGATCGGAGAAACCACGGAAAAACAATCAGTGCAGCGGGCCATTTCATTTCTCCTCCAGACAGCGACTGAATTCGAATTAACTAACGTCGAAAATACACGTGTCGGTGTACTAAACGAAAGCTCACTAGAGCATGTTGCGATTGCAGTGCTCCGTTGAGGAAAATAGACTGAAGGAAGAAAACCCACCCAGGCCGACGTGAAGAATCTCACGTACGAGTTTGAGAGGAATACCGCCCCTCTGGGGATCTATCATTGTCTACACTTAACAGGACTAATGACTATAGTAGTTGATGCGCCAAGGAAAATAATGAATCATTGGGGCAGGACATTGAGCCGATTCGTCTTTTTTGTTTTATAATTATTTAGTATTTGAACGACATAGAATGCGTTGACAACATGTATTTCAGTCTAAATCTGCTCATAGGTTTCCAACTCGATTGTAGTTTAATCAAGATTTGTTATATCAATGTTTGTAATGCATGTGAATGCATTACAAGGTATATCTTGATGGGTTTTTTAACTCCTGTTCTGATGGATGGGACAATTTCATGTCGTTTCATTCGTTGTTTTCAGAGATTCAAAATTGATGTTGTCATGTTCTTGATGTTCATGTTCTGTCATGTTCTTGATTTTACAGTGTTCAGTCGTCTAGGTTCTCGATATATAATTCAGGTTTAATGTGAATGAATAATATAAAATTCTTTAATATAAAATATGAACTTTAACTGATGCTGAAAATAATTATCGAAGGTTTTCAATCATATTTTTAGCGTGTTAATAAGGTCAAAATAAATGGGAGATAGTGGTTAACTCGGACATCGTGTGACCGATCTCCATAAAAGTTGGCACATTTACGTGGTTTTTCACTCAGTAGGTTTGTGTGCTGTTAATTTTGTTGTAACTCCACTAGATAACGTGATAGAACGAAACTAAATATTTGTCAAAAGTAACCCGCAACACTCTACAGCATTTTTTAAATCTATATCGTTAAATAACTCCTAAGCAAAGCGTTCTAGGCCATTAAAAACTAAAATTTTGAGGTCAAAGGCCTCTCAAAACAATTTTCACACCGTAACCTAGAGGATGAGATCTTCTTGAACATTTTATTACATTTATGCTGGCCCGGCGCATTTCGATATTACCCCCACGTGCTCAGACACGTGCAGAATCTGCAACTAAATGTGAATGAGAGAGAGACGGGCGGAGAGAGAGAGAGACGGGCGGAGAGAGAGAGAGACGGGCGGAGAGAGAGAGACGGGCGGAGAGAGAGAGAGACGGGCGGAGAGAGAGAGACGGGCGGAGAGAGAGAGACGGGCGGAGAGAGAGAGAGACGGGCGGAGAGAGAGAGAGACGGGCGGAGAGAGAGAGAGACGGGCGGAGAGAGAGAGAGACGGGCGGAGAGAGAGAGAGACGGGCGGAGAGAGAGAGAGACGGGCGGAGAGAGAGAGAGACGGGCGGAGAGAGAGAGAGACGGGCGGAGAGAGAGAGAGACGGGCGGAGAGAGAGAGAGACGGGCGGAGAGAGAGAGAGACGGGCGGAGAGAGAGAGAGACGGGCGGAGAGAGAGAGAGACGGGCGGAGAGAGAGAGAGACGGGCGGAGAGAGAGAGAGACGGGCGGAGAGAGAGAGAGACGGGCGGAGAGAGAGAGAGACGGGCGGAGAGAGAGAGAGACGGGCGGAGAGAGAGAGAGACGGGCGGAGAGAGAGAGAGACGGGCGGAGAGAGAGAGAGAGACGGGCGGAGAGAGAGAGAGAGACGGGCGGAGAGAGAGAGACGGGCGGAGAGAGAGAGAGAGAGACGGGCGGAGAGAGAGAGAGAGAGACGGGCGGAGAGAGAGAGAGAGAGACGGGCGGAGAGAGAGAGAGAGAGACGGGCGGAGAGAGAGAGAAACGGGCGGAGAGAGAGACGGGCGGAGAGAGAGAGAGAGACGGGCGGAGAGAGAGAGAGAGACGGGCGGAGAGAGAGAGAGAGACGGGCGGAGAGAGAGAGAGACGGGCGGAGAGAGGGAAAGACGGGCGGAGAGAGGGAGAGACGGGCGGAGAGAGGGAGAGACGGGCGGAGAGAGGGAGAGACGGGCGGAGAGAGGGAGAGACGGGCGGAGAGAGGGAGAGGCGGGCGGAGAGAGGGAGAGGCGGGCGGAGAGAGGGAGAGACGGGCGGAGAGAGAGAGAAACGGGCGGAGAGAGAGAGAAACGGGCGGAGAGAGAGACGGGCGGGGAGAGAGAGAGACGGGCGGAGAGAGAGAGAGAGACGGGCGGAGAGAGAGAGACGGGCGGAGAGAGAGAGACGGGCGGAGAGAGGGAAAGACGGGCGGAGAGAGGGAGAGACGGGCGGAGAGAGGGAGAGACGGGCGGAGAGAGGGAGAGACGGGCGGAGAGAGGGAGAGGCGGGCGGAGAGAGGGAGAGGCGGGCGGAGAGAGGGAGAGGCGGGCGGAGAGAGGGAGAGGCGGGCGGAGAGAGGGAGAGGCGGGCGGAGAGAGGGAGAGGCGGGCGGAGAGAGGGAGAGGCGGGCGGAGAGAGGGAGAGACGTTGTTGAAGGTTTGTTTTTCTGATTGCTGGGGGAATAGAGCGTAATAATGTGGCAACAATACTGCTGTATCTAATTTGCAGTTAGTTTGCGAAGACAAAATGAGAATAGGTTTCAAATGTTGCTAACCTAGTTCGTTGGTGCCTTTATTCATACTTCCAACTTTATTGTAAAAGAGGTGCAAAGATTCTAGAGCCCAAGAATACGTGCCCATTATACTTCTCTTCCTTACTTCTCAGTTTTTAGTTTGATATTATTATTATTATTATTATTATTATTATTATTATTATTATTATTATTATTATTATCTACGTACAAGGATCATAAGAAGTTACGTTTTCCTTTCGTAATAATTAACTGTGAATTCTTCGTGCTCCAAGAACACACATGCCTAGAGAGAGCATCGAAAAGGCGGTGAGCTGATTAAACTGGCAGCCGCGCTTCCATCTTGAATTTGCTACCGTAAGGAGACCAAGTAATTCTCACTTGCCGTGAGCTGAAAGAGCCAAGAGATTCCTGTCGCGAGTCGCGCCAGCCGGGTGCATCCTTCGGCGAGTCGCCGCCGCCGTCGCCATGTGTGGCAGGTTGTCCACCTCCGCGCGTGTTGTTTACGCGGCCGCTAATCTCGGCGGCGGTGGCGGCGGCAACGGGGGTTGGCGGGCAGCCAGAGCTGTCGCTAAATCAGAGATAACCGCCTCTCCGCCGCCGCCGCCGCCACGCACCCGCGACACACTGCCCCACTCCGCCCGCCCACGCGCCGGGCGCACACCCTAAACGGCGGTGTTACAGACCCAAATACTTCAAAATATTTCGTGTTCCATGAAAGTGCTGTCGTAAGAATAAGAGTTTGCTCGGTCTTTTACCACTCTAGAACACTGGCTTTCAATCGGTTATTTCTTTGATTTAAAAAAAAAATCTTTAAGTGGGAATGAATAATTATTTTCTTTACAAAAAATGTATTCTTTTTCTCATTACCAAGTCCGGGCAATAGGAGTTTTTCTGTCTGATGATCGCAGTTTCCTGGCGCACGATTACTATACATTCTTTTCTTACAAACTACGGTAAGGAAGTAAAAAGCAGTGAGAAACGAAGCGGGTTTAAAAACTATTTCGGTGTAATAGCTCTACGGATCCTACTTCGTCATAGTCATAATTTTAAAGAATGATAGAATTTAAAGAATAAAGATTTGAAAAAAATGCAATTTCCATGACAAATTGGAAGTTGTAATGATTTTTTAATTTTGTTTTTATTCACGTTGTCTAGCCCTTGCTTGGGGCTAAATTTCCAGCGCAAATGGGAAACTGCGTGATATAAGTGTTATTGAAACGAAGCAAGATGGGGAAAATGAACTTTCAGTAGGGATATTTTAAAGATGTTTACATTTAGTTTTGTGAAACATAAAAATTTGTTGGTGGATTCTTCATAATTGCTAAGTGGATGTAATGAACTTCATTACTTCTTAGAGTACTTCGAATTGTGTTACACGATGAATTATTAAATTAAAATCAGTAGAATTGAGTAGCCTGAACAATTATTTAATTGATGTTTCGTTGTTGGTAAACATTTTAAAGTTATTGGATTGTCGAGCGAATGAGTTAGCATTGCGTATTTTCTGCTCGCCTCTAAGCCTCAGTTCTGTGAGTATTTAATGCTGAAGTTAGTCTTATTATCAAAAGTCAAATGACTTTCTGCAGTAACTGCTGGTAGCAGCCGGAATAACTTTAATTGACGTTTTAATTTCGTAAGATGTTAAAAACTTGTATTAATTAAATAAGAGCTTGGGTAAATCATATCTTACGTACAACTCATTATTTGCATTTCTTCTTATACAGACTTGTGATAATGTCATACGTTAATTTGTTTTCATGTTCGCGCCGATTACTAATTAACTTTGAAATATTTCCTTGCGCATCTCCCACGCCACTTCATGAAATGTTCTTCTTGCTTCTCCTTCCTCTTCGCCTTGACTTCCACATTCCCTAGTTTGCATTAGTTGGGAAGCGAAAGCCTAAGAATGACACGCAAGTCATGAGGGCATTGAAGCGTGAAGTATGACTTGACCGTACAATGTTAAAAAAATTAACTATCTGAATAACATTGTGACGTCAGACTAGTCATGCTGTCTGTGGATGATTTTGGTATCAAATAAGAATAATTGGCGGGCAACGCTTGTGAACAATATTTATTCATCAGTTTTAATAGTTCAATAAACAGCATCCTCCTCCGATAACCTCTAGGTTAGTTAATGTTAATGTTATCATTACGATTGACAGACGTCATTGTACGATATAGTGTTGCTTGTCAACAAGTTATTCACGGGAATTTGATACGCTTTGTACAGTGAAAAGCAGAAAGAATATTTATTACTCTTTTTTCTATTAAGCGTGCAGTTCAATTGGTTGGTGTGCCCAGTACTTGTTTAAAGTTTCCTTTATTTATCTTTTATTTTTAGTCAATTACACTTCCATTTCTCTATTTATATTACATATTTTCAGACGGTTCGTTTATTATCACGTAGGTATTGTACAAGATTTCTTGGTCATTTCCCTCATTTCAATTACAATACTCTAGTAAGGAACAAAGATTTAATTCAAGACGCTTAACAAATTTCGTATTATATGCAGGTTGCGTCATTTGGAGTATAAAGAAACAATACAAAACACGAATTATTAAGTCCGTGAGACGCACTTGATATTCTTTGGATGTGTCATTACCCACAACTATCCAGATCAGTCAAATACAATACCAAGCAGAAAAATCAAAATTCGTGTTATGTGAAACACATTTATTGTGTTGTTGGATTTCCGAATACGGGTTGTGCTAATGCAGATTTGAATTGTGAGCTTTATGAATTGAAAATATTTGAACTGATACATTTTTGAATTTTAAAAAAACTTTAAATAACTACGTAATAAGTTATTTTTCATGATTTTACTTTCTTTCGGATTTTAATCCGCAGCTGTTCTGACTATTTTCAATTGCGATGTGTTAGTTGATCTTGACTTTATTTTTACAGGCCTGAAGAATAGTAAGAGTGCCCCTCTTCTTGCCCTTTCAAAACTTGGCACGCGAGACCTTGATACTATCGTAAGAAACTTCGCGTAGGCGTCTGCGGAGATCTTAGATATGTCTGATTTATTTCCTTGTGTCGCATAAGGTAGGAGAGGTCTCTGCCTACATTGATAGAAGGGAAATAGTTTTTATCGGTTACCAGCAGACATGTGGATGAGAAGAGAAATCAATCTTCCATGTAGCCGTGACCCTGCAATAAAAAACGACAATGATATTTATAATGCGAATAATATTTATATTTCATTTATAAGATAATGATTGATTCTATTGTATTAGGAGGCCAAGAAGGGGATGATTACGTAAAAAGTCCGAAATTACGGAACGAGAGGTGCAATAAGCACACCCAGACTGTGAGACAGGTAAATTTTACTTCATACTGTTGTTTGAGTTTTAGAGGTTTTTACTTTGGTTTGAGAATTCGTTACGGTGTAATTGCCAGTAATATGGCCTTTCTGATCTCCAACCAGATGCGTATGAAATAAAATATTAGATAATTTAGACACCCAGAATATTCTTGGATTTCGGTAAGTCATGTCATTGACGATTATAATTGTCTCAAGAATAGTTGTGTAAACAGTCAATATTAAACAAACTCGAATTAGTCTGACAGAACGTAACATTGTATCTGAAAGTGTCCCAAACGTTCTGTGAATACAAAGCACTAACAATTGAAACGAAGCTACGGGGTAAAGTAAGTTTTGTAGGTACGGTAAGGCTTTCAAGAGAGCTCAATAGTTTTCCATTCCGAAGTCGTAGCTAGACGGGACGAGTCTATTCTTTTGTATTTACTTACCTATATTCTGAAATTGTTCTTACTGCATTACTGCAATGATCGCTGCTATTGTGTAATTGTCTTACTTTATGTAGGTACTAGAGGGCAATGTGCGCTTTGCAACGCATTCGCATTGACATACTGTTGGCGGTGACGTGGTAGGTGAACGACGTCGCTAAAATTTGATACTTACAATGAAAGAAACTATTAAATGAATATTTCATGGACTATCTAATCTTACGGCTTCATTTAGAGTAAATCTAGATTCTAATGATTGTTTCTAATCATGGAGAAAAAACGCTGGAAAGCCAGCGAAAACTAAAAACTGCTAAAACGGATTGCTTGGGCATGAAAGATGTTTGGGCCGCGTTGACCTTTTCAAGAAAAGAATTTGCTACGGTGACCAACTGCAGCGAATAAAAGGGAGGTGAATTGCACCCTGCTCCGTCAAGGAGGTCCTTCGGAGGAACAATTCCTCTGAATCAAGTAATTTTTCTCGGGATTTTGCGTGATGATAATTTTCTGTTATTTTGCTGCAAGGTTTGGGGAACTTTTTATTTTTCTTGATACTGTTTTTTGCTTTTCTGTAACTACAGATTTAGAGGTGAAATTCACTTTCATTGTTCCGTCACCGTTCTGTAACTGTTGTTAGCCAATGATACTCGAAGTGGTGTCATTGATCTCCACGAGTGTGTGTGTGTGTGTGTGTGTGTGAATCATGAAATGGCAAATTTTGGCAAATTTTACCGGGGCTGTCCAGGAATCAGATGGTTTACTGTTGTAATGTAGGAATGTGTTGCTGTTTTTCGGCAGAGCTAAATGATGTGACATTTACACCTTTGTTTTCCAAGCTCTAGTTAAACATATTTTGTATATTACTATGTTTTGTGCTACTCAAATGAAATTTTATATTAATTCAAGTTTTAGAAATATTCAAAATAAAATAAAATTAGCAACGTCTATTTTTGGGAGATACCGAATACATTTCCTGTAATTGCGTTAGTATTTAAAGGATCCGCGTGAATATTGATCTTCAAAAAGAAGGTCCGTAAGTTTTTAAAGTACTGCTGTATCTGGTTTGTGGACTATGATCTACTAGAGAGTTGGGGAATAGGTGACTTGACAAGAGTAGAAAATACATTGACGACGTAGACAAATAGAGAAAGATAACATCGATAAGGGGTAAAATATTTCGTAAGGCTCTCTGTCGACCGCAGAAGCGCTCTCTTTAGTTCTGTCAAAGGCCGAATCACGCTCATTTCTGTCGGAAAATATTGACGCGAGGAATCTCGCGAGACAAATTTAAGACGTATCGATCGTTAGGCAATAGCCATTTGAAATAGAAAGCGAACGATTCTCGAGCACAACAAGTTTCCGTTGCTTATAAGAGTTTTGTCGAGAGAGCTTACATGCTAGTAAACACGGGTTAATAGTCGTCCACAAATCGTAATTTTATTACATTTCGCTACCGCTTACGCAATGGAGCAAAAGTTATGTAATGTTCCCCGAAAAAGTGGCGAATTTTCGGCAGAAAAAACTCTCATTCCACAGCCCTGGTACATCTACGCTAGCGGCTAAACTGTTCAGCAAATTTTCTCCTAAATTGATATCCCCCGATCGACCTGGCTGATGTCCCGCCCTCTTCAATATGAAACAGATATTTAAGTTTTGGAGGGTACTTTACCTGAAGCCCCTGTGACATTTTCAAATTTAAAAAAATGGCTCCAACGTTTTTGATTAAATATTGTTATTGGATAGTGGACGTTTAAGAGAATGGTTCGTCTCATTTTCATTGAATACTATTACTTTCCGAAAATTGCAAATATTCAACAACGTTTTCTGCATCTCTCTACAATTATGAAGATATATTTTTTCCGAATATTAAAGTTCTTTGAAGATAGAACTTAAAATATTATTACAATTTTTCGAAAATTTGAATAAAATTCGCGTAACTTTACTTAACAGTTCGGGCAAGAAAGTTTGTAATGTTTCAGCACTAGTTTATTTTATGACCAATTCTTTAAAATATGGGGTAAAACTTTATATACGAATATGTGAATGTTAATTACTAATAATTTATTCATTTAAGGATTAACAACAGCTTTAGTTTGACGGTCTCCTAATGATCTTGATTTAAATGTGACCAAAATAAATAGGGATGCAGTGGGATACGTCACGACAGAATTCTATGGGATCCCATAACGAGTTGTTCAGTTCAGTTGTTCCAGGCATGTGCTGAAGCAGTTCCTTAAAGAATAAGCTCTAGACTATCGGCGATCCGTTGTCCATTACGTCTTCCTTCCCATCCCCCATGTGGCCCTTTCATCCACGACATAGATTTCGACAGGGTAGATTCAATTTGATTCCTATATAAATCTTCACTATGTACAGAATTCATATTCGACACTCACGGAATTAGGGAAAAACATATTCTGCGAAATCGTCGTAGTACTTAAGGTGAATACTAAAGGTGAGCGCCGCGTATGAACATAACCTAAACCAATGATAAGAGACTGAATGAGGAACACTTAAAAGAACGGGCGACCTCCCTCATTGTGCGGTCGTTGGGCATGGGCATTGGCGGAATTGGGCATGGAAGATATTCACTTTTAGTATCCTCTTTGAATTCGGCACTCCACAGTGTGTCTCAAAATAAATGTTACAGTATTCTGGGGCATGTACGGTGGTCCAAAATCTAATCACTTATTGCTAATGAACACGTATTGAACAATTTCATATAACTCGGTTACACATGTGAGTTTCCTGCAATTTTTAAGCAGGTCTCGATCTGAAGCTAACACGTCTCTTTGATGTACCTGCCGAACATCTGTGCATACAGGATTGCCTATCAGAGGAAATCGTCTCGTGTATGTGTGCTCTTAACTCCGTTATATGCAGTTTCCTCACAATGTTCATTGGCAAAATGAGATCGTTTTTTACCCCTCTATATTCCCTAGAAGTTTGTTACATTTATTTTGAGACACTTGTATAATTTAATTTCATGTAGATTATTAGAGCATTGAGTACTATCTGTACAATCTAGAATGGCAGCGCCAGGGTATTGGGGTCGGCGACCGCTTGGGCCGCGTGCACCGGCACTGCGGGAGGAGAGGGCGCGCGGGATTAGCAGCTAATGACGGTGGTGCGCCGCTGGCCGCCCTCCAAGCAGGTGGCGCTCCCACCCCACCCCACCCCACCCCCCTCCGACGAACTGGGTCGCCCGTCTGCTAGCCCACCCACCAGAGCTGCGCTTTGGGTTGTCTGGCGCCGCCCTTGCGCCTAAGGCTGCCGCGAAAAAGCAAATCTGTTCTTCAACATTTCTCAAACTCAGCGGGGGAATTTCTTACAGAGTTGTAGCAAGGGAGTAATGTAATCATTTCATCCTTCGTCTGTTAACTTTAATCTTGCGTAACGACGCCTCACCATCTGGACTTGTTAAGCCACCCGACCACGCCCAATCCTTTTCCATTTCATCGCAATTCTTCGATTGTTTCCCGTATTATTTTTCGTTCAGTGCCCTATCGCCAATGCCAATCACATTTTATTTCTGTATTGGTTACCCGATGATGCCCGGCTCTCTAACCACGTCTGCTCTGCCCTCCCTTGCTCCACCTGACTCTACATTCCCTGTTCCTCACGTCCTGCCTTGCCCTGAATTGCGTAAGAGTGGATACTCATTTTCATTGTATTTGTCACCCTCCTTCCTTTGGGTAGATTATATCACATAGTGAGAAAAATGAGGCATAGAGGTATGATCAAATTGCATTGTACGTTCAAGAGTTGTGATCGAAGATGGAAATGCACACTCGTCATTTTTTATATTAAGATTCCTCTCTTCTCCTTCCCTTTCTCTCTCCCTCCCTCCCTTTTTCCAGCTCCCCCCTTCCTCGCTCTTTCTCTCCTCCCTCCCCCTTCCCCGCTCTTTCTCTCCTCCCTCCCCCTTCCCCGCTCTTTCTCTCCTCCCTCCCCCTTCCCCGCTCTTTCTCTCCTCCCTCCCCCTTCCCCGCTCTTTCTCTCCTCCCTCCCCCTTCCCCGCTCTTTCTCTCCTCCCTCCCCCTTCCCCGCTCTTTCTCTCCTCCCTCCCCCTTCCTCATTATTTCTCTTTCTCCTGTCTCGTCCCTCTAATGATGTGATCCTCCCGTTCTGTGGCCTCGTTCGCTTGTTCCCCTCGATCAACTCGTGGCCAGCGCAGGCAGCGTGCTGCTGACGCGTCGGCGGGCTCCAGCTCTGGAGGGCGGCGTCGCGTCTCCTGCCAGACGGCTTGGCGGCCCCGTTGCGACACGCACTCGCCCGCCGCATCCAGGCGGAGACAGCGCGCCGGATGCATGCTCGTTGCTTCCAGCGCCGCCCTCCCCGAACAGATCTCAGGGCTCCCGCCCACATGCCGCTGCCACCGCACTCTGCTCTTGGAGATCGCGTGTGTGCAACAACTGTTGCTTCTGTCCCATCACTGACCGGGAGGGACGAGTATTTTCTACACTGCTAGAGAGCTGGGTTGAATTTACCAGAGGTCTGGAGAAGAATTCGAGCCGTCGGAATCTCTGAATTCGGCCGTGGGTTTCTGTGGTTTCTCCGGTCAATTCCAGGTGAACTCCAAAATAGTGTCTTAACAAAATGCCCAGTGACTGCGCGTGATCTATATCTATTTCTCCACCCCCCCTTCCTTTTAAATTTTCAATCACCACAATGCATGACGGGAGCTTACAGCTTTTCCCGTTGGGGGAGAAAACCTGTCGGGGAAAACACGCATGCCAACGTGTAGGTGGGCGCGGGACCTCGCGGACTAGAGGGAGGAACGACGCCATCTCCCGGCTGTAACATGCACTGCTGTCACGGACTAATATTCAATGTACGACTAGGTGACGCGGACAGAATCACGGAATACTTACACATTCACTTGTCTAAGATCTCTGAGAAGAAAACCGCTTCAGAGGTCTATGTGTGGATTTCGAGGTCGCTGTCCGAACCTTCTGTAAAAAAATTGATTCATACTTCTAACAACTTTTAGAAAAATATGCAGGGCTGATGGAGTAGATTGATAAATATCGATATTCTCGAAATTGTTACAGAATTTCTTTGCAGCAAAGCTAAGTTTTGCTGTATTTCATCCACCTTCAAATCGTATTATGTATTACAGAGTTCGCTAATTTTGAAGGAATCCAGTGTCCCCAGAACTATCACTTCACTGGTAAATGATTGTAAACAAATGTAACCTTCACAATTGCGAATTAAAAACATCAGAAACAATTAGTAAATTCGTAAAATTTCAAGGAAAAAAAACTGAATATCCAATCTTTCACATCCTGACAACGACATGAGAAAGGTTTGCTAATAACTGTTCTGGCTGTCGTTTCACCTATCATTGATGTTACTTAGAGAAAATCATTTAGCTCCAGGTAGGTAGTTTTCCCATTCTCAGACGAAAACGTTGGTGATACACAAAAGCACAGGTTATGATCCGATTGAAAACGTGAACGAATAGTATCGCGACACTTACCAAACGAGCAATTTTGTGCGCACATTTGAAATTGAGGTAAAACTATTTGGTTCGTAAAAAAACATACTCATGATTCTCTCAAAAATTTGATGTTCTAATTGAACGATAAGAGGAACAGACTTTCATGATTGCAATATCAAATTAAAGATGTTTAAAAATTAAACACGTTTTGAAACGCACGCCGCTATTTCAGTGTTTAAAAATTGCCCAGCTTTCGTTTCTCTTTTATCGGATGTTTACCGCCGACAAGGCCGTCGCTACTCTGCTGAGTTGACATGGTGGAGTGGACCCCCAGAGTGAGATGGAGTATCCTTCACTCGCTGACATCGGCTGCGTGCAGCGGACGCGACATGCGCTCTTCCACTCAGGCAGTTGCACGCCCGGGTTCAGATACACGCGCCCAGAAAACCGAAGCGCAGGACGCCTAATTGAAGGAAGCTCATTTCCAAAGTCACGTACATTTCGTTTGTTCTCTAGTTTTAGATGTCAATGTGTTCATTCTTAGACCCTTCCCTTTTTTTGCCAAGTATTGTGTTAAAAAATTACGTTTCTCGTATGTATCTTGTTCAGCGGTATCTGTATACCATTGAATCTTATCTTGAACTGGTAAGTCTCAATATGAAAACTTTCAATTCCTAAAAAAAAAACTTGTTTAATGGAGATGCGTCTCTCTTTGCAAATATTACTCTTCCATTCCGAGGGCGCAGAGAGTAAGGAAAAATTCAAACCAGTGTATTTGTGCAATGAATAATGATATGGGTCTTACTATCGGATTAACCAAGTGTGAAAAAATTGCTTCTTTATATTGAAGTGGTTTCCGAGTTACGATCTTTCTCTGTCGGGTTAGATATGAGTACGTTTTCGAAGGATAGACTCTTGGCAACGCTCTATGCGAATGATTTCAATTCTAGGGTGAGAAAGTTGATTCACGCTATCTTATGACTTTATGTGCAGCTAGCATTACAGTCATCAGCGATATAATGCAAAATCGCGCTACTGACCTGTGTTGGACCGAGCGAGCTCTCTGATAAATTGGGTCAGCAGGTGGGACCATTTTGCTAATTCGGCTCTCCACTCTACAGATCAGGCTGTTGTGGAGGCCTTCTTTCGGAAGCTGGGGCTCGAGTGAACGTTCTCCTGCCCATCCCCTCTCCAAGGAAGTCGCAATAGCCGCAAATACTAAGGAATCCAAGACGCCTACGGGTCAGTGCTTGGTCGTGCTTACTGCAACTCGCTTCATGAAGCGCCCACCGCGCTGTTAGCTGAGCTTCTATTTGTATCGGCATGATCGGGCAACCTGCCGCCGCCGGTTTGCGAGCGTGGCACGCAATCGATAGCGACGTGTACAGGAGTCTCGGATGTTATCGCGCGAGCGCGCGGTTGCTGTAGGCCGGGCATCCGGCTGGTGCGGGGCGATTCGCCTGGCGGCGGCGCCGGCAAGCACGTGCGCTGGGCAATGTGTCACCCGCCCCCGTCGTCGTCGTCGCCGCCGCCGCCGCCGCCGCCGCCGCCGCCCTATCGCCCGCGCGTTGGCCCCGTTTAACGACAGTCTCCGCGTAATGGCGTTTTGGGAAGTGGGTCGTTTTCGTCTTACGAGCCCGATTTCTGCGAGAGGGCCGGGCAAAGAGTGATGGGAGTGGGAGTAATAGATGTAGGAGCCTGCCAAGTACGAATTTGCCAGATTTGATGCAGACGGTGAAGGTGTACTCTTCCAGCGAAATTTTGGAGTGTATTTTTGATGTGAAAATGTGGGAAATGCTACTACAGATAGGAAAACTATTAAGTAAATAGGTCATTAAGGCGAATAAAGAGTAAAATTACCATCCTTACGCAATGAAAGATTTTTTTTGTACGGTTTTTCTAAGCCACTAAATACTCTATGAAGGTTATTTACAAAAAATAATTTTTCAGGGTTGACACTTTGCCAAACATATGAATTATGCAATTTGCGTAAATATAATCTGTTTCTGTCTGAATTAAGGTTATGTGGAGAGAGATATTTGAAGTGCATATTGAAGTATCGACATTTTCATTTCGCAAAATGCTATGTAGAAATTGACCAGCTTGCTGAAAGAAGTAGAACATTAACTTATTTTACATCCTTCCACAAAATCTGTGTAGTCCGAATTCATTAATGTTCTTTCAGCTACTTGTCCTAGATTTCATTGCATTGTCGTTTTGGGGGAGTTAAATATTAATGAAATAAAACTGCTGTGAGGATAATCTCATTTAGTGTGAAGAAAAATAACGTAAAGATGCAGAATTAATTCAAATGCTGTCTCTTTTTAATTATACTATTTGTCTATTAAATGTTCCTAGCGCCGAGAGCAACATTTGTGTGGACGTATGAGTACTCTCGTGGTTTAAGTCTTACATAGTTACCTAAAACAAAACTTCAACGATTTCCATTGGAAATAGTGGAATGAACATAATAGCAAGAAAGTCTTCGTACACACAAATGATTGGTTTTGTACTCCTTTACTTTATCATTTCGAGTGTTGGTGAATGCGATTATCTTAGCCGAGTAGCGTGCTTTTTATCGCCTCAGATTTTCCCACACAATCATTTACTCGAGATAGCGCAATCGCGAGAGGCGAGTACTTGAAGAGAGAGGTGTTCCAGGGATACCCTAAACAGGTTATTTCGAGCCCAGTTTCAATTCAGTAGATGACTGTGCACATTGACTGGTTTTCAAATTTAATGAATTTTACGTCAAAATATGGTAATTTAGATGTTTGTGGTGAATTAATTTTCTGAGTTTGAAAGATGTAAATAGGTTGTGTGTTTTGCCATAACTTCGCTGTGGTTGCAGTGTCAGTACTTCTACTGCTTATTTAGATCTGTTATTGCTGTTTACATCTGTTAGTGTCTTGCCGTTTTTATTTAGTATTGTGACAGAAACCACCGCCGTAATTGTTTTCCAATCAAATGTTGGCATTGAATATTAAAGCAATACGTGTGGGAATAAAAACAAAACAATGTAGATCCGTCAAACACTATCGCCGAAGGCGTATATTCATGAACAACCAATCGCACTACTCAGATAATGAAACCAAACGTTGTAGCCTGCTTTATAATTCCCATCTGCCATCAAAACTCTTCATTTGCCCTTAATACAATCTCTAATAGCGGTGTTACTTTAATCGTTTATTTAATGTATGCAGGCTACTACGCAAATCCTGGACATTGTCATTGGTGAAATAACATTGCAGTTTTTGGTAATGTTTATTTTCCTAATTTGAGTACACACTCGAAATAAACAGGTTTTTAAGACTTTTCAATACGAACGTAACATTTCAAATGGCCTGATGTGCCAAGTTTCACCTAATAATGGGATTAGTTCATTAAAGAATCAGTTTTTGAATTCTTTAATTATTTTGGCTATTTACTATCAAAATTCTTATTAGATTTATATCAAAGAGGAAATTGTTTTACATGTTTGAAACATCATCGCAAGTAGTTTTAACATTTCTTCTCCCAAGCCATTGTCTGAAATTAATCATGTTAGCTCAGTAAGGTTTACTTGGTAAAAGTACACTATCTATTTTTAATCTTTGATCTCTCAATTTGCGAGTCAATTTTATTGAGAGTGATTCATTTAAATTCTAAGATGTGGAAAGTTAAAAGCAAATATCGAGTAAGTGATTTGAATGTTTTTTAATATACGGGCAATCCATCCTTTATCAAAAACCACTAAACAGATAACGAAGCATTATTTTTATTGAACTACGTCAATAGGTAGTAATTGTCAGAACACTGCAAAGTTCCTTCCAAATTTACACTTACCTTTATATATATGACAATGAGTACCTGAATATTCACGAAAGTACACGAAGTGTCTCATTGCTTCCACGTTTCCTTTGACAAAATGTGCTATTCGAATACAATAGCCTGAAGTAAAAAATAAAATTTATCCTGAATAGTTATTTGCTTCTCGAAGTATACTGTCTAATTAAGAAATCATAACGTCTATTTTCCCCAATTTAAGCGTCTATTGTAAACGCTTGGAACGGGAAGTTTTAATGCCTAAAAATTCGAAGTCTGTTGATGAATTGCGAATATGAACACTTGGTTAGTCGTACCCTTGGGGACGCAGTATTATAGATTGTTTCAGTGCATTCGGCTTCGACGGAGGATAGCGTATTGAACTATGGAAAGGAAAGGTAAAGTATAATTCGTTATGCATATCGTGGAGGTCTCAATATAATGAGGTGCTACTACTATTTCTTCATCGCAGCAGTTGTACTCGGAAAAGCATTATGGATCTTAACACACAATCTAGCGCACATTTGCGCCTTTATAATCCAACATGCTTATCAGGCTATCTAAGGCTTCTCCCATTTCCATTCTATCCTTACACATCAATAATGAATGGTCGCCTGTAACATTTTATCAAAGTTGATCAGGTATTTTATTATCCGCTTCGTTAGCAGCAACCTTTTCGGAAGAATCAGGAGTGTGTATTTTTAAAATCTCGATACAAACTTGAGCATTTTGCATATTACCAGTAATAGTCGTAGGTAAATTTTTGTAATTTGGGTATTATGAAATGTCATTATCATTGTTATTATTATTATATTTACTATTACTATTATATTTACTATTACTATTATTATAATTACTATTACTATTATTATTATCCGCAGTCCATGTATTACTTTTTCGCTATTGCTTACGCAGAATAGAAAAACTATTGTAATGCTGCGAGGGGGGGACGAGTTTTTTCGACAGAAAAACTCTTATTGCCGGACCTTGGGAACGAAAAAATTGATAAATCTTGTCCCTATGTAAACTCTAACATCCAACACGTTGTGTGGTCACAATCCACGCATTGATACAGTAAAGTCGATTGACGGCAAAACATCTGTCCGTGTGTATGGTTGTCCGTCTGCCTGTGAACAACGATAATTTTGCTTGAAACCGCAATTTTTAAAATTTAAATAATTATTTTCATTGAAACTGCTCCTAGATTTCTCTTTAAATATTTTACAGGTATGTACGTAAAGAAAGAAGTACTGGTTCCATTTTCGGCGCACTCGCTGTATTTTTAAAAACGGGGGAAAAAATCGAGAAAGGTAAATTCGCATTACCCGCACTTCGTTTAAGGAACCGACTCTCTGTGAATGTAATTTGAGAAGTGTTTGGAGGCAGTTGGATACTCCGAGAATCCCTTCTGATTGTTGGGACGTGGTATAGTTGTATGAAAAGCCTTTTAATTGGCAAATTTGTCGATATTTGTTTTAGAAGAATTATTTTTCGTACCTAGATTCGTTCTAAGATACAAGTAGAGAGCGAATTTCCATGTAAATCCACGTTTAGCTTGGTAGAGCTTCCAAATTTTATAATTATATCGATCTAGTTTATTAATTTTACAGCCTGATGGTGGGCGTAAAAGTATACCTCTCAAAACGTCATATAATGTATAATTGTAATTCTTGTTCCTCAAGAATAACAATAAATGTTCAAAAAATATCAAATTGTTTTTATTATAGCTTGATAGTTGAGTGAAGGTCGTTCATAAAAAAGTCACATTTCTCTATGTAATAATATAAAGGACGAGCAAAATACTCATTAAATCTATTTTAAATTGCGTCATTTAATTGAGATAAATATGAAAAGAAATGGATCACTTCGCGTTGCACGCTGAAGTGGGGGAATGTACAAACGGGTTGTTTTGATAAATATAACAATATTGTATATAATAATTATATTTTTCTTGCATTTTGTTGCTAGTGGTATCAAGAACGCGGATTTGCAAAATGTGTATTCCATACTAATTCGGCGGCCATTGTTGCTTAGTCAATGCCGCACTTGTAACAGCAGGGGGTAGTGACTGCCCCCGCTGGTTCGCGTTATTATAAACTAATAATTGTATATACGGCTAAAATACAAATCTGGTATCGTTGGATCATTTATATATCATGCGAATACTCTGAATTCCATAGCGGAAAGTTGTTTTCGTTAAAGCGTTTGAATTTTAAAAAAATATATTATGTATTTTTTGCGCTTCGTTTGTTCAAGATTTTTCGAAAGGTACCTGTAGTGTAAGTCAGAAATTGTCACTTTATAATATTACATACCCATTGATATTGCGAGAAAGAAAGTGCTGTTGTAGTCCCACTTTTTATATTGTCACCGGGAAACAAATGTCAACTAGTGTTATCGAAGGCCTTTATGGAACTCTGGGTTGACGTTGCTGTTCGAATTCGTAAGTCTGACGTTGTTTGAGGTTGTCCACTGAACCCTCCCTGCAGGCCTGGCTGACACGCTGTGCTCCTGAGCCCAGCGGATTCCCCCGCGCAGTTCAATGGAGCGGGGAGGGCGTTTAAGCGCGGGCGGTGCGTATTGTTCGGTGCGACGCGGCGCGGCGCGGCGCGGCGCGGCGCGGCGCGGCGCGTACCGGCAAATTGGCTGAGGAGCCGCGGGTGGGCGACACAATCGCTGGCGTCGGCCGCACTGCCCGCCCTCCCCGCACTCTCCCCTCCTCGTCCCCCCCGCTTCCTTCCCTTCCCTCCTCGACCCGCCCCTCCTCTTCCTTCCCTTCCCTCCTCGACCCGCCCCTCCTCTTCCTTCCCTCTCCTCCTGGCCCTCCCCTCCTCTTCCTTCCCTCTCCTCCTGGCCCTCCCCTCCTTTCCTCGTTCCTCCCCTCGTCCCTCCCCGCCCCCATCGACGGTCCCGACTATTCCCCGCCCCCTTTTCCACACCACTCCGCCCGTTTCCCTCCGCGCCATCCGCCTTGCTCCTCATCGCTCCTCTACTCCCCGCCCCACAGCGCCCCTTCCCGCTTCTCCCCGAGACGCCTCGCCCCGCTTCTCTCCGATTTATCACGCTTCGCCTCCTTCCTTCCCGCCTCGAATCTTTCCACCCCTCTCTGCCCTTCTCGGCCCTTTTTCCCTCTTTCTCTCCTCGACCTTTCCCAAATCGCCCTGCCTGGCTCCATTTCATTTCGCTCCTTTCTCTTCCGCCCCGAATCGCCCACCACTCCTCTCTCGGATTGGATACTTCCTAATTGGATATGAAAATATTTTAATTGTTCATAACTTTGTTTGAAGAGTTTAGTTTTAAAACGATAGGCTTCTCCTGTCCCGAAAAATAATAAATGCGTTTTATTACTTTTATTGATCACACAGGTTTCACCCGGGGCGTTTGTGGAAAAGATAAAGAAAATAAATCAACATGTTAAGGTGGTTGAATAAATATTGGATCTTTAGTCTTAATTATTCGTACTGTTCAAAATCTTCACGGAGAAATCTGAAAAGTGAAAACAAAAATATATCTAAACAGAGAACATTTCAGTAAGTGTTGGGCTTGCTTTTTCCTTCAAAATTTCAAGAAATGTTGAAACAGTCCCAACGAGGAAGTTCTTGTAGTACGTATTATGACCCAAGGGTTCGACAAATACTAGTTGGATTGTCCCTCTGTCGCAAAGGGAATTAAGGTGTGTCGCGTCTTTCAAAACGCTGCGATCGCATTCTTCTGCCAAGGAACTCCACTACTCGCCAAACAATTCTCAGCACCTTGCGCGTCATTGAGTGGAAGAACGCCACCTGACCGGTTTTTCCTTTCCCTGGGCCCGCTTCCTCCTATTTCGACGCGTTCAGCGAAAGGGACGGACGCCTTTCAGCAGCAGAACGAGACTGCAGCGGTTGCGCAACGGAACTCGGCGTGTTTCCTGCGTTTGTGATGATCTGCACTGAAACTTCACGAAGAATGGAATGTACTTTCGTTTCGTTTGTTAGTTTCCGTGATTTTCTCTATTCTTCACGTGCAGTCAGAACTAAAAGAATTCGAAGTCGTGTTTACACGGTCTGTAGTAGGTTTTCTTAGAGTTCTTAAAAGACGCCGAAGGAGGTTCTGCTGGCACACAAATGAATTTTCTGAGTAGTACATTCATTTGCAGCATTTGTTTACGTCCGTTTTGAGCTACATTATTAATATTTTATAAACTATTAATGAAACATAGGGGAAAATAGAGAGACCGTCATTGTTGTCGCTTCAAGAATGGTTGTAGCTGCGAAGACTGGTGGATGCGCTGAAAAAAGCGCTCCGAATGGAGGAAGTCTTGACTGCGGAAATGAGATTCAGTAACCTCATACAAAGTATTTGCAAGTGGCAATAAAACAAACTCGCCAGAAAAGACTAGAACGCCAAGACGCAACGTCAATCACAAAATCTTATGAATTGCGACTAACCTAAACACGAAATTGAAGAGCACGAACGATTTCCGCAGCAAACAAATCTCATACTAAGATTCTACCGCTTGATGCGCTGAGTAAATCTGTACGGTTTCTGTATGAACATAAATCGAACACGCGCAAATGTTTCCATGCAAAAATCGTGCAACCTGATCTGCACGCTTTCTGTAAGATCAATCTGCACGAAAAATACCGTGCAGAGAAGCCTACCATTAGCATTTTTTTCTTAACTTTTCTTCTAGTCTCTCCTTTAATCTACGTTTGCGAGGTACCTAAATAATTAGATTTGTACGTTTTTGTACCACCACATTGGAGAGATTGGTTTTTGTGTTGAACGCAGCGACTTTAATTCGGTCATGGAGACGCGTGCGTAAGCGCAAAGATCTGTGAACCTCTAAGAAACTTCATAGAGAGTACCTACTTTAAATTGAAATGTTCAGCACTTCAGTCACTCCTTGTGAATGTTAAAAGAAAATGGTATTTGAAATAAAAATGCACTCTTTCTTATAATCGGTGAGACTTTTGCACGTAAAACCAATCTTCCAAACTTCAAATATTATGTATATGTGCTTTCCTCATTCCTCATTTATCTGACATATTGTATTTTTTTAATTTCTCACTTGTATTTATACTATTGCGAAAGCTATTTCTCTCTGACTTGTATAACCCGAAATACATTCCGGGTCGGGCATGCAGGAAATGTTTGGAATTTACCTATACAAATGAGAAGCCATGACTGAAGTTGACTTAAAATTGCATTTACTGATGGTTTCTGTCGCATGCAACGCGCCACTGTACAGTGCATTCAAATTACAATTATTACTTAAAATTTCCGAATGTCATTTTCAATTCTTTTTCTTTCTTTCTTTCTTTCTTTCTTTCTTTCTTTCTTTCTTTCTTTCTTTCTTTCTTTCTTTCTTTCTTTCTTTCTTTCTTTCTTTCTTTCTTTCTTTCTTTCTTTCTTTCTTTCTTTCTTTCTGTCTTTCTTTCTTTCTTTCTTTCTGTCTTTCTTTCTTTCTTTCTGTCTTTCTTTCTTTCTTTCTTTCTTTCTTTCTTTCTTTCTTTCTTTCTTTCTTTCTTTCTGTCTTTCTGTCTTTCTTTCTTTCTGTCTTTCTGTCTTTCTTTCTTTCTTTCTTTCTTTCTTTCTGTCTTTCTTTCTGTCTTTCTTTCTTTCTGTCTTTCTTTCTTTCTGTCTTTCTTTCTTTCTGTCTTTCTTTCTTTCTGTCTTTCTTTCTTTCTGTCTTTCTTTCTTTCTGTCTTTCTTTCTTTCTGTCTTTCTTTCTTTCTGTCTTTCTTTCTTTCTGTCTTTCTTTCTTTCTGTCTTTCTTTCTTTCTTTCTTTCTTTCTGTCTTTCTTTCTTTCTTATGAGGGTGTTTAGGCAGGGTTGTTATTTCTGTTCTCTGACTCTTACTTAAAGCATATAGCATGCCCTGCGGCAGTCGGCTTGTCCTGAAAGGGTGAGTGAGGGGATTGCTCCATTCGTGGCAGCGGTGCGGAGCTCTCAACCCTACGTAGCCGCGCACCATTATTTGGATTCCAGCGCGCATAAGAATGTTTGCGTCAGTTCATATATAACTTTCTCGCTCTTCCTTGTAACTTGCAGACACTTGCTATCACGAAATGACAGTGTCTTTTAACTTTAGTAAACAGGGTAACCTGTAGTGTAGTATTTGATGTCACGGAACTTCTTAACAAATGACATAGTCAGTTGCAGATGCCAGCATGTTCAAGATTACCATACTGGTACGTCTAAATATTTTCAAGCACAAATTTGCACCGTGATACAGAGTGTTCATGCTTCATCTGACGAACATCTTCATCTGAAGAACCGAGCTGCGTTTAAGTTTGGTCTGTCTCACATGGTAGTAGCTGAACACCTCTGGTCTCTTTAACTTCGGGTTCCTACTCGCCCTCTGCTTTAGGCTGATACCTTAACGAAGGAATAGAATATTCTCAGTCGAACCGCCAACGGAATTTGAACGATACTATGGTACTGACCGTATTTTTTTGTCAGAAAAATAATTTAATGGCGAAATGTCCAAGACACGGATGGTGTTTAAGCCAAACCCTGTTCTCATCTCCATAATGGCAAAATTACTTTTTTCCCCTTTCTCCCCGACCAAGGTATAATGAAACACTGGTTTGTTATAACTTACATCCGGTCTAGAGCATGTGTCCTTTTAGCGGCAACAGAACGACTAAAATGGAGCGAATTTGAACCCATCAGATCGCCCGTCCTTCCCATCACTCATGGTGTCGTCGGATTTGACGTAACAATGGTCATTGCCCAACGTACATCTTTCTATTATGTGAGCTGGTCTGGCTTATTCAGTGTCCTAATATTTTATATAGCTTCGTTGCGACAATACCTATCACAGATACAATATTTGATAAACGATAATTGCCCAACGCATCGAGACCATCGCTGAATCGCTGGGCCGTTGTGAGCAAATGTGGTTATCGTGAAATTTAATGAACTCATTGTGCTTGTAACACTGAGCTAAATATAATGGAGAGCCCACCCGGAAGTGGACATCACGACACACACACACACACACACACACACACACACCAATGTTTAGAAACAATTCGAACTCGTTAGGGAGCTGTTGTTCAGTGCAGATTAGATCCTACTGGTGAATAAAAGTCCCTTTCATATGAAAAAAAAGAGAGAAAGAGAGAGAGAGAGAGAGAGAGAGAGAGAGAGAGAGAGAGAGAGAGAGAGAGATGCTTTACCATTTGTTCCATTAAATACGCAATGTGAGACACCAGACCCGCAAACAAGAAACGAAAACATTTTAATGTACTTCATTATTCCTCTTGGGTGCGAGAGGATTTCTGGAAGAGAGATTGATTTCGTGTCCTATTAGAGAGAGTGTTCCTCCCGTATTTTCCTATTGCATAAAAAAGATCTCTTCGCATAGAAAATCGGCCCTTTTCTTAATTAGGGAACTCTGCTTCTTCTGGACCAATTTCTAATTCATTTTTGGAGTTCTGTTTCCAATTGAATAAATAGACGTTTGACAGTGACTGGCTACAATTTTACAAGACATAACGAGTGATTTCTTTTTGAGGACTCAGAACACAAAGGCTGGGGTTGTTTTTGTTGTTTATTTTTACTCGTATTTTGGACGGGTCTATTCTTGACAGATGTTTCGATCGCGACCTTTATCATTGGTATTTCGTTGTATCGCTCCTTTGCCTCCTCCATTCTCTTCCCTCTTCACCCTTCTGACCATTCTTCGACCTTTCCATCCTTCCCTGCTCCTTCATCCTCCCTCTCCTTCGATTGCTGCGCTTCCTCATCGCCCATTCTTCCTCTTCCTCGTCCTCCCCCGTCCTGTGTCGGGCTGGGCGGCGCGGGGCGGGGCTCCGGGCGCGCTCTCCTGCCCGGCGCAAACCGCGCGCCGTTAGCCCCTGCGGCACGGCGCGGCAGACGGGCGTTCTGGCGGGCGCGTTTATTTTTACGCGGCGCGGTGTATCGCCTCGCGGGCGAACTCCGGGCGGGGCGGATCGAGGCGGGCCGTGCGGACAATGGCTCCCGCCCCTCGGAAGACTCGGGCGACGCGACGTGGCCTGGCACGGCACCGCCCCGCACCCTCCGCCCGTTTTATTTTAAGGCCCCGGCGCAGGATCCTCCCCCCTCCCTTCTGTCACTCCCCTGCGGCCGTGAGACGAAGGATCGACTCATGCGTTACGCCTGGGATCCGTCTGAGAGATTCATTGCTTCGATTCCTCGTGACGTTGACGGGGAAACGGAACTTCGTTGAGGAAAGTGGCGGGTAATCTGTTGCGCGCGTATATGCGAGGAATAAGACCTGGTTAATGCGAATTGAATGGCATTGTATGATTATATTGTGAGATGTCAAGGATAACTGTTCTATTTCTCACGCCTGTACGTATCTTGTTGTTCTTGAAAGTACCTGATATTTCGACACAAACAAACGCGATTTTATGCTTAATTAAATATTCATAAGTTCACGGAAATACCATATATCCTGGGCAGTGAATAAGCGCCAACACACAATCACGCTGCAGATTACTTCTATTGATGCAAATATTAGAAGACTGTAATTGTATATGCCAGAATGTCTTGGCTAGCTGGCATAGGCAATGTTCATGGGTCGTTTATTAAATTACGAATGGACGGTAACTTCCCAAGCATAGAAGAGCATTGTAAATTAAATTGCCGGACTGACATTGTGTGGATCAATGGATCTGGCAACTTTTCAAATTTTTTTTCTTTGTCGATGTATTTTCGAATCATTTAACTACAAAGCATCTAACCATTAAGGAACCGTGCTCAGATTGTACTTATTCCGAAAGTATACCACAGAGTTTAGCTGTTTTTTTGAAGTTAAAGAAATGAACTTTGCTGCGGATTGCTAGCATTTGCGCGGCAACTGTGCTTCACAGATTGCATAGCTCCCTTTGCCGCTCAGAGACCACTAGAGTTTGATCTTGGCTATGGAGTACTTTTGAGTCGTGAATGAATAAAAGAAAAAGATAGTCCATGTTTACGGTTACAGTTACGTAACGAACATTTTTACTTAAGGTCGATCAGTGTATCAACGGCGAGATGACACGTCATCGCCACCCGAGGCGTGTCAATCACGGAGAAGGAAGATGACCGCCCGGTCTAGCCCGGAGTGACTTTCGCCGCTGCGCTGTGAGAGATAAAGGTCCGTCTCTCCGCGGGCATGTAAACAAGCGCTCGTCCAATCGGGCGGGCGGGCCGGTCGGGCCAGGCCCCAGCAGGGCGACCCCGATGGCGGTCGCTGCTCCGCTGGCACACTGCCCCCTCCCCCTCCCCTCCTCTCCCCCCTCCCCTCCTCTCCCCCTCCCCTCCTCTCCCCCTCCCCTCCTCTCCCCCCTCCCCTCCTCTCCCCCTCCCCTCCCCGGCGATGTCCCACGGACCTCTCCGGCGGTCGCATTTTTTTCTTTTTCAATAGCATTTCTTTATGGGATAGAAAAATATATTCATAATGTTTTCTAAACTGCAGGTATTAAGGACGTAGGCGTATAATTATTTCCATCCCTTTTATTATATCAGTGAACGTCTTTCTAGTAAATTAGCATTACAAGCACTCAATTCCCTACTATTCTAATAATTAAGAAATGTATTTTATTAATCCTTTAATTTATTTTTGCTTAAAATATTCGAAATTTCCAGATAAATAGGCTCTTTATGTAAAAATGTCGCCTCGTATGTGCAAACTATGTAACTGACATTGTAATGTACATAATATTATTTTAGTATGTAAAATGACTAACATATTGTTTGAAAGTTCCGATTTTGTTTTTAAATTTTCAATATTCAGTAAATGAGGCATTTAAAGAAACAAATAGGGCATTTATAAACAATCGAAACGAAAGTTTGTTTAATGGAGTACTGGCTGTCGATGTAAATGCGTGAAATATTTAGCAGCTATTTCGATGATTATTTGCTGCGACATTCTGCTTTTTTAACCCTGCAATACGTCGTGATGTGAACGTATTTCCTCTGGTTTTAACGAGAGTTTATTTTATAGCCATAATGTGATCAAGTGGTTATGATCAAGTGGTTAGTGCAACACGCCACTACTTAATTACAATCTTATACACATTTATCAGACAATACTGATGTATAAAAGTACTAGTTTTGGAGAAACTATAGTTATATGCGAGTTATGAAGTAAGGAGTTTCACGTTTCCTTTTTCCCTAATCACAGGCCTCTAGTAAAAATGAATCTTATCGTATTTTTAATGTAATCTGAAGGTTAGATAATCGAAATACGCGTTGATGAAAATTTCTCTTACGCATGAAAGAAAAGGTCAAAGTACATTCACAGATTTAATGATCTCCGTGAACCCGGAAAACCCCTTTCCCTTCCTTGATAAAAATCCCTTTCTTAATTTAAAAAAGGTTATTTATTTATTCCACACGTTTGTAGTGAACCTCTGTGACTGACATTATTGGTTCCGAGAATACGAAAATAAACTAGTTTCTCCTCGATATTTGGTTTTGTTATATCATAGGTTTAGCCAAATATCCAGATGCATTTAATTCAAAATGTCAGTATATTAATTTAAGAAATAAATTATATGAATTAAAAAAGAAAGTTGAAATGTGAGATAAATGCCATTAAGATTTTCAAAATACAGTACAAAGTAATCCTGAAAAGTATTTCGACCTTCATCTTAAAACTGTCTTTTAGGATTCTTTTGCTGTGCTTTATACTCACAAGAAAATCAATACGGGATGCAATCGGGTTTAGCCTTTGTTTAAAGTTAGGTTTACCGCGGGGTGCAAACGAGTTGTCTTTTTGACAAGGTAAGTAGAGAGCTTAGAAAACGTTGACCGCAGGATGCAAAATCGGGAGTAGCCCCGGCTGTCACCGCGGGGGCGCGTCCATGGCGAGGCGCGGCGCGCCGCGACCTCTGCAGAGGCCGACGGAAGTCCCTCATCGTGCACTCCATTGACACATGTACTTGAAAGTGTATTGTCCCTAGAGGAGAGTTCAACACAAACACTCGTCGGAGCTTCGCATGTTTCTTTCGTCAGAAGTGGGCGTGATCAACAGTTGGAGAAAGAGAAATGTCGAACAGTATGGGAGTTTTTCACTTCTTGGAAATGTATTTCTGATATACATGTGTATGTGTGCGCGTGTGTGGGGCGTGTGTGCAATATTGCTGCGTTGGCACGACTGACTGAAAGTATTTTGTCTTTTGAGTCAGTTAATGTTCTCTTTTCTTGTCTTGGCCATTAAAAAAGTGAATATATTTCCCGAAGAGCGCCAAGTTGTTATCGTTGAGACGCATTTGTAAAGCAGTGGTTCTAGATCCAAATTACATAATTGTTGTGTAATGTCATGATAATGTCCTCGATTGCGACAGAAAAATATCGAGTGGCATATTAAAGTAGGGAAAGCAAAATAAATTACAGTATATGTTAATGTAAGCCATTCTAGATGTAGATTTATTTAGTAAAAAAAAACAGTAAAAATTGTATGTGACGTATAGGGAAGAATATCATCTGCGCACGATTTCTTGAGTTCCAGAATCGCTTCCCATCATTTTAACTATAAATACGAGTAAAAGTTAAAATATAAATAAAAATAAATTTTCAAAAAACTCGAGATTAGCAATATTCGAAAAAAGGAGACATTTTCGTTCCCGAGTTATAGAAAAATTATTTGCATCAGTAAACGAATTGCAGTTATGATTTTTGTGCATTGCTAACAAAATGGTAACTCGCCCTTACCTCTACTTCTACCATTACAAGCAAAAGGAGAGTTCAACAAAACATGCGCATAATGCAGCTACATTTAGGTCCAGAAGCAAAACATGGGGCCATCTCAGCATTTGCTCAATCGATCAGGGAAACTGGATAAAAACCTGATCGAGAGGTCTGAATTTAGTGTAACTGGTATCTTTTAAAATATGCAAATTTACGAAAATTAATACCGATTCGAAACTCCCGCGCTTATTTTGCTGAAGTGTTTTTAACGAGATCGCTGAAGAATTAGGATACAGTTTGAAATATTATAATACATATCCGCTACAGATAAATGGAGCACGTGTAAAGAGTTAAGGTATAGCACCGCAAATTTTTAAGTTCTTCCAGTTTTCCATAAAATGCCGTTCCGTATCTTACGAGTTTTATTAAGTAATAAAAGACCTTTGATGATCCGCATTATTGGATGTTAATGTCGAAAAAGCATTTTAAAATACCATTAATCTCTCGTATTTTAGACAAATGAAAATATTATAGTCATGTATTTAAACTATAAATACGTCAACCGCACTTGCAAGTTTTCATTTCCCTATATCACCTCCCAACAAAACACCTTGTTCAAATCGTTACTATTGAAAACTTGAAGTCCCACGATGTCGCTATTGTTGTGCTTTTAAGTTAAAACCCAAATGAGAGACGCTGCTGACAGTGGAGGGGAGTGGGGACAACACCCCTGTCCGTCCTCCGCTGGCAGGCGCCGCCGAACGTTTTTGTGGCGATCGCCTCGCCACGCCCCCTTTTTCGGGCTCCCCGCGTAAATAACGCGCGTTCTGACTGACTGACTGCCCTCCGCCCGATTAGCCTGCGGACACTCTGCTCCGGTGCGGTGACCGCCCGACGCCTCCAACAACATGGAAAGGGGGGAGGGGCGTTGTTGACTCCTCGAGAAGCGCCTCTCAGTTAACTATGACTAGGTGGGATGGTTCATTGACACCAGTTACAGTTGCAGCGTCTCTGATAGGAAAGTCTGAGTTGGGTCCCGGACAGTGGAAGATTTTCGGCCCGAGCTATAAATAATAAAGTCCAAATGAACTTCTGACTGGAGAAGAGTTCTAGCGGTCGGCTGCTCGATCGTAGTTTTCCGTGGTTTCTCCGGGTAATACCTGACGAATGCCGGAGCAGTAATCGAACAAACAGGTCACGGGCCGCACGCGCGACTTTTTTCTTATTCTGCCCTGTCATATCCTACCTCCTAATACTTACACTACACTACCACACATGTCGAGACTGGTGTGTCGTGCTCCCGATTGACCATTCACTGTCGTGTCGACTGGTCAGTCGGGAGCTTAGAGCTTGACTGGTGGGGCGGCGTTCCGTTGGAAGAGATACCCGGAGAAGGAAATTCCCCGTAAACCGAAGTGTAGGTTGGCGCCGGTTCCCGCCATCCAGTGGGGAAAGATCACCGCGACCTCCCGCAAAAAAACCAATGGGACTAATGATTAGAGTAGTTAACGTGTCCGGAAACCATTTTTTTAAAACAACTTTTGCTCAATATTTACTAGGCTGTCCGGGTGACGCCGCGTCCATGGCGAAGGTGCCGACGTTTCGGTCGCCATTCTGCGACCTTCCTCAGGGCGTATTGCGCGGAGATGTGCTGCGCACGAGTTTAAATGGGGCATCTCCGCGCAATACGCCCTGAGGAAGGTCGCAGAATGGCGACCGAAACGTCGGCACCTTCGCCATGGACGCGGCGTCACCCGTACAGCCTAGTAAATACTGACTCCGGCCGCGGAAGCCTACGCTCTAACTTTTGCTCAACTCTGGCCACGCGTGCATCCTGGTTCAGCAGGTGCAAGTACCTTTCTGGGAGAATCAGTATTTTAGCTGAATCCCGATTTTTATGTCCCAAGGTTATTAGCTCTGGGGACGATGAGATGATGGTAAGGGATGAAAGGACTGCACACACATGCAGATATACACAAAAACACCCATGCCAGAGGCGGCACTCGAACCCGCGGTCTTCTGGTCCGAGACCGTTACAGCACTACTGCCCTAACGATCTCGGCCATCTTACCAGTCTTCAAAATATTGTATTATCTAAATAATGAATTTGTTTAGGAAGTGTCAGCATCGATTTGCTGTAACGGCAACAACCTTGTTACCTAATGATCCCGCTTTTGCTGTAAATAACACTTTCCGGTTGTTCTCCATGCCTGGTCACAAGCATTCTTCGACGTATGTGATACGTTTTGGTCATTTTTTTTGTTGCGATTTCTTAGTAAACTTTCAATACTGTATGTGAAGTGTCGTAGTTGACAACACTGTCAATATGGGACCGCATTTCAGAGTAAACATCTGTCACGCGAGGATGAATTACTCATGGAGTTTGCTTTTTTCCGAATAAATCATCCGTTCTGCAAGAATAACACTCTATATAATTTTGGCTTTGAATTTCTTTTTATTCCGTCATGTTATGTGTACTACAGAGTAGTTTCGTTGTTTGGAATTATTACTTGTCTACATCAATTTATCATATCGCGCAATGCGAAATTTACATTTTGAAAATTTGTATCGACTTCTCCCCTCTAGTGGTAAAGACCTGAATATAATTTCTTTGCGTTTTCCGCTAATTTTTTTCCCTTTAGATACCCGTTCCGTTCTGTGACTAGCGGAGAAAACTCGCTTTTTGTCGTAAGTGATTCCGCCACCTAAGGTGAGAGGCAGGTGCGCCTAGAGAAAACAAGGAAACCTAGAGGGTTACTACCCAGGTTAGTAGAACCAGAGGCGTCCATATTTCAAACGCCTCTTCCCCCATACTTGAACAGTATTCATTGCTCCATGGAACAGAAATCAATTTTAGAAATTAATTTGGCTTAGAAGGAAAAACATTTATTTATGTTGAATGAAAAAAAAATCCGGGCCCCGATTTAAATCGAGGTCAGGGGCAAGTTGTCCCACCCCCTCACCCTCACCTCCATCCTCGTCAGCACCACTTCAGGGCCCCCTGTGCAACGTGTCTCATAATAATCTACTTACTTTGCATACTAAGTTGTTTTTTTTGGAGGCAGGGTATAAAATGTTTACTTTGTGTAAGGCTTACAAGTACAACCCTCAGATAGACCATTTTATTTGACCCAATACTAAAGCAAACGTTCTTTCCTGGTTAGTAATCATTGTGAATTCTTCGTATCATTTATCATGTCGGAGAATGTGTAATTCTTATTATGAACATGTGTATCGTATTTTCGTACTACAGGTAAGAACATTTCCAAGCGTTTCCTGCTAAATAATTTTTCATCGTATTCCCAGTCTAATTTGTGAATATCTGAGAAGACTTTTTTGTCAAAACTAGTTGGTTCACAAATAGCTGTTAACCAATGGCTTCGCCTGTGTAGAGTAATAAGATGCATCTACTGTGTGTTTCTGGAATAAAAAAGAAATCTGAATACTATGTCTTGAAACGGTCCTGCATAAGGCATTATTTTATTTTCTAAAATTAAACAAATTTACGAAAATTTCTAACTTGTATACATTGTTTTGCCTGGTTATTAATTCAGCTGCATACTTTAATTTTCAAATGTTGAGCGAGTTTTATAAACTACTATTGGGCACTTTCGTCAATAATTAGTGTTTTTTACCAATTGTAGTGGTGACTGGTCATACAAAGCGCAATAAGAGATAAAGTTAATGAGAAGTTCAAAAAGTGCGTTTTATTTATGTTATCTTCACGAAAAATCATTGATGTGAAGCAATTGACTTAAATTATTGTCAGCGGAGTCATATGTGTTTCATAATATTTTGAATTAATTTCAATATATTAAAGGAAAAAATGTGAGAAATATCGATAGGACTGCAAAGTCGGAAAAAAGTCAGCAATTTGTTTTCCAATATTTTATTATCAATTATTTAAAACCATTTTGTGCGGTAATGCCTTAGAGATGGGCAAAACTTATCTCTGCGGGCTTCGCCTCTGCTGTTAACTTGATTTTAGTGTACTAGAGTGAACTGGCAGTTATTTATGTGGAGTTTCGTCTGGATCAACGGTGGGTTATGGCTGTATTTGTGGGAGAGAAGTGCGATCTATCACGAATAAAAGGGTGGAGACACTGACATCGATTGGTGATGAGAGGTTGAGGTAGGATCGCGCAGGAGACACACAGCTGGCTGCCAAACCATACCCCGAGACTGGGAATCGAGAGGAAAAGTGAGAGAGGAAACCAGACATTCCCTTCACGATCGCTCTGCAACTTTTTTTTGTAAGTCGCATCAACTACTAGGTCATTAGCGACCACTATTGCGTGTAACGGTATTGTAACTATGAGGATGACAGGGGTGATATGATGATGAGAGGGGTGTGAAAGGACGAACACAATACAACCATGCCCGAGGCGGGACTTGAACCCGCTATCCTTCGGTCCGAGATCGCTACGGCACTACTGCCTTAGCGATCTCGGCCATCCGGCCCGGCGCTGTGCAACTTGTCTTCACGGAACATGTCAAATTGTGAAAATCCGCCTCTCCCTACGCGGACAGCATGGCGGCATGAAGGCGGGCGAGGAGGCGAACTCTCGGGAGGCGGCGCGCGAAGTGTCGGGAGAAGTGAAGCGAAGTGCAGCGCAGCGCCGACGGGAATTGGGGATGGGCGGCGGGAGGACTGGCAGCGCGCGAAGCGGCTGTGATCAGAAAATGCTAAACGGAAAGCTTACGGGCCTTGATCACCCTTCCTTCTACCCTAACCGTGTGTGTGTGAAATGGAACTGCTGTACATTTAGAGCAGTAAGGTGTTCGTCAACAACTAGAGATGATGATAAAATAGGTGATAATAAACTAGGTGATAATAAAAAAGAATTGTGTGTGAATTGTAATATATTTGTAAGATGAAATGAGATGGTAACAGTAAACAAGTTTGAACTTCACGTATGTAATAGAAATTATAAAATCTTCTGTTTGAAAAGGTAGTTATTACAAGTTTTCAGAGCCTTTGGAAATAGAAATCGAACGTCGGTAATATTACGTAGGTTTTTCTATTAGAACTTTCATTGCTAGTGGGTATAGCACAAAATAGTGCATACGAGTGAGAGAAGACAATTCATACCAGTGACATTTTTTAAATATAAAAGCAGAGGATTTAATGTGTGTGAATGCTCCATGAAAATGTGGTTTATTATTTGAGTTTGTCATGAAAGTGAGCTTATCTCGTGATTTCACGAGTCATAGCGAGCTGGTGGGCATCCCTCTCTTAAATTATATAGTTAAAGGGATTAGCGGCAATGCGATTGCCGTATGCCGTGCGGGAGATTTATACAGAATGAAACGCGAGCAGGCGCGGTCGCTGCGCGCGCAGGAAGTGGAAATGGTGAGCGGATGGAGCTTACAAAAGCCGTGTTAGTTGAAAGTTCAATTGCGGTTTACGGAAGAATAGCTTCTTTGTGCTTGTTTATTACAACGTTGCAGTTAATGAAACACGCAGTGGCTGCTGCAAGAAAATAATTGAAACAAAGAAAACTACCAGTCGTTGGGTTTGAAAACATTGTTACTACGAAAGTGAAATACACTTCTCACAATTTCTTCACTACATCTCGTTGAATTTGTTAGGTAAGTTTCAATGAATCAGCTTTGTCATTGTGAGAGTACTGATTGATAAAAATGATGGTAACGTGTCTATGCAGAGGGTATAAAGGGTGAAGATGATGGAAATGGACTGATTCACTCCCGGGCTCGAATCCCGGCAGGATCAAATATTTGCACTTCGTGTCAACCCATTTTCAGTAAAGCGAAGTGAATTCAGTTCTCATCTGATGAGACTGCGCACTGCCTCCCGGCTTAGTTCGTTGGCTAGGCAGGGTGGGGCGGGGCGCGGCGGGGCGGGGCGCGGCGCGTGGGCGGAGCGGCAATGGCACGGAGCGTGGGCGGCGCTCGGCTTAATTAAGGGCGGGGGTGGGGGCGTGCGCGCGCTGGGAGCCTGCAGCGTTTGCGCGCGCTTTACGGGTGGCGGCTTACGGCTTTGCGCGCAATAACGCTGTCGCAGTGCAGAGCTCCCCGCCCCCGCTCCGCCCCGCCCCCGCGCCAGCTACTGCGAATTTCGCACTTCCCACATGTGAATCGCGACCCAGCTCCGCAGCTCTGCTCCGTCGTCACCAACTCCGCCCCCTTGTGTTGACTCCTGAATTTGCTGTGTATCACAATCATCGCCCTTCCCGCCACCGGCAACGTTACCAGCTCCACCACCACCACCACCACCACCACCACCACCACCACCACCACCACCACCACCACCACCACCTCTTTACCACTCCTATTTGTATCATTTCCTCCTCCGTCAGTTCACAGGCTGATGCTCAGGACATCAATTGATGTCACTGCAGTGCCTCTGACCGAGAGAACTAGGATTAGAATCTAGGTCAAATTAAGCCGTTGTTTGGAGGATTATAACGGCCGCCTGTTCATATTTTCCGTAATTTCTGCGATCAATACCAAGCGAATGCTGGAGTTGTACCCTAACGGATCAAGGACCGCATGCCATCTTACGCACTTATATCCCCAACTAGTGTCCTGCGAAAAAAACTCATTTTTCAAATAAATTATTATTATTATTATTATTATTATTATTATTATTTTATTGTTATTTTTCTATTTTCATCCCTTGCCTCTCTTCAATTAATTGGTTTGCGATGTTTTACATGTTCTCTTTATGGATGATTTTTCGTTTTTTCTGTTTCTATTTACTCCGTTTCTGTAGTGAGATATTCTAAATTTGGTAAACGCGTGTTACTTCTCATACCCTCACCTCTTCCAAACACACACACACACACGTAGATGCTCTACACTACCACATATTTCGGGAAATCACCGCGAGCTTAGACTTGACGCGGCTTGGGCGGTACCCGCTTGTGGGGATACCTGAATGACGAAAACCCTGCAAGCCGGCGTGTGGGTCGGCTCTGGATCTCACCATCCAGCGGAGGAATAACACTATCTCCAGTTATAAAAATATGCACTGTACTTATGGGAGCAATGACCATAATTGTTGAACAACCCTGAAATAGGAAATGATCAATCCACAATGCTCTCAATTACCAACACTACAACCATCTCTACCCGCACGATTGCCGCCGTTACCATCTTTACCACCATCACAATATTTTCGGCATTACAGCTACCACCATAATCAACTTCGGGTATAACAATTTTGACACGTAAAAATACTGGTGCATTTTGCCGAAATACCCATTTCAAAACGTTTTAATTGAAAATACTAAATATTTCGGATGTATTCCAATGTGTGTGGTTCCGCGGTTGCCCATGGCAGTTCCGCGAATGGTCCTTCGCAACTGGAACTGCCAACCCCGCAGACTGCCTTCGCGGCGCGTGACGATGGCCGGCTGCCGAGACGAACCGGGAGGGGTGGCGAGGGGAGGGCGATCGAAAGAAATTTTCTCCGTTCGTTAAGAGATTCCGCGTCCGAATCGCGGTCTCCTCATTAAGCAAGGAACGCCCCACTGTACGAGATCAGACGGAGATCAATTTGGTGGTGCTTCTTAACTGTCATGAAAGTTTCCCTGTACGTAGGGCGCGTATACGATGCCGAGATAAGATAGTACGTGTTATAGCTCGCGTGATGCTTTGAGCCGAACACCTGCTCTCACGTGCGCTGCAGCTGTCGGTTGCAATTGGTGCAAGAGAGTAATAATGGTATGGGAATGGCACAGCGGGATGCATTTATCCGTGTAATCGATGATTAACGACATAAACGCGTGCTTCTGATAAAGGTAGTAATTCACTCTCGGCCTCGGTGATCTGTGACAGCAATGGTGTAATTTGCGAAACCTATCCGTTTCGTCGGGGATGTTTTATAACTACCTGCTATACACAACTTGCCGCGAAAATTAGATCATTACATTCAGCATGTCCTGGTCTGTTGTCTTAGCAACCGAACTTATATATCCAACTAGTGTCCTGCGAAAAAAGTCATTTTTCAATTTATTATTATTATTATTATTATTATTATTATTATTATTTATATTGTTATTTTTCTATTGCCATTCCTTGCCTCTCTTCAATTAATTGGTTTGCAATGTTTTACATGTTCTCTTTATGGAGAATTTTTCGTTTTTCCTATTTCTATTTACACCATTTCTGTAGTAAGATACTCTTAATTTGGCGAATGCGTGTTACTTCTCGTATTTTATAATTTCGCCGTAAGTGTTTCTCAGTTTAACTATTCCAAACACTATTGAACGTCGACCAAATGTTTAATGCTCATAATTTCCATTGTTTCAGGTAAGGAAACGAGACATCCTATACATACTCGGTTAAGAAAGGATCTGTGCCTTGTGTAAGTAACCTACCAGAATTTGCGTTGATTGCAGCGGAGTCAAATAGCTATTTTCTTATGCGGATTACTATACAGTTTTTTTTAAATGATTATCCACAAAAAATGTTGGAGAATTTCGTGAAGAAGTGTATTCTTTATTTTCTTACAATTAAAAATGTTCAAATTAATTCAAATTCAAATTTTAGCGTTCCCTGTGTATAAAGCGTGGTCTTCGACAAAAATACAGTGGCAGTTTTAGTGTGTGTACTCGTGGAGATACTCGGGGATGCGAAATTCGCCCCATGTTATTAATAGCAAAATTGACGCCGTGCCTTCCCAACAGTTCTCGAAAGCGAGTAGCCACCGGCCAAACCGCGAATACTTCGAACCGCTTCGGTGGTGACGTGGGTTCCCGTATCCGTCGCGGCGCAGGCCAAGGCAAGATGCTGAACGTGCCTCAGCGGTCCGTCTCTAACCAGGTAGCCCCGGCACGCTAATTATTCTTGGTGTTGCACGGTTCTTTTTCCGCCAGTCGAGCTAGTGTTGAAATCGTGAACATGAGTTTTATTTGTTGTTGACAAGCAGAACTTATGGAAATTAGCAGTAAATGAACGTATGTAAATTAACAGAAATTGTGTGTATTTTCCATATACACCTGATTTATATCGTTACTCGTAAGAATCTTGGACATTATTTGTGAGTTTGTTGTGTGTGCATATATAAGTGTGCACGTACGCGCTCGTGTGTGCACTCGATTGCTTCTATGAGAAATTTACCGCTTCTAAAGATCCGCTTTCCTAAGTCTTGAAGTAAGAGTGGTGAGACTTAGTAAGTAATTGTGAATATTCTGGACACATTTCAGAGAATACGAATTCCTTGCAATGGAAGTCTTGTTCCCATTCAAACGAAAAGAACGAAAACAATTATCCTCCCCACACTTAATCACATGAAGATGCACTTCTGAATTAATTTATGAGAGAATCACTATCCAGTGCTGGATGTGCCATATCGATTTTCTTTCCTCCGCTTCATTTTCTTTCCACATTGCCAAAGCTTCTATTTATTTATGTATTTGTTTATTTACGTCAAAAACTGTAACAGCATTCCCGTTGCCTCTGCCGCGTAGCTGTCAGGTGATCCTAGGGTTCGAGCTCCAATCGTGGCGTATTTTCAACTACGACATCGCCAGCTCCAATACAATCGTCTTTAGAATCTTTGATCGTCTGCTCTGATATGCAGTTTTCGATGTACAATATTCCCCGGCCAGCACCAGGTGGATTCCGGGCAGTACCTTAACAAATGGGGCCACGAACACCGCGCCATCATTCCTTCCTAAACATTGTCCTCTCCTCGCCCATTACACACACACACACACACACACTGTGCAGTTGTAGTGCGAGAGAACTTGAGGAACCACTCTGGAGTTTAGAGCTTGTCCCGACTAGGGCGGGGGAGATACCTGGAGAGGAAAAAACCCGCAAGCCGATGTGTAGGTCGGTGTAGTTTTCCACATTGCAGTGGGGTAGAACCATGACACCTCCATAAATCGTCTTTACGGGGCTAATGACCATATCAGTTGATCTTAGAAATATTCATTAATCAATCGAAATCTTTTATCAAATTCCTACGTACACATCTCCAAAGTTTATTGGCAAAATACTCTGCGGGTCCCATGTGTAGAGATATCGGAACGCCAAACTGTCAAACAAAAAAAGAAAACTTGTTTCGGACCAGCGAAATGTCTTTGGTGTAATTATTCGAGTGAAATTGCTTTTAAAATATTTGTGGAGCAAGTGTTTAATAATGACTGAAGAGTGCGGTCTGATGATAAAGTATGATAAAGTATTTTGGTGTCATTAAGCAAAGTCATTGCGCTTCATGATTCTCTAAATGCTCATTTATCAATCAACGTCCCGAGTTTCCGTGTTCTTTACGTTCGGACACCCAAATTTCCCTCCGTACTGTGTAGTTGCTCGATTTCTCCGCTTGGGCGCAGCACTGTGCCATAGCTTCACAAACTTAAAATGTTTGAGATTATGTTCCCTGAAGCAAATGTTCATTGATTATATTATTTTTAGGCGGTAAAAAATAAATGTTATGATGGTTCTGAGTCACATTTTATTAACTTTTAAAAAATAAAAAGTTAATGTATTGAATCGATTGGTGGTCGTGTAACATGAGACAAGTTGCCAAATAACTACACAAATAACCTCATTCGTATCAGTTAATCCTTGTCTAGGAGAGCAAAATGTCCAATGACCGTATGGGAGGGCATTGTTGCTGACACCTATGAATTAAAACTTTACCGCACCCCTCACGTTATGTGTCGAGTGCAATTTTTGGAGTCCCCTTACTTTACAGGGGATATACAAATAATTTCAAACTCAGTGGCCATAATTTCTAAGGTTCTATTTTTGTAGTTAGTTTATTTCGCCTCTTGATTTCCAATGTTATTATGTTAATATTATTTTCCATCTACACATCTCTCATCTGAAATATTGTCTGCAAAGTTCACAGATTTACTGACATTTTTTACACAATTAGTGACGCAGAATTCAGAAACCGTTAATGAATTAATTCCATATCCTACCGTTTTTCGCAGATACAGTATTTTCATTGAGTGGTTTGCAGAAGAAAAAAAACTTCTGCCATCCCATGCCACTGCGATGAACACATTGTCTGCAAATTACTGTGGGGATTGAGGAAAACATTGTTATTGTCAATTTACAGTGCCATTCTTGTTTACTTTGAACTCTATTGTCAGAAGAACTTAACTATCTGAATGTGCCTGTATGGATGCCTGTTCTGTTGGATCGGGCCCCGTGTGCTATGAACGTGTTTGCGCGTCCGTCATACAAAAAGGTATGTGACAAAACGGAGTCATGATGAGAAACGAAAACGGTTCCTCAAGGATGTATAAAGTTAGTAAATTCTTGGAGTGAATTTCCGCAAAGAAAATTTTGGAATGATCCTTTTAATGTTCATTAGCAATATGTTTCTATAACAATTGAATTTATTTTTTCTTTTGCCTTAAAGTCAAATACTATTTATGTGAAAACCGTACGTGATAAAAAATAATGGAACTTACATCTGAATTCAGTTTACCAAAATAAGTAAACCACAGATGAAATTTCACAAGTTCCGATAACCTAAAATGGCTATTTTATTGATCGTGCAGGCCCGGTGGTCGAGCTCTAGTTTTGAAGTACTATTTTCCGTAGTCTTTAAGGTGAAATTTAATAAGCTCGACAACAATTGTTTGTAAGCGATCTATAACACCTATTGCCTATGCACGTTGACAAAATGTTTGCAAAAGGTCTCATGAAAAAATGTGAAAACTCTGACAAAGATTGCACACACATCGACGAAGTGATTGTTCCAGGGACATTCGAGACAATTATAGAGAGTAACGTTAATATATCATTAAATTTTGGACATCTCTGGTAATTTATAACCTTTGTTAAATTAATTGTTGTATAGTGTAAACAATTACAGTAATCAAGTGGCATTTGTCAGAAAGTGTATCGTCAGTCTATTACCGAACTTTATTTTTTTGAGTAACTCGAATCTCGATATGTACAAATTGGTGTATGAAACTTTTCTTTCTTTCATATTTGTATTTTTGTATCAATTGGTGTTTTTGAATTTTAATCCATTATAAGTGGAGGTCCAGAGCAATCATTTCAAATTATTTCAGAGTAATGGTCATGAAACCAACAATGTAGGTTCAACAGCATTTCTTCTTTTAAGATAACTTAAATTGCAATACAGTAGAATGATGGTGGATTTTTTAAATAATAATAGTATGATATATATGTAATTAAAGTTGATAGAATAAGGTGTCATATTCACTGCCCCCTTCCTTTCTATTGGTATTTTCCGGAACTTCTAATTTTCATTTCCCCTAAATTAAGAGTTTCTTCGTAAACTTCAGCTGAATGACTTTTTATGTAGTGATTTTTACGGTGTTGGTGTAGAACCAGAAGATTATGAAGCAGGAAAGTAAGTTATGTGCCTTCAGGCATCACATTCCGCATTCATATCAGATATCCGGGAGATTATAGATGGGCAAAAAAGAACGTGCGTGGCCCGGCATTCGTTTGGAAGAGGTGGAAATTGGTGGAAACTATCAAACACAAACTCATTTCAACAAAAATTTCTGACACACGTCCCGCATCCACCCCTTAAATGAAGTAATGGAATTAAGTAACACATGATGAAAATTTGCTCAAAAGAGAGAGAATGGATAAGATTTCTTTCCCTATCGCACCCACACTCTCGACAGTCTTTCAAACAAGGTGTGCGTTCGTCACTAGGACATACGGAGGAGAAGCTTATTTACATGCATTTTCTTGGATAAGTGATCTAGTTTCTGTTACTAGTGTTATGCTTAGTGTGGTTGATATTCGAAAAATGAGAATTGATGCACAGCGTATTTTATTGAGTGTAGGAGCATTTCCGAAGTTGCTTTTTTTCGCACATATTTCAATACTTCTCTGTAAAGTAAAAGAATCGTTATATATATATATATATATATATATATATATATATATATATATATATATATTGTTAAGGTATATAAGGTTATCAATAACTTCGTTTATATATTAACAATAAAATGTTCGTACGCTTAATTCTTTCGAAGTGTGTTGCAAGCGAATTAAGCGTTGAGTAGTGTTTCTGACAGGAAGGTAATAATCTCGTTTTTGTTAGTTTGTGGAAAGAAAATGTATTCGTGGCGCTTGCTGAACTTTTAATTTTACTGTAAATGAATGTTTCACTTTGTTAATTTTCGTTGATTTGGCAATGTGAGGACCCGAGAAATGTTATGCCGAAGTTAGTTCTTAAATTTCTTGCTCCAGAAGCATCCTGTTTGAGCACGGAGATGATTTCTTGACAATTTGAATATCCAGCTTTCACTAAGTGTTGTGATTCAGGGGGGTTTTGTTGGGTAAGGCGAATGCTACGCTTATAATCTAATTTTCAGATGTGTATTCAAGATCATGCAAAAGAATTCCATTGAACATAAACTTGAAAATATTTCTTGTTTCGATTCTCATTATCTTTCTTTATCTTCATTATCTTGACTATTTTTCTACAAGTGTCTGTGCTGTTACCCTCGAGCTTTGTGAGGTGTGGTAGCCCCACCCTAGTTGCGGGTAGGGGCGGGCGAACTATCTGGGTCGGGTTTTCTCGTATGTAGGGCGCCGGTGCATTTCGCGGTGCAGTGGCGTTCCTCGCCTCGCCGCCTGTAAATAAATCGCCAGTGGCTAAGTGGCTGGGTGAGCCAGGGCGCTGGCACGCGGACCCCGGATCCTGCCTCCTTCGCCGCACGCCGAGGACGAAAGGGCGTCCGGGGCTCTTATCCCTTCTCCTCTCCCCAACCCTCTATATTTCTCTACCCCTCTCTCTCCTTTCTCTACCCCTCCCTCTCCTTTCTCTACTCCTCACTCCTTTTTCTACACATTCCTGTATCCCGCGTCCCGCTTCCTTTCTCTCCACCTCTATTTTTCCCGGTGGCTCTTCTTACAGCGTGGTGGGGCTCCGTGCAATTTTTGCCCCGCCAGAGCGGAAGGTCGATCGTGTATGTGTGGGCGCAAGCCTGAACAGGGAAGAGCAGGCGATGCTGCTGGCTGTCGCGTGGACGACGCGACGGGGCGAAGAAACGACGCTCGCGATTTATGGAGGCGACGCCGCTCGGACCAGGAAGTGAGCGAGGGCGGAGGCCGTCCCGTCGACTGTTCCGACAGCCCCGCTCGACGCTCCCGTGGCCGATACCCTCTCACCACGCACTTTGCTTCTCGGAGGTTTTCTCTCTCACAACTTGTCTAGACTTCAACGATACGTAGTTTTCTTTCTAGGCCATACTTTCATTCCCATTCCATGCACGTTCGCTTTTAACGGATTTTTGGAGTCAACTTCAAAGTTGTATTCCTTTTCTTCATTCCCCATTTCCTTTACTATTAACTTCTCACCACCACCACCACCACGCCTGTATGTGCCCCTGCCCGTGCCGCCCTTGCCTCGACGTCGCTCGCAGTTGGTCACCCGACCGACAGTGGCATCTCGGAGAGTGCAGGGGCGGGGGTGAGGGCGTGGTGCTGAGGACAGCTCCAGTGGCAGTTGGTTCGCGTGTTGGCGATTCGTTCGGGGTCGGTGGACCGCCGCTGCTTTTCGGGTGACCAGCAACCGCCAATAAAGGGCGCAGTCGCGGTACCCAGGCTGGCCATGGGGCGCGGAAAACGAACTATTTGGGGACGAATTCCAATTAACAATATCCTCCGGGTGTTTATCTAAAAAATCAAACGCTCTCAGGATTTAGTTCTACAATCACATGTTTATTCACATAACAACCAGTAAATTGGACTGAAATATTAGCGGGTGATCGGAAGTTAATTTATCCCATAAACAATGGATTGCTATCTTTCGTTATTCAAATCTTGGCAGTTTTCCTGCGTCGTAAAATAACCCTTTCGCGTTTAATGAGGTTATTTATTGATATATTTTTGTGTATTCGTGTATTTTTATTTGTTTATTAATTTTAGTTCGAACATCGCAAAAGATTGCTAGGAAGAGTCCCTTCAAGTTGATTATAATGAAAGAAAATACTGAGGAATGTATTTAAAAAATATATTTTTATTCGTGTAAATATATAAAAATTTGAGGAGAATTTAGTGTAAAGAAAAATGAAGTGGAAAAAAATTAAGAGATTGGCAAACTCATTATTAATATTAGAAACAAGGTGTCCACAAAATATACCTACTTATCGTCTCGTACACATTTTCATGTCATGTCGTGTTGTCTTCTGGTCATAGCGCCCAGATAGCCTTAGTGCTGCTCGTCTACTATCGATAGCAGCGCCCCAGAAAGTGTTGCCAGTGTCATCGTGTTTAACAATTTAATTGCTTTTGGGGCCTGAATAAGGATGTTGTTGCTGGGTATGGATGGTACCTACCAGAGCTTCGTTCACTTTAGGATAAGACTTGGTGACGCGTTGGCGAACGAATGTTAATAAAAAATTTGAATAGGAAAAGTACTGAAATAACTCGAGATCATGCATGATATTTTTATTGCTGTATTCTCCTGTCTTTGTTTTAATGGTGATTACTCTTATGGACGAAATTATAGTACTTGAAAATTTATACACTGTGTAAATGGGATGATATGTTCTTTTTCTTTCGTTGAAGAAAGAAGATAAAAAAAGCAAAAATCAGAATGTCTGACGGTCCTTTAGTGTGCATGTGACTAAGTGTCACATTAAAAAATGTTGTCGATACCAAACTTATGTATTGAATGTTGCATTGAATTGGTAATTTTAAATACTTTCAACGGATTTGTTTTTTATTTAATTTAATTTATTTTAGATCGTTGTGCTACTGCATGGTCATAAACGGGATTGTTTGTTTTAACTTCTCAATTATATTTCCCAATTATATTAACTCCCATATTATATTAACTTCCCATATTATATTAACTCCCAATAGTGCCTTTTTTGTAATGATTCCAATTGCGGAATTTATGTAAGTAAAATATTGTGCATCTTCCTAAACTTCAAAACTCAAGGACTAATGTCCCATGGAATATTACTGCGAAAGTGGATCCAATCTGAGTTCTCTTGGTTCGTAATAAAATGGAAGCACGATAGAGTGAATTCCATCTTGTGGGGAGAAATTAATGAAGAGGGTGTTGGAATCGAGGGCTAGTTGTGCACAGCGCTTTGGGCTGTGGGGGAGGGGCCGGGGGCCGGGGAGGGGGGCCGAAGGATGAAAGTGCAAATGGTTGGGACACGCGGCGCGGGAGGCTTTATGGGGCGTGTCGGGTCCGGGAGTGGGGGCGGGGAAGTAGCTGGGCCACGCGCCACGTGCTGACCGCCCCCCCCCCCCCTGTCGCTATCGTGCCACGACTTCCGCCTGCTCTTGCTAGGATTGTCTCTTACTGATTTCCTTTTCAATCGATTAATTGTGTTTTTCGGATATTGTAGATTTACTGTAGCACGAAACATTTAAACACCCTAAGGTAAGATGAGAGATTTAGAGTAAAAAGTGTTCAAGACAAGGGTACAACTAGAGATTTGGAAGAGGAAACGAACATTTATTGAAATGTTTTGAATAAAAGTTTTATCAATGTTTTATGGAGTTTTAATGGAGCTTGTTATTAAAAACAAAGAAGTGTAAAGAGAGGAGGAAAACGTGCTCCAGAGTTCTCTTCGATGAAAAAAATATCGATGGTGTAGTTATTAACATCATTGGGGTGATATATAGCCAAGGTAGTCACTTTCTGGACACGTGGAAAACCTGAAAAAAATTAAGGAATTTCATTGCTCTGAAAAAATCAGGGAAATATCAGGGAGTTAGTTGAAGAATCGTTCGAAGTTAGGGAACAGTTTGAAACAGAAATAAATTTTATCCCTTAAAAATTAGTTCACAATATAATAGTGAGTAAATATTAATTTATTGAGGTGTGTGGGTTTTTTTTTTTTTTGTGCTTTGTCATGTTGAAATCAGTGCTCACAAATTAGTATCAAGCTTGTTTCAATATTTTTAAAAAAGTGTTAAATACTCTATAAATCTAATCAATAAAAAATAAATAAAAACGTGCACTTGAAAAGAAGGAAACGTCAGGGAAATTTGTTCCAGGAAATAAGTAGGCACCTTGTCAGCAGATGAAGTTCATAAACCGAGGTGCTAGCATACGTTTGAACCACGAGTCTGTTTGTGTTATTGGCTGTGTCTCGTTCAATACTGTTTTGTGATACCATATTGTTATAAGAAAAAAATCATATAATTAAAAATAATTTCTTGGAAAAAGAAATTATCATTCGCAGTTCTTTCCTACTTGCCAGTTGTTCTTGACGGACGGCGGACTGTTAAATCCTTAATGACCGTCTGGTATTAAGAGTGACTTTTCATCCCCGTGTTCGGTTGCGTTAAGACCGTAATAACGTTACAATTCGTAGTATAAATAAAAATGAGCATATGCTATAGGTTCATGGAGTATCTCTATTTTATTCGTGGCATAGTGTCGGGTAAAAGAAGTTAGTAAGGGAATAGTTGTAGAAATGAAGAGAACGGAGGTTACCAAAGGTGACCAATACCAGAGGTGGAAATACCAAATGCCAGAGGTGGAAATGAAATGTATTATATGCTTACGAATAAACAAGATGTTTTGACTTAATATTTAACTAATGATCTGACATCAACAGAGAGCAGTAAACAACATTACACACAAAAGATAAGTATGAAATTTTATTATATAACGTAAGCTATTTACTCGTATTTTCTGAGCACATGCTCGGTAGCGTATGAAATATTTTTTTTAGAACATTCTCAAAAAAGGAATAAATTCTCAAAATTGAAAAAAATACTTATTTTCCTAGGCTCAGTAGAGCCTGATTGATGAGCCTGAGGCTCAGTAGAGTCTGATCTATTGATTTAGATTCTACAATCTAAATCAATAGAAACATAGAATGCACTCTTTTTGTGTGCTTATACTCGGATTCTTTTCAGCATGGTTTTGAGGGGCCTTACTTTCAAGAGTGAAGTTACGACAACGTGAGGAACGGCAGTCACTGTATACAACGGCACTCGCAGAACGCACACGAGATGTATTAAAACCGCCAGATAATTGTATAACAGCACGAAATAGAAGAAAATCGCGTCAGTTGCATAGACAAACCAGAATATACTTCCAGGATACATTCCAAGAATATTTTTATGCCTAAGAAGGTGAGCACGCGATTTGGTTGGGGAATATACTCTATCGAATGCTCATGCTCGTGGGAAGATATTCTGAGCAAAAGCTTTAGTGATCATACCATCCTTCATTACAAAAACTCTAGTTTCCGAGTATTGCGAATGAATTGAAAGATTCGGCCTTGGCCATTTCTCTAGTTGGTTCCTCTTATCCTACTTCATTCGGTTCCACTCGCAGAGATTAAATTTTTCTCCCATTTCCTCCGCATTTAATCCTTCCGTGATGCCAGTGTTAGTCAGTCCCCTCTGTCGCCACTTTCTTGTTCTATGTGTCTGACAGTCGGTGCGTCAGACGTCTTTCTGCGGCCCACGCAACGACTGCATTCTTTCGCAGCATCTCCACAGTCTGCTTCGTCGTCACTGTCGTTTAGTCGGCAGCATTCCGAGGGCGAGGTGTGAATGGTATTCGCGAACTCTATTTTCGCACGCCGCGGGCAAGCAGGGGCCGGCACAAATAAACGCTGCAGTCAGCGACGGAGTTTATCAGTCCCGCCCCGCCCCGCCCCGCCCCGACCCGACACAACCCTCCCCGACCCGGTCCGCCTCGCCCCTCCCCGCCTCGCCCCGCCCCGCCCCTCCCCGCCCCTCCCCTCCCCGCCCCGCCCAGCCCAGCCCAGCCCAGCCCCGCCCCGCCCCGCCCCGCCCCGCCCCGCGCCCGCCCTTCCTCGGTCCGCCGCCACCACCACGGTTCGCCCCTCCCTGCTCCACGCCGCCCAGCCCCGCACCGCCCCCTCGCTTCGACACATCCCGCTCTACCCTGCCCCACCGCTCTATTCTTGCCGCCTCCCCGCCCGGTCTAACCTAGCCTCGTCCTGCGAGCGGAGGAGAGAAACTCTGCCGGACCTAGGTCCGGAAAACTGACCGGCAACTCCGCCGCACGGCCTCTCATGATTTGCGTCTGCTGATCGCGATACGCGTACCGTACGTAGTTCGGTTTTTATTACCTACTTTTATTACTTGAGTATACTCAGTTTTTTTTTATTATACAACATGCTGCTTACCGTTGCATTTGTTTCTTCGCGTAATAATGCAAACAATTCTTAAATTATTTCCCTAAAATGATAAATAAATAGACACAAATTACTTAAAGGAATATGCTTAATATTAATATCCTTCCTTCGCAAATGACGATACCGTGAACATTTGAGTTAGTCGGGCATGATATAAATGTAAAGTCAGTACTTAAAAGTTAACAATCGGGTTCGTTAAGAATGACCTTGAACGTAATTGGTGTATCCACTCTCGGCCAAGGCCAATGCTGGATGCAGGTGGAACGTTCGTGACATCGGCTTACAAAAGGCGATGTGCGTGATGCCGTTGCCAATTTTGCAGATCGTAATTTTATGCAAGAGCTATTTCTAACTTGTCGTGCATTTTTAAAAGCATAGTCCCAATGGCAAGGTCAGCGAAACGGGAAAGAAGCTACTATTCAAGTTAACACTGCTCACAACTTCACATTGTTGATAATCATGTTAATTGCGATTTCGGTAAAGGAGCTTTCTGTTTTTTCTAAACGCGTGGCGCTATCTGTCATAAGCGTCTATTTAATGTAGATTTTTCGTTTCTTGCATAGGCATCTGCTGCCCTTTATACTAATTGTTAAACATCACTCCTACTCTATTTTTTATATTTTTTAAATTGCTCATTAAAAGATGAATTTTTAATCTTCTTCTAAAATAAAAATGCCTCATTAATTTAACAAGGTAAGGATTAGTCCCGTAATAAATACCTCAAAAATCTGAAGGCTCGTTACCCTTTGTCTTCTTGGTAATGTAGAGAAACGTTAACAAAGGTGCCTTGCCATGTTCTTCATACAGGAGATTATAAAATCAAAATTCGTCATCGGTGACAATCTTCATATTGATACGATTAATTATGTGGACTAGCTATGTCAGGCTGTAACTACGGCTCAATACGAGACATTAACGAGGTTGTCACCAACAATATTTCAGCAGTTTCCAGTTACGTTTTATGATTACTTAAAGCGTCATGGAATAGTGTTCGACTTATCCTAATCGATGCTTCAAACGAAGTTCGTCAGAGTAAGAAAGAAGGCGGCGTAAAGAAGTTGCCTAAATCTGATTGCCCTTCAACTGCCCTCTGTGAAAAGTCAAAGGTCGACTGTTTCTAAAGTTACTTCTCTGTAATTAAGCCCTTTCCACTCTACGTTTATGGGAGCAAATTACTTGTTTCATCTGCATCTACTCCCTTTTTATCCTCGAGCATTATTAGCACCTCGCTTCTGCCCTTTAAAGATAATCGTTCCCCTCTCTTACCAGCTCTTTTTAATTTGTAACGTTATTCGCTGAGTCTTTGAGCGCGTTCTTGTTCTTGTGTTGAAAATCTTTCCTTTAAGGGCTAATGATTTCGTTTAAATAACTCGTTATAATATTTACTAGGTTTGAAAGATCGTTGAATCTGGATGATAACACGTTCAATTTTCATAAAAAATGGGAAATGTTTGACGGTTCGTGCAGTATATTTCTGAAGGTTTTTAATCTGCGATAAAATGCGAAATATATCGCAAAATGCGAAATTACGTACAATGTATGAAATGGTCGTGAAATACTTGCTAAAATGCATTTTATAATTTCTTTCGCATTCGCTCTCGAAGCAATGAGACATCGACAACAATACATCAATGTTTGAAAATATTTAATTGGGGTGGCCGTTTTTATTAATTTATAATTGAAATTTAACTGAATGAACGAAGAAAAAAATAATAAGATCAATTAAGAAAAAAAATCTGAACCTGAAAGCCTGAGTGCTCAGGTTCATCACAAGGGGTCTCAGCTTTCTCGCTTTTATATTTGTTGGATTTCATAAAGGGCGAAATATTACACTAGTTTCCTTATATCCTGATTTTAATTGGAAAATCTAAAAAAAACATATTTTTTTATCTCAAAGATTCCTTCTTTAATAATATTTTTGTTCTCAATAAATGCTACAAAATGCTGAGCATTACTTTTATAATGCTATAAAATGCTATAACCGTGTTTTCAAAAAGAGATTTTTTAAAACAGTGCTCAATTCTACCATCACTAAAATTATTCAAATTCACGCCTCTCTGGCAAATTACTAACACGCGTAATATATTTATTGGAACAGTTATAATAGTCCATAAATATAATTAATATTGTGATGAATTAATTGCTATATTTATTTTGTTCATATCATATTTGTATAATTTCTTACAACGTTAAATACGATTAAAGTGCAAATCTTACATTCCTAAAGATAATGTTATTAATATATTTCAACAAGCAAATATGTTGCGCATAGAAAAAAACGTACTGCATACTCCTTCGACTGTGCTAGCACAACTATTAAACGCAACGCAGTCATCGTATTTACAAACACAAACTCGATGTCGATAATTGTTCCCAATTGCTGGCTTTTCGATCGTCAGCTTCCGACGCGAGTCGCCCTCGCGCATAAAACGCCGCGCGGAGGGAGCGCCGGGCCGGGGCGCAGGGCGCTGGGAGCCGAAGGTGTTTGTACACTTCACCGGCTTCCTTCGTTGTCGCCGTTATCCAGCGATTTAAAGGCCGTGTAATTGGGGCGTCTGTCGAATTAATCACAGAGGAGGGGGACTGGGGAGGCACGAGCGGAGGGTCAGTCGCCAGCGCCGCGAACGCCCCCCCTCGGCGACCAGCCCAACCGATGAACGCGTGCCCAACGACGCGAATAGACCTGCGCAAACCGCCGCCCACGCCACGAGACACCACTGGCACTACCACCACCACGACAGCAGCCGCCGCTGCCACTGCCGACTCCATCGCCACATGGCGCCGTATCAATTCCACGAGCTCCACCTCCGCTGCCAGTGCCGCCATCCTGTTCCGCCCTCACCACGAAATTTCCACCAACCTGTCGCAACTTCCTGTCCCCACCCCCGACAACACGACCTGTCCACCACCGCCAATCCTGCCACCGCCACACTACCACTTTTCCCGCCTCCGCTTCCTCCTGTACCTGCGTGGACGTGTTTGGCTGCGGCGTCAGTGGCAATATCCTGCGGTTTAGCGCCAGGTGACCGGAGTGCCAATTGCAGCGATCCTGGCGAAGTAGGTTGCAACAAGCGGCGGCGTGGACGACAAATGAATACGTATACCCGGAGGCAAGTCTAGGAAAGATTTTTTCTAGTGGTGTGGGCGACTATTCACCTGTTACTAAATGATAATCGAGGTATTGGATTGCTGAAACGTTATCTGGGAGAATCTTCTGCCTTGATAAGTCCATGATCTTTGCCGAAGTCACTAGATTTTCAGGACTGGGATCTAGATCGAGAGGTGATCTAGATTGAATTTGTTTGCTGCTCAACCTTATTCAATATTCAGAGTTTTGTAAATACTTGGTTTCCAGAGCATATACATGTTTCTCGACTGTTTCAATAGAGGAATGATATGTTGGTTCAGTGCTTTGATGTATCAGGGGCCTGTTTCCAGAGGAAATTCGGCTACCAGTTCTCTCAGGAAACCGTATGTTAAGGGCCATATGTCGCGCAGTTTTTGATTAATTAAGGTATCCAGGCAAGACACCTACACCGAGAGAAATGTAGTAGAATGTACTAAGCATGTTTAGTAAGCGATCATGTTGAAAATACAATTATTCCTGTAGTAAGATTCACTAAACAAGATTTAGTTTCGTTTAGTAAATCAGAAAATTCAAAATCGTGAGTGAATGAACAAAGAGAATTATCAGAGGTACTATACTTGTTTCGTAGATAAAATCATACGTTTCGTGTTGTCACACTACTAAACACTGTTCAGTGAGCGCACGTTCTCAGTCATCTGACCGATTCGAAAGTTCTATTAGCCTATGTGAAGAGCTCTATAGCCCATGTGAAGTGTGAAAATTCAACGCTCTATATAGAATTATACGCTATATAATTGGCGTGTTTAGTATTTTATTGATTTTAAATGATGAGTATCTTTCATTCAAAACTAATGGTATAAATACCGTCGGTAGCCAAATGTTGGCAGCCTGCTTTCGTAACTGTTATGCTTGGGTGAGATCTGTCAGGCAATCGACGTTAAAGAAGTAAGAGTCCGCCGGTAGAATGGGTGACCGCTTCGGAGGCCCTGTTGCTTCCTGCCTGAAGGAATAGAAAGAAGGTATTCCCTTTCACGATTCGTGTACTTATTTTCACTGCAATGTGTTTAGTAAATATTACTCAATGTATTATTCAACGCAACAATTCGTTTAGTTATCTCCACAAAATGCCATTCGTCACGGGTACGACCCGTTTAGTGGACATTGCTACACGTGCATTAGTGTGTTGAACTAAATAGCAATTTCGTGAACGTGACTAAGCACTTTGTTGTTGTACTATACCGTTTAGCGGCGGCTGCAAGAATCTTCTACTTCATTAATTGTACGAACTCAACATTTCTCTCAGCGTGATACGGCTATTAGTCCGTAGCCTTTAGATGTTTAGTTGCCGTGAGGTGGCGGTGTTCCTCCTCGGTGGATGGTGAGATGCGGCGCCGACCTTCACGTCGTCTCGCGGGCAATTTCCTTCTCCAAGCGTCTCCTTTAGCGGGACACCGCCCCCGCCGCCACCAGCTTCGAACTCCCGACTGGTAGCACATGTGATAATGTAGTGCATGCATGTCTATGTAAGGGGAGAATATACGACAAGGGAGAGGAAGGAAAGTTCGCGCGCGGTCTGCGTCCTGTGTTCTAAGATAGTTCTGCGGCATTCGCCTGGTATTGATCCTCCGAATACGGAAGTGGAACTACCGAAAACCGGAAACAGTTGAGAAACCTCGGAAAAACACCGTTTGTAGGAGCTGGCCCCCAGAATTCTCCTCTAGACACCGGCGTAGACTTCTGAACTCGACCTCGCGATGTATCTATACATACAATATATACAAGAATACTCATACCTTGGACAACTCATTTCTTTTCAAAACAGAACCAATAAAGAAATCAACAGAAGAATACTATGACGAAGAATTCGAGTATCATGAGGCAACAACCACAACGCTGGGCTCGCTCAACTACAGTATGGGACTCTACAACAGGCAGCCGAAATCCAGTTATGCAGCACAGAAGATGGAGTGATGTATTTTAGAGCGAACGTGGAAGTAAGTGCTCAAGGGAAGCGATAGACAGAGACACGTAGAAGGCATCTACCAAAGAGTTTGTGACAAATAGAAAGATAATGAAATTTTGGGGTTTCAAGTTTGTTTTGTTTTTATAATACACTTAACATGAAAATCGATTCAGAGTAAAGATCATGCGAGAGATTGAGACAAGTGTGAGACATTGACAGAAGTGTTTGAGGCAAAGAGAAATTCATTTTTTGTGTAAATGTGTGTAATTATGTGTAATTTCATTTTGTGGAAAAGCAATTTCATTTGATAAATATGAAAGCCAACTTTTCATCCTTCAGAAGTAGGAGGTTTTGGCCATAAATGGATTTTGAAGGTTCAATAAATAAATAAATGTAGACGGAGAGTGTAAAATACGCCAACGGTGAGTCTCGAACATTGGACCTCCCTGTCGAGTGTGGCTGCAGTCAGGGCAATGCTGGCTCTGAGCTAAACTCAGCCGGTGCAGAGTTTCGTTCGGCCTCGGCCGGTGACGAGGGAAATTGAGACCCGACTGGGCTCGGACTTCTCGTGTGTGCCTCCTGTTGGCCGGGCAGGCGACGTGTGTGTGCTCCCGTGGCGCCCTTGGCCCTGCCCGTCGCGACGCGTGGACTTCCTCTGCACGCGCCGCGGCACGCGGCACGCGGTGTGCGCGTGTGCGCAGCGGACAGCTGCCTGACGCCTGCCAAGCTTCCGTCACGCGACCAACTCGAATTCTGAATAGAACGGCAGTTGCTTCACTTATAAATAGCGGAGACTCCAGACCTCAGACTTGATCTTCCACTTCACCGGGTCTTTTCGTAATCACGGGAGGGGAAAGTAGTTATTGAATTGTGCCTACCGAAGAGTTGTGGGTGGATGAACGTTGTAAAATATAAAAAAATTGCTGTGATTGTCACACTTTCTTTTCAAGGTATAGTTAATCCTAATAAAATTTCCTCCAGGGGGAGCATGCTAATTAACAGTTCTTGAAATTCGGATGTAAATGATTAAATTAGTGAACTTTGTAAACTTGCAACTGTGAATCCCGTTTGTGTGTATGTGTGTGTGTATTGTGAACTCACAAATTATTAAAATATCTTCATGAGGATAGTGACAATTATGCCTTAATCACAAAGTCATAGTAGCTCTCGAAGTAAATTAACAGGTATTAAGAGGTTCTGAAAAGGCTGTTTTTACTCTTATATAACAGGAACATGAAATATCCCATTTCATTGGTTACTTGAAAGGCTTATTTTCACAGTGATTTATCTCTAAGAAATGTTTTTTTCTTCTTTTTTTTCTTTTTTTCTTTTTTTCTTTCTTTTTTTTCTTTTTTTTCTCTTCCTTTCTTTTAGGAAGGGAAATTATTAACATTTAGCTTTATATTTCAATATCAGAATTGAAAAGTTTCGAGAACCCGCTTCAAATAGGAGAAACCACATTTCGAACACAAAATTTGGTAGCATGATGGATAAATTTTTAAGAAGATGTCGATACGTATAACTAAATAACAAATAGAAATGCAAAGCTGTTACTTGGGAAATAAACGTCTGTTTAAACTTTAGAGTAATGCACTGAATACCTAGTGAATTGTCAACGAAACTAACAGAGGAAATATTAAGCGTGTTCAACCTCTATCTATGGGGGAGTTTTTATGTGTATAAAAGACAACTTCGAAGCAGTAGAGGCATGGGTGGACGATAAATTTGAAATCATAGGTGTAGACATTCGAGATAGGAATTCAAAAAATCAGCAGTGTATAGATCACAGCAAGACGGACACGAACCGTTGCAAAGACTTATAGGGAGAACCCGTGTAATCAGGAAAAGGGGAAAAAACGTCATTATTGGTGGAAACTTAAATTTACCGCATGTTAGCTGGGAGGGGGATGTGGGGGCTGAAGGCGCCGCTCAACGCCTCATTAACGAACTAGTCTGGGAAAATGGCTTAACACAGGTAGTGACCAAACCAACCCGCGATAATGCTTTACTGGACGTTTTCCTTATTAGACCGGTAGACCAATTTCTTGCCTGCGAGGTAATTCGTGGAATTAGCGATCACAAAGGAGTCCTCCTAAAAATGTGCAGAGAGGGTAATCGAAATGATCTTGTAAAAGAAAGAGAAATTTTTCAGTTTTCTCGAACAAACGTCACAAACATGCAATTACACTTGAAAAGCAATTTTCCGGCTTGGGCTTCTAGCGGATGTACAGTAGAACAGATCTGGTCAAATTTTAAGAACATTATTTCTGAATGCTTAGCAAAATTCGTGCCTACCAGGAAACTACGGTGCCATTCGGATCCTGTGTACTTTAACAAAGAAGTGAGGCGACTGAAAAGGCAGGTTAGGAAAGCGTATAATAAACGTAATATAAATAAGGATCAGAAAAATAATTTTCTACAATTATCTAAACACTTATTAGCATTCAAGTTACATACCCAAGAAAATTACCTAAAATCAATTCTAAACGACCGATTGACCTGTTGGCAAAATTTCTTCAAGAATAAGAAGAATAAGAAAGGGAACAAAGAAAGTATTCCAGCGATCTGCGGAGCAGATGGTTCGTTAATTACAGATGACAGTGAAAAGGCGGCTTGTTTAAACAGACATTATTCATTTGCTTTGAAGCCGAAGGATCAAACCCTAGTAAGTGAAACAACACAATAGAAACATTTCGAATCGACGGAGGAATTATTAGAAAACGAATTGCAAAAATTAGGAGAAATAAATCAGTAGGTCCTGATGGAATACCAGGAGAAATACTAAAACTGGGAGGGGAAGCCATGATTCTGTACCTTGCGCGCTTAATGGAGGTTACTGTAAATAATAGCATGATTCCTCAAAATTGGAAAGAGGCAGTCGTAGTGCCGATTCACAAGGGAGGAGACAGAAGGATTGTTGACAATTACAGGCCTATAAGTTTGACATCAGTCGTATGCAAACAGATGGAACACACAATCGCGGAGTATATTAGACGAGTTTGAAATAAAACTGATTGGCTATTTCAAAATCAACACGGTTTTCGTCCTGGGTATTCGTGCGACAGCCAGACAATTGCTTTTTGTCAGGACATAGCAGATTCATTAGTCGAAGGGAGTAGGGTCGACGCAATAATATTAGATTTTTCTAAGGCATTTGATCTTGTTCCATATGGCCTTTTAATTGCCAAATTGTCAGAAACTGGAATAGATCATCGAATAATCCTGTGGATAAAAGAATTTCTTACGGGGCGCACTCAAACAGTCAGAATAGGAGACAAATATTCATCGAAAGCCGATGTAACCTCGGGGGTCCCCCAGGGGAGTGTGCCTTTGCTATTCTTAGCGTTCATTAATGACATTGCAACTGGATTAAAATCAAAAGTTAGACTATTCGCCGACGATTGCATAATATATAGGAGTATTGGCTCGTCTGAGGACGAAAATGTTTTACAGAGCAATCTTAACTGTTTATGGAACTGGGCGTGCAGAAATAAGATGGAATTAAATCCGGAAAAGAGTAAATTCATTTGCTTTACCAAGTCTCGCTCGAACGTACGCTCCAGTTATGAATTAGGAACTAACGTTATACCACGTGTAAAAAACTGTAAGCATTTGGGTTTGGTCCTGCGAAGCGACTTAGGTTGGTCGGATCATATTAACAATACGGTTAAAAAATCCTGGAGAGCGCTGCACTTTGTAATGCGTATTCTAAAAAATAGTAGTCCAAATGCCCGATCCCTAGCATATACTACACTTGTTCGTCCAATTTTAGAATACGGAGCGGCATGCTGGGACCCGTACAGAAAAGGGCAAATCGAAGCGTCAGATAAAATTCAAAAACGGGCCTCAAAGTTTGTAAATCACGGGTGCGTTGGTGACGAACGAGAAGAATGGGAGTCCTTATCTAAGGGAACGGGCGCGTTTATGCGTAATGTATAAGACATACAGAGGGGACACAGCATGGGCAGATATCGGTAAAATATTACAGAAATCAGATTATAAAAGCAGAGGAGACCATCCTTAGAAAATACGATGTAGAAAGCAAAGAACTGATGTAGGCAAGTTCTCCTTTGTGAATCGCACTATAGTAGACTGGAATAAACTACCTGCAGAAGCACTAGAGGCTCTTCCTTCTAATGTAGCCAAATTTAAAAATATGCTTCATTCCATCTAGATCATCTTGAATAATACTGACTGAGACATTTATCTTTATTATTATTATTATTATTATTATTATTATTATTATTATTATTATTATTATTATTATTATTATTATTAATATTATTATTATTAATATTATTATTATTACTTTTATTATTATTATTACTTTTGTTATTATTAATATTACTATTACTTTTATTATTATTATTGTTATAATTATCGTCATGTCTCTTATACAGTGAAGTGATGTGAAGTGTAGTGTAGTGTAGTGTAGTGTAGTGTAGTGAAGTGTTATGTAAACTAGAAGTGAATTTAAAGTTAGCTAGAAATAAATTGGAAGTATAATATCGACCCCTAATTCTAATAGTAAACCCAATTGTAAATATTGAAAATGTTTAGTAATTCTAATTCTAATTGTTATCATGTTTGCCACCGAGCATTAACTCAAAGCGAACTTAAATAGATCTATCTATCTATCTATATCTGAACTGTAGTTTCGTGTATAGGGGTGCGCAGTCCAAAACAAGGGGGGGGGGGCATCTACATTTCTGGAGCCCTCTGTCCCCCATTTGGCTCCCTTTTCTATTATTTTTTAAATGTTTTATTTTACTAGTGAATAAATAAAATATAATTCAAGTAGAAGGAAATAAATTTAATGTTACCCTATTAATAACTGGGTTTTGTGTCGAAACATTTACAGGGTTGCTAAGTGATTTCGAGAACCTTTTCCTTAGATGTCATGCACCCGATCACCAAATTGTTTGCTTAAAAAGATGAAAAAAGAGATACGAAGTCAGGTTTACGAAAATCAAACGTTTTATTACGCAGGAATAGGGAGGCCCCTCTCGAAATTTTCAGAGGGGCCACGCCCCCCCCCCCCTGTCCGCACGCCTACGGTCCCGTGTTGTTGGTTTCGCGTGGTGGCAGCTGGGCGAAGGCTGCGGGGCGCCGCGAGGCCGCCTTGAACACCAGCGCGCGGGAGCGGGCGCCCTCGCTCACCTTCATTCACGGGCCGCTGCGACCGGCTTTTGTTTTTGCGGCGCCGAGGGTATTTCGGGACGGGCTGCTTCTGCTGCAGCAGCAGCAGCTGCTCCTACTGCCGCTGCGGTCGCGCGCGGCTATCCGGGATGTCCGGACGTCGAGCCCCTGCGCGGCGCGGCCGGCCGGGCAGGTTTTTCCGGTTTGCCGCCGTCGGGACCCGCGCTCAGTTCCTTCTCTGCCTCTATGCCCCCGCTCGCTGCGGTGCGGCTGACTCACACGGCTATATAGCGCCCTTGGCCGGCAAACACAGTGCAGTGCAGATTGCTCAGATCTGCGTGATTGGCGGCTGATGGGAAGATGGGTTGAACATTTTTCCACTTCTATTTTCGGCAAATTGAGATAATCTTTTGGTTTCTGATATACCATTGTACATCCAATTGTAACCTACTAGAGCTTGACTAATACAATGAACAAATGATAAATGTTTGCTCATGCACTTTTGACGAAACGTAATTGCAATATATTTAATTGTTCAAGTATGAGAAGAGGCTTTTAAAATGTGACTATCATGTAAAAGTTCGTAGGCCATTCAAACAATATGCCGTCGCGAGTGAATGAAGTTAAATATCTTTGTACGTTTGCTTGAGCATCAGTGTTATATAGAGCGTGTTTCTTCTAAAAAGTTGTTCATGGTCTGATCTAAAAAAAAACGTTTATTTTTTTTAATTCATAGTGGTTTTTTGTTTTGTCTTTTAATGTCATCTCGAATTATAAAATGAAACCTTCACTACTTCTACCGTGTGAACATATATTTTTCTGTTTTTGCTTTTCTCTGTCATTCTTAAATAGTAATCAAGTAACAGACATGTGCGTATCAGTCAGTCACTCCTCTAGACCCCTTACTGCTAATCGTTTGTGGCAAGGGAGGTGTCAATCTAACCATCTCTCTCTGCTGGTCGAGGGCATTCGTTGTATCGTTCCATTGTAATAAAAAATTCATATTAATAAAGATGAAAATATTTTAAAAGTTTCTGGCGACAGTTTTTAAACAGACCCCACACGAAGCCAGTGAAGCAATATTAAGACACTATAATCACATTTTTAAGTTAATTAATTGGGATTGAAAATTTCATGTTTTGTGGTTTTGTGTCTAAGGGGCAGAAATTTCGAACAAGTGAATAATGAAATATATTCAAAAGAGGAATTCCGAAGAGTTGTGTGATGCATATTGAATTCATGTATGTGAGTAATTTAAATAAATCTCGAATTGAACAACTAGGAACAGTTCTAATAATTGTATCTACACCTGAATGTATTCCTTGACGTTTCTTGCAGGGTCTCGAATATTTGGGACGAAGGGAAGTAGGGAGATGGGTTTTCTCGATATGTCAGTGGGCGAGGCTCGATCGCAATCCGCGAGAAAGACATTCCACACACTCCACGCCTCTCGTACTCACACACTGGCAGACGCTAAAGCAACGCGAAACGTCTCATTTGGGTTGGCTCTTTAGCGCGAGCCTCCAGCGTCAAACAGGTTTTGAAGACGTGTTTCTTGTGGGTATCTTGTGGCCAAAGATTTGTCTCGAATTTCAGCATCACGTTTGTAATTCGATGTGATCTGTTTGAATTTGTTACGAATTAATGAAATATACGGGTCTAATCAGAGTGAATGAAATATGTCTGATTTCTTGCGGAATTGAAGATTGAGTTGTATGAGGAGTGTAAAATCATCTTGTCAGCAACACCGAACATGCGAATCTGCTAAGTAGGTGAAAGCCCTTTTCATTAGTCGCCATAGCAAAAGGGTTCAATTCTTCAGTTTGCAGATGCTTTACTGGATAAAGCTGTATACTGCAAGGAATTAGTAGGAATGGGGAAAATGGAAAATTAAAAATCCATTAAACGGAACGTTTTCGACAATCGTGAATAACAGTTTTACTACAAATTCAAGAAAAACACGTGTACTTTAAATTAGTCCAGAGAGCTTATCATTGCAGTGTTTCATTAAATTTGAGTTAAAGTTCGTTTAAACAAGTGTATTTAAGACAAATGGCTCCTTCTATATAGGTGAAGCCACAAGGCAGTGGCGGTTTATTCTCATTCAGTAAATGAGCTCCCGCTTCCACGAGGATTCTGTAACGGAGACACATGGAGAGAGTAGGGAGCGTAGCTTTGCTGCTGCGACTGGTGCCTGTTAACCGGCTGTGTCTGGCGCCGCGCATGCGGTCGCGTGCGCGACGACGGCGGCGACGGCGGCGGCGACGGCGGCGACGGCGGCGACGGCGACGGTGGCGACGGTGGCGACGGCGGCGAAGGCGGCGAAGGCGGCGACGACGGCGGCGACGACGGCGGCGACGACGGCGACGACGACGGCGACGACGGAAGTGGAAGCGAAGTCGAAGGCGTTGGAGTCACTCGGTGTAGACGTAGATGAGAGGGCGGTGACTGTGGATGCGGGACAGTGGCGGCGGGGAGCGGTAGCGGCGAGGGCAGGTATGTCGTCGGCACAGACAGAGGTGATGGCTTGTCTTGGCGACTATGCTGTGTCGGCGAGAACGGTGTTGGCGGTGGCGGGGGGTGTAATGATTGTAACTGTAATGATTGTAACTGTAATGATTGTAACTGTAATGATTGTAACTGTAATGATTGTAACTGTAATGATTGTAACTGTAATGATTGTAACTGTAATGATTGTAACTGTAATGATTGTAACTGTAATGATTGTAATTGTAATGATTGTAACTGTAATGATTGTAATTGTAATGATTGTAACTGTAATGATTGTAATTGTAATGATTGTAACTGTAATGATTATAATCATACTTTATAAAATTCTATAGGAGCTTTGATCATGACGCATTCAACTGGGAAGTATCCACTAATATGAATACTTAGGCACGTGGGTTCTTGAGACATGCGGTCACCCGCTAGCAGCCCTCAGCTTCAAGAGTAAGCCCTTAAGGTGACGGACGACATGTCCGAAGTAGAGGCACGAGCACAGAGAGGCGGTTGACGCCTTGTGGCCACATCATGTTTGGGGAAGGGAGGCCACGTGCCACCCAAGTGGAAGCGTATGATGAACAAAGCCCTGAGTACTATAAAATACGCCCACGGGCCCCTCCCGGGGGACTCTCTGAGCTACCGTTTACTTGGACGGTCTCCACGTCACTTAGATGTAACTTTGATTTCTGTGTAACTTCATTTCTGTGAAAGTAAAGGACTCTTGTTTCGACATTTGCTAAAACATATTCTGTCTTTCATTTTCACTTGTGCTGATCCACCATCCTGCAGTCTTCTGAAGGGACTTAGCTCCCAAGGACCCATAAATTCTAAATAATTTGTGATACGCGTTTGCTGCTTTAACTGCGACGCTCTGCCTGCCTATATAATTGTGGGTGCAAGCGGGGCCTAGCAAGCAGCAACTCAAAGTATTACAGGGGTGGTGATTTGCTACGTAGGTGATGAGAGTAATCATGACGACGGGGGCTGTAGATGAGAGTGCGGCAATGACTGCGGCGGCTGCAGGTGCGTCTGTGGCGTCGACGGCGCTGGCGGCGCTGCGTGCCGCCTCGCGGTGCGTGTCCTGGAGGTGGGAGTGGCGCCTCGCCGGCGCCGTCGACGCCACGCAACTCTTTATCTTCTGAACGCAGCGCCGCGGTTAAGCATTTCAGCCGGAAACGGAGCTCTCGGGAGGACGGTCGATACAGCCGATTCCATTGTATTCTGCTGCTTCGGGATAGAAAATCTGGTGTTTAAGTGGGCTAAACAATGACTTTCTGACGTTTATCTTCGAAACATAGCTAAGAAAGCTGTGAAAGCATAATATTACAATGTTAAGCATCAAGTTTAGTAGTTGAATATGAAGTTATTGAGTAATAGAGAAATTAAACCGAACGACGTCGTGAAATGGTGAGCACTCGTAGCATTCCGGACATTGCGACATTAAAAAAAGTCCCCTCTGTCCAAACGCGGTGTTAAACCACGAGACACGTCCCTTAATTGAATGCCATTTGATCATATTCCAATGTAAATGAATGGTTATCATGACGGTAAATGTGGATGGGAGGGAAGAAAATTTTACTATGAAAAGATGACAATGGACATTGAAGATGTTTGATGTGATAAGCGCTCTTGTTCACTAAACATTTTACGTGAGGGAACTGGATTTGAAGAGATTGCAGACCAGTAGTTTGTCCAGTCTGCGAAGTATCGATTACGTGTAATTCTGTTTTATTACGTTCTATTTCAGCTTGTCGGATTATTGTATTGAAATCCATGATAACTCTTCAGGTTCGGTAGTTCTTTTAACATTAATTTCAAACTCGCATGGGGCATCTTTCAGATGTTGTGGGTTCCGTTACATTTTCCTGTTGTAATTCAGTTGCTTTTGTAGGAATGAGATCTAGAAACCAATCAATTTATCTAATGAAGGAATCTATTGGATATTAGTGATAGAATTTTTGTGTCACACTATTCAGTGTTACGTAGTGTAGTGTAGTGTAGGATAGTAAGACCTTTGTAAGAAATGGGCATTTTCTCAGTGTTGAGATTTAAATATTACTTTTTCATGGGTGTTTGGAGTGAATGGATGTGGCTCGAACCCTGTTATTGTCTCTAACACAGTGGTAGATTCCTCATTTCTTGGGGTTAGAAAAATGCGAAGCTCTCGGCGACTCTCATGCGCACACCCAGGTTAGCGAAATACCAAGTGTAAGCTTCGATGAGCAGGCGTGATCCGAACCTGCGCTAAATATATGTATCTAGTCTTGTTTCCAGACTTTCTCATAAGCCTGAGGAAGGTTAACTAGGCCTCAAGGTAGTCAGTATTATAATATAATTATAATAACAATGACAATAATATTGATAATAACAATAATAAAACTCTATTTTTTAAGAGTCTCCGGTTATGAGGCCTGCCCTTCCGCTTGTTCATTAAATCTACCACAATATAGTCAGTTATCAAATCGCAAATTGTAAGTGATCTTGACTTAATTAATGCAGTCAGTACTGTAATTTTCAACAATGATTTGTGTCAAACACTGCTATCTCCGGCATAAAAATGGTTATTCGCGACATATTTTTTGTCTTGATTTGTGCACAGTTCACGGAAGTATTTAATGTTAACGTTTGTTCTGTACGCGTTCTTGCTGTTCTGTACTGCACTTCATCAATTATGATCTAATTTCTTGCGTCTCCACGATGGGATGCAAGTCCTGCTTCGCGGCAAGGAGCGCCCCTCCCTTCCTGTGTCGACCTCTTCGAGCTGGCGGGGTGCCCAGCCGGCGGGACTTATCTTCCGTTTACGAGGCCGTCGTTGGGAACTCCAGTGGCCCTTCGACGAATAATTTATGGGTGCCGGGATTCGAGTGGAGTGCATGATGCTGCGAGCCCTTACCGCAACGCACGGCATGGGTGCGGTAGGGCCGGCGTGCACGGAAATTATCTACAATTTTTATTATTATTATTATTATTATTATTATTATTATTATTATTAGCGTATAGGCCAATACTGACCACGCTTCACGATTAACGTGTGTAATTCTTCCAGGATCAGCTTTTCAGCTGTATCCTTGGATTACAACAAGGTTGTTACGCCTTGAAGTGTGAATAATGAGATGAAAGGATGATGATGATGATAGGTGAAGGGACAATCACAAATATGACAATGTCTACGCAGGACTCGAACCTGCAGCCTCCTCGGCACAGACGACGGCTGCCGCAACCGTCTGCGACACGGGGCCGACATTATTATTATTATTATTATTATTATTATTATTATTATTATTATTATTAAACGCCTACAATTATGGTAGTACGAAAGTATATCGTTTCAAATACATAAAAGAAGAGTATCGGAAAGGTTGCAAAAAAAAATCATTCAGCTTTAATATGACATACATTTTTACTGATCGCTTAATCACATAAACGTTCGCGCATTGTTGGAGCACATTGTTATTATTATTGGTATTATTGATGTTATTATTATTGGTATTATTGATGTTATTATTATTGGTATTATTGATGTTATTATTATTGGTATTATTGTTGTTATTATTATTGTTTTGAATATGGTAGACGATACACGGACCGTAGACGTTATCTATTGTATTAATGTGACCGAAGGAATTTCAGGAAAAAATCATTTTCATCTTCAAGGGGGAAAGCCGGTCCACGATTAAAACTGTTTTCTTTATTCTGCTTCTTTTTCCTCGGGTCACGATCCGCCAAAAAAGCATTGTGTGAAACGCTTTCTCTTTTCATGATGCAGCTTGGTTTTATTTACCTTCCTTAGAGGTCGTCGCCAGGATATTTTAATTCCTTTGGTCACCTAGGATCCACGACCTTGATGTCTCAAAGTTTCTATTGTGTCTCCAGTCTTCCTGACGCTGCTTGCTTTCTTTGCCAGAACCTGGCAGTGGGAGACAGCCGGGCGAAACGTTTTCCTGGTGGGAATACAAACTCCGTGGTCTGTTAGACGTCAAGAGGACTGTATTTGAAGAACAGTGGGTCTAAAATAGTTTAGCTCCGGACCAGATCGCTTACCTTCTAGTACACACGACCAGGAGTGGTTCAACAGAAGGCCTTTTTTTCGTACAGCTGTTCTGGAAAACATTCGTCACCATAAATATACAAATAGCAGAACCCGACTGTGTTTCCTGACATATTGAACAGCAGTTTCCTTGTTTGTTCCTTTGATTTACATTTTTTCTGGTACCCTGAAACAGTGTTATGATTTCGGTATACAAAGTCAAGAAAGAGTACAACAATCTTCCATTTTTTATTACTTATCGATTTGTTTACGAACAACTCTTTCCATTACTTGGTCCGAAAGTTTCAATTCCTTGTGACAAAATATCTGCTTGTATGTACTTTAACTCACGCCTTACATTGCTCCAGTAGAAAAACCAAATGAAGTTATTTCTACGTCTGCACTTGTGGTGGGGCATGAGTCGTCAAGATTGTACGGCTTCCTGGAAGGCAAACGAGTAGAGGTGGAAGTTTCGTACGAAGAAGCACACTTGTTTTGGCTCCCACTTCGGTGTTCGAAAGCGATCACCAGTGTCTCCACTTCTGGAGGATGTCCAGAGAAGATTGATGTCCGGATGTTTTTGTTAGAAATATTTATCGTGTATGTGATGAATCATTGTGCTATTTATTTGAACGTAAAGATGCGAAATTACTACCAGAATAGTGATTGTGTTTATCCTACGTTTTCAACGAAATTTTTATTCTGTTATGTAATAAATGATTATCACATACTTACAAACTAATTATTAAACAGTAACTTGATTGCAAAATTCCTACCACTTCTTTGCTGCATATTTAGGGCATACATGATGGAAATCTCTTAGAATCTCGAAATGAGCCTCAACTGAACTTTGCAAGAACTGGTAGAAAAATAAGTGAAATAGTGCTTTTAGAGATGTAATATAATCAGGAACGATGTCGAGATAGATGGACAGTCATATTAGATAAGTTTAGTAAAACCGGAGGTGCACTCATGATTCAGTGATCAGAGTCCCGAAAGGGTTCTATTCTTTTTACTTTTTTAAAATTTCATTTCATTTCGGGGCAGAATCATTCCGACATCATTATATCCAGAAAATTATTTCTCAATTCAGTTTTTCTGACTTCAGAAATGCAAAAGTAACTCAATGGGCATGGGTCATCGTGTGTAGTCTTCCCTGGTGGTGCGAGTCATACATTTCAATTTTCTTCTGGCAATTCTATTTTCGCAATATTACTCATTTTTTCTTTTAATATATATCTGGTTTGTTAGCACTTCGCCGGAATTAGATCAATTGATGTTTCAAAAATCAATTCTAACCCTGTTAGAAGGTTAGCGGGGGCTTTGAAATTCCGTTCGGGAAAATAGGAGGGGGGGGGATAAAAACGACTTGGAATGATTTTAAATTATTTTGTAGCGAAAGTAATTGTTGGCGTCTAATGTATTTTTTTTCTTCCTTTTTTATTAGCATTATAAACGACTTTTTCCCCTGCAATAAATTCTTTATAAGATTAAGGCGTTTTATGGCACTTTCCGTCCTCCCTGCGTGACGTCTAAATTGCCAACATTGTTGGCTTCTGCAAAACAGCTTTTCAAATTTGTTCCAAAACTATTTTTTTTTATTTTTTTTTTTTTATAATTTCATAAAACTATTGTACAAAAAATAGTGATTGCAACTTGTATATAATGTTTCTTGATTACATTCGAACAAATTTGAAAACGCACTCTTAGCGCCGTTTGTTTTCAGAAAAATTACTTATGCAATATAGTGTAATATTATAGAGTAGTTGCGTAATATAATATTGTATTACCGTTGAATTTACGTTCATATTGAATTATGAACGAGAATGTACGCATTTTTCCGCGTCGTTGAGTGAAAGAAATGATGGGCACCTTACAAAACAAATTCACGAGATAGCTCCGAGGATTTCGTAAGAACTAGTACTTATATTCCGGTAATGCGTTTTTGACGTGCTGAACGACATCCCACAAAAGTTAGTTGAATAGAGCGTAGTCACTTCATAATATTTATATATTTCAGCAAATAAATCTTTTCAGATGCACTGCAACCAACGGTTGTTTCAAAACCAAAAATGCGTTAGGTAAGATCCACACGATATGATTATACGATTTCTCTGACTGATAAAAACGTCATAAATACAATACTGTAAGACATTCTGGAGTTAATGTTTGGAGGTAGATCGGATGAAAATGTATACCAGTGGTCACCCACAGCAGAGGTACGTTACTGATATCCATTGCATGCAGGTGAATAATCGCGAATGCTTTACGTCATCTGGATTCGCCCTACCTGAAAAGCGAGCCTGAGAGCTTGCTGCTACAGTGCAAACCGATAGCTCGTAATAAAGAGCGAATTGGCAGCGGAGATGTGGCGCGGTTTACGAGGGCTGTTTCGCCGGAGATGCGCCCCGTAAAGGCGCCGGCTGGCCCTTAACGCCGCGAGGCCGTGCCCCCGCCCGCACGCGAGAGCGGGGTCACCTCACGAGGCCGGGTCAGCGCTCAGCCCGGCGCCGCCCGGAATATATCCACGCAAATCCTAGCTTTGTCGGGAAGGTGGTTATGCATATTAATCACGAATTTACATCAGTTTATTTCCAAAGTTCAAAATTATATGGTTCAAAACTAACTCAGAAAAAAATCTTCGTAAGATTTACTATGGGAGAAAATGACCTTTGGGTGGTTAAGTGGATAAGATGGATTCAATTCGTATTGCAGTCTACGGTTGTTGGTTACAATCCAATGAAGAGAATTGGTAAGTCGATTGTATAAGCAAGGGAAGCAGAGATAATTGGAAAAACTTAAGTATTGAAATGATCTCTCATAATGTCTGGTTCACATAATGAATAGCCGAAGTGGCCATTAGAAAGTATTGCCTGCTGATTTGCCTCTCGCTTCGTAATAAAAATTAACTTGTGTAGGGTTTCTTTTATGGCATTCCCTTTTGTAGAAGTCGCCATAATTGTTTGTCTTCTTAATATGGACAGCGTGACGTATGTCATGAGTTACCCAGGGGTTGTCGGGGATGGCGGTTAGGAGACGTGCTCAAGCCGCGTAATCGCCTCGTTGCCGGCCGGAGCGAAGCCGCCCGCCCACGAAATGCGATTCGCAGCTGGACTCTGACGAGATGTACTCCTTTGGGGTTGTGAATCACGAGTTTGCGAGAAACCTTTGTTGACGGTGCTCGGAGTAGACTTCGGCAGATGTCCGCAGAGGGATGTGAAAGTCGAGAAGTCAAAGAGTATTTGTGTTCGCAGACGCATTTCATAATGATAGAAATTATCAGCTAAGTCCTCCGATAGAATCAACAGTACGAAATAGACAAGGTATTGATATAATCGATATTGATATAATCGGATGTTAAAAATTGAGCGACTTTTTATACTCCATTAAAACAAAGAGGAAAGCGAATGTTTAAAGTAATATTTAATTAATATTGGAATAAGCTTACCTCTGGTTTAATAACTTAATTTATAAAACATAATTGCAACCTAGAATTTACGTCCATAATTTTCGCAATTAGTGTGGCTTTGTTTCCAAAATAATAATAATTGTTAGTGTAAAAAGTGATTGCGAGGTGCCAAAAGGGAAAGTTTAGCTTGTGAAACAACGCTCGTTAGATTCTTTCGTTCAGCTGCGAAACTTTGTGACGGAGTGTGCACGCCGGATAGCAATGTTGCTGATGGCTGAGACGGCGGCGGTCCCTTTGCCCTCATCTCGCTTGTGGACACGCGGCAATTGAGGCTGAGGAGAATGCGTATCTGACAGCGGCTGGCATGCTGCCACGCGTCCGAAATAGCCCGGTGCATACTTAACTCGCCGAATCGCCGCTGTTACCGCCCGTGAGGTAATCTCCATTAAAATGCGCGGGCGCCCAAAGCCACGACAGGCCATCCGTCCCCAGCTGTTCGCGGGCTCAGCGTTCGCCCCGCCCCGTTCTGCCCCGCCCCACCCCGTTCTGCCCCGCCCCACCCCGTTCTTCCCCGCCTCACCCCGTTCTTTCCCGCCCCACTCCGCCTCGTTCTACCCCGCCCCGCCCTTCCCCGCTACGGGGAAGTCAGGTGTGGATTGCCCGAGTAATGAAATTATGGCCCGCGACCATATAAATTGTTTAATTGTGTCCCTCGAGGCCTTGAAAGTTGGAAACCCCGGCAGTCACCAACGCCCATTCTTGCGCTTCGAGAAAGAGAATAGGAGGGAAACGGCTCCCCACGGCCGTGGTGGCGCCCCGGCGCATGCCAGGGTGTCGACGGCAACGACAAGGGCTTGTTTACGCGCCCGCCCAAAATGAACCCGCCCCCGCGCCACGCGCCGGCCTGTCCCGCTCCGCCTCGCCCACTGGGCCGAACTGAGAAAGAAGCAAGCCCAAAAAGTCGAGAATTCTGGAATGGGAATTATAATATTAATATATGTAATTTTCTTTAGTGTTGTTTAAACTGTCGTTACAGTTTGTGAATCCTTAATCTGACTATTAAAATGAAGTTAATGAAAGTCGTGGCGTACGTGAAAGTCACTACTAAAACACAGGAAATGCGTTGTAGTGTACATTTTTTTTGTAAAAGAAAAATGTCGATGTAGGGAACAATTGAAACGCTAATGAATGGGTGACTATATTAGTGTTTTATTCTTAGTGTGTAGGAGATGTTAATTCGATATGTTTTCGTTAAATAGCCAACAAAAGAGGTCCAACTGCGCTGCATTGTTACGCGTAAGATACTGATTTTTTTCTCGTATGGGTTTGACTGAGAGAACACAGTCAAATACGTATACGTACGATTCGTCTACGCGCAAGTATACATGGAGGAAAAAGCTTGTGCGGCAAGCAGAAGGCATGAAAGTGGAGGGATTACTGGAAAACGTTAAGAAAATATACACGCCAAGTTATTTTGAAGGTGCATGCGCATACAATGCGTTGGACAGCCTCAAGGATTTTTATGTTAACGCGAGGGCCGAATGCCCGTGCCTCATCCTCACCTTGAAACTGCATACCGAAGCGGTAGCTTCCTCGGGAAAATGGTTTAGCCCCTCACAACGTGGCTTGCATAGAATGCGTCGATAATTTATTACGCGTTGGACAGACTCACAGATGCTTCGTGTTAACGCGAGGGCTGAAGGCACGAGCCTCGTCCTCAACTTGAACACGCATAGCGAAGCATGACTTTCCGCAAGAAGGTGCGTTGGCCGTGTACACCAATGACTCATTCTCGGAATCCACAGCGCGCATGAACGAATCGTATCACAAACTGCATTTCTATCGTTGGCTGTCCAATGTAGATTTCTTGCATGCAAAATATCCTCAAGCCTAAAAGAAACCTCCGAGCTAAATTTAAAATCGCCTGTTCGCTGCGCGAGTGGTACCTTTTTTTCTCCGCTAGAGAGTGAAAAAAATGTAGCAAAATTTGTGGTCAGCCGCAAAACCAGGCGTGACGACCCGAGTCTCGCCAGGTAAAAGAAGGCATCATTGTATTGAATTGAATAGAAAAGGAATTTGTTGCGCGGTTCCTTCCAGTGTACAGAAAATGATTTGTCTGTTCGCTGAATGAGTTGTGCGCACTGTGTTGCCATTGTATTGAAATGCCCTTTCTGGCGCCACCTCGCACTAGTCAGCGCAGTTGGCCGCTGCGCCGAGCGGCGGAGGCGGTGGAACGCGGGCACTAGAAGTTTCTCCGATGAATGGACTGGCCTCCTTTAGAGTACGGTATAGGGTAGCACTGCGTTACTCTCCATTACATCAAACTGGATAGTTAATAGATTTCGAAAGAACGGAATTAGTTTCCATTACATTGTCAGTTTTTTTCTTCTTCTTGCATTCGTATTTGTCTTTCTCCGGTGCCGTAACCCTCATGGGCGTTGGCCTGTAGTACTTGCAGAACTGCCGCAGTCACTTCTATTAGATTAAGAGGATGGGGGATCAAATCATAGCCCCAGCCATGATAAGAGGAGTGAGATGTGAGGAAAAGAAGATTGTTTTTAAGACCCGACCTGAAAGTACTGCTGCCTGTCTCTAGAAATTCTGATCCAGACTGTGGCATGTCTCGACATTAATTTCCATTTCAATAATAATTTCGTTCAATTTTTCTAATCTTTCTTGCAATAATAAATATGTACATGTGAAAGTTACATCTTCCTTTGGTGCCATATTCCTAACGGAAAAGTGGCCGACTCTCCCAAAAAGAAAATCTAACCAACCAACTAAACAAACACATTCTGGGCTTCTCTGGAATATTGATGGTTATACGGTAAGTGGTTTCTGAAGCTCGATGGAGTGGCTAAAGAAGTATCTTTCAAAAATGTATAACTTTTACATTTTTACTTACGCAAACAAAAATTAAAGAAATATATTTCCCTTATGTATTGTAATGAATCTTCAGATGCAATTTTGGTGGTTGTTATTGCAAGTTATCTTGAATCAGTGAAGGAATAACTGCATAGGTTAACAACTAAATGAAGTAGGTGAAAATTATACAGTTAGTATGTGATTGAAACCCCAAAAATCGTATTTGTAATGTAATAAGGTCCTCAAATTGTTCTTGATCTTCAAATTTATTTTATTCGGAAAGACTTTGCAAATGAACCTTTATAGTTCCCGAATGGCTCTTTAAAAAATTGTGCTTTATACTCAAGACTCAATTTGACGCGTGAAAATGTCGGGAAGTTGGATATGAAACGATTAAATAAGAAAATGGACGACAGAACATTCTTACTCAATGATAATTCAAGTTTAAACACTTAAATGAAAGCTTATTAAAATCTGTCCAACAAGGAATTGATTAAAGGTAATCAACTAATGATTAATTGAATTCTGCTGAATCAATTATTTGAGTTTTTCTTGACTATATCATTGGTCACATTCTCTGCACTGTGAGTGTACCAACAACATAAGATGCAAATTAATGTACCTACAAAGCAATCCGTAGTAACCTTGTACAGTATTATAACGTGAACTTGCCGAGAACAGGTTTTTAAGCTAATGATAGCGAATGAAAAACATCGTTACTTATTCTCACTTTATCTCCGTAAATTGAGTAGAGTTCCTACTAACGATGTCTTACCTCTCGAAATGAATAATGACTGCAGTACTGTCACAGACACGTACTGACCCGGTTAAGACTTCATCGGCAATTACGCGATCAGGACCATCTGTCTTGTTGGCTCTCTGCGAATTGCTTTTCTTTTTTTTTTTCACGTTGTGTAAAAATGCAGCGTAATTGGGCTAAAAACTAAGAATTCCTACTTCACCAAGATTAATCGTACTACATTATAAATCACTGTTAAATGGTAATATACAAAAACTTGTTTCGAGTCCCGAAAATAAGTGTTTCACAGGAAAAGGCAACATAAGGTAGATATGAGCAGAGAAGATTCTCATCTGCGTTGACCAAAGTAGCTTAGGTATTTTTTTTTCGTGTTTGTTCAACTTTGCGAAGAAGGCACTGCTATTTCACGTTAAGTTCTTTTTTCTTTTTTTCTTTTGAAAACCGGTGACATCACAACCTAATATCGTTTTTAGTCGAGACGCTCAGGCAGGGCCTGCTCTTTTGTCCATCAAACTCTGTATATAGTAGTGTAGTGCGTGATTGTGTATGCACGTAAGGACATGGAAGAGAAAGGAAAGATTGCGCGGTCTGTGGATGAACTGCATGAACCACCCGTGACAAAATGCGCAGATGTTTTCTTTTTTTCTTTTCATTTAGTTACTTCTTTTTCGGTGTGGTGACCTTTCAAGAGCTTTTGAATACAATAGAATTTTCATTGTTACGAGTGGGAATCGTTGACTTTTTGAGCTTCACATCGCTGCTCCATTTGTTAGGTGTTTAATTTAGAAAGGGCTTGATTTAGTGTTTATTTAATATTTATATACATTAATATTATACTATTTGTCTTTGCTTTATCATATACTTTACGCGGTGTGAAATTTCTTTTGAGAATTTGGATTTAATTCGACTAGGGTGCACAGTGCGCAGTTTCTAAAACTAGTTTACTCCGTTTTCCTGACAGTCGTGAACACATAATGCGTAGCAGAAGACAGCGTTGTTATTGATTGATTAATGATTTCGGGCGCGTCAACTGCTAAGGTAATTAATTAACGTGTTATATTCTCCATAGGTTCTTCTTCACGTGAAAAAAAATATATATTTTTTTTTTCATTGTTATGGATTTCACAAGATTTGCGCATTTGTCGGGAATGTACACTACTTTCGTTTTTCGAACATTTCGTCCCGAAAATTCGCAAAAAAATATTGAACTTCCTGACCTTGCATTCGTCAAGAAAACGACGAATTGTTTTAATTTAGTTTAGGTATGTTATTGTTCTCACAAAAAACGCATTCCTCTAGTTACTAGTACTCTATAATCTCAATTGAAGACTTTAGCTACTGTCGAACGTTGATAATTCGGCGTTTCGAGAATCTCGCCCTGGGAGTCCAGTGACTGGACCGTTTCTGGCAAAGGCTGCTGGGCGACTTCGCCTTTGGGGAGAGTGGAGGATTTGTAACTTAGACTGTCTAGCGTTAACTGTCTTGCTTTGTGTTGAGCTGATGTCATTGTCGTGTGTACTGCCGTTGGTTTACATTGTCGGATCGTTCTCACTACACCTTTGTAATTGGAACTCAAACAGGGAATCTCTTGTTATCGTATTTATCCTAGTATCTAGCTCTAAACTTAAACAATGCCTTATGTTGAAAACAATATTAATCGGCTTTTATCGGGATAAGAAAGGTCTCATAGTCCGTTCCCTTTGGGAACAAATATTCCATTTCGTGACTCAACATATTCAGACACAATGTGAAAGTAAATTAAAATGGTAGCAGTATATAGAAAACTAAATGGACCAATAAAACTAGATGAATAAAAACTTCAATTCAACATTAATAAAGTGAAAACTCTTTTACTAGTACTCGGTGTAGAGTCTTTCTCAGCCCATTCTGCTGTTGCGGAGTGTGGCGATGGTGCAGTCGTTTGAACAAAGGGTCAGTGGTCCCGCAGTGGTAATACTGCAGAATGCCGCAAGCGTGACTATGCATTTGGCAAGACTCAATCTCATTCTGTTCAGATGTGCAGGATGGAACACACTTGGCTAGATGGACGATTCATGTGCATGGTTGCGTCCATTTGTAGTTTCCTAGTCCACAAAGACATTCGCTCTCTCGCTCGATTCTGCCCGTGGTCTTCGTTACACGGATAAGGGTAACGCTCTCCTCCATGTTGTCAATCGAAATGTTTTTATTGTGCTTTCTTTCGATCTATACAGTTAGTGAGTATTGATTGTGCGTCCCTGAGAATGACTATGCATGAAAGGAAATGTTAAATGACCCTGATCATTTAAAACTGTCGTGTATATTTGGGCGTTGTTAGACGATAAGTAATTTGTTTTAATAAGGTTTCCTATCTGTTATGCGCCAAACCACTCTGCCATTGAAAAATATGCATAACCCTTACCTCAAACATTTCTTTGTTTTCTGTTCCGTCCGTACTGCTTTACAGATTTTTGCAGTTTTACATTCCTTTTTACTCCAACATGACATAACTCCCATACACTCTGACATTTAAGGCTACATGAGTTACATTTCCTGACTTAATTGTAATAAAATTGTACAGTCCCATAATGTTTCGGTGTTAGCTGGTTTCCAACATTGTTTTTCAATTTTCGTTGTTCATTTTGCTTATACCACAATGATCCTAGAGTACCAAACGATGTGAAGGTGTCATGGCTAGATCCTGAATTTTAATGACCTTAATATCACGAAATGTGCAGCATTTGACAGAAACATTTAAAAATATGGCCTTAAAAATTATGACTTCATAAGTTTATTTAAAAACTTGGCTAATTTTTTAATATAACAGGAAGTTCACACCAGAACAAATTGCGATACCTTCTTTTTGAAGTCGTTGATACTAGCGGTAGTTTTTAAATTTTTTGTGGCTCTGAAAACACGAACAATATAAGAGGGTTTGTGCACCCTCGAACGTTAAAGTACTATCGATCTTCTGCGCATGTGCAGTTAAAGTTTTGCATCACTTTAGTGTATTCTGCGCATGCGCAGAAGATCGATTGTGCTGTCCGCTATGTTGTACAAACGTCTTAATAAAACGTTTGTTTCCCGATCGGGAGCAAGGAACTCTCCAAAATCGGACCTGCATGCTGTTGCAGAACTTTAATTTCGGCTGGAATATTTCACTAGTTGTCGACGTTTAAAATACAGCTTTGTGATGTAATGGTTTGTGACATCTCTTAAAACATTGTCATGTGAGAAAGATTTTAAGCTTTTTATTCTTTGGTCGTATTGTAAAATATGACAAATATATGAATTTCTGTCAAAAGTTGGCCGAAATTTGACATTTTACTAAAAAAAGGTATAAATAAAGTGAAACTTGTTCTAATGGCCACCTCGATTGATTGTCTCTTCCAGCAATGCGCATATGTTCGTGGAATCTATTGATTGTTTCAAAAAGACATGTAAAATTCCCTCTTAAGCGGTCCCCTGCCTTAGCGGCAAGCGGCCAGGCACGTTCCTCTATTATATTGGGCTATCACATCAAGCGATTTTTTGTGTTGTAATATAACAAGGAGTGTTAAAGATTTCTGTTGGAATAAGGAAATAAATAAGGAAATTTAAAAAAAATGTTTTCTCTGCGGTTTCACATTTCCTCTCCGCTTAATTCCTAAATTCCTGCATCATTATTTTTATCATCTACTCTTTGTGTCCTTACTCATTGTCCCCAATTAGTTCAGTAGTTGAAGTACCGCCTTCGATGACACTTAATTTGGACTTGTCTCTAATAGTATAACATTCAGAAATAGGTTATAGTCATATTTCTGTTATTTTTGTGCAAGTGAACTTCAAGAATAAATCAACGTAGCCAAAATGCTGTATATATTGACCACGAGAAGTACCTCTTCCGTGGAAATGTGTTCGAAGATCAGCGCGTGAAATCCCACGCAAAGTCCACCACCCAGTCGAGAGGCGGCTGTGTTAGTCGGCCGGCGCGCGGTGTCACGTTGGCCGTTTATTGAGCCGTTCGTTCACCTTGACTTCTGGAGGAAGCCCGCCCTGCGGAGAATCCGACCACCAGCCCTCCCACCCACGCCTGCCCCGTTGGGATTGGTAGGGACATTTGATATTTTGTAGTGTCAGTAATCTAATGTCTTCGATATCGGTACTGTAGTGCAAGAATGTATAACATGGTAATATCGATTGAGCAATATCGATATCACGATATTATCGATTAAATAACACAGAACCAAAATGCCGATTCCTCAAATAGTTAAGATATGAAGTGAATGATGGAACAATAGTACAACGACTGGCAGCGAAAACGGGTGAACGCAGAGAAAACCTCTTGCAAACCTGCTTTAATCCATCACAAATATCATGGACATTAAACGAATTTTGAACCTCTGTACCCCAGAAATGGAAAGATGGAGTGATCTGGCCACTAAACCTCTGTACTCCGATTTAAACATAGCGGCACTCCAAGGTCACGAGCTGAACTTAAGAGGTGGCTACTGTCAGCGAATCGGGAGCTTCGTTAGAACTTAGTTTTGGAATTGAAGCTTCCGAGTGGATGACTACGCGTTAATACTGAGTGCGACGCAGGGAAGGGTGTAGGTGCGGCGGTGGGCATGAGCTTCGGCCCGCGTCGGTGGCGCCGGGAGCGCTCGCGCGGGCGCGGTGGTAGGCGTAGGCGGCGCCTGACCTGGGCCAAGGCCGGTGCGCGTCGGGCCGTGACGGTGCAGGCGGCGGCGACGGCGGAAGCGCGCGGCGCCCTCGCGCGCAAGTTACCGCGCCGCATCGACCCAGTCTCTGGCTCACTCGGCCTTGCTCTCCTCCCGTCCCCGTCCCCGTTCCCGTCCCCGTCGCCTTCGCCTTCACCCAGCCCTAGCCCTTGGTGAATTCAGTTCCGAGCTCGTCCCTCCATTGTTTCATTAAAAATATATTTCTAAAATGTGAATTAGTTCCTGAAAAGCCGGCAGTGATATGTAGTGCCATTAATGAATGCAGTAATATTGCAGAAAAAAATTGTTTTTGTGGGGAGGGATCTTCTTGCTCTGGGTGTGCCTACGTCTGCTGATCACTCTGGGAAATACCTTAGGCTAGCGCCCCTCGTCTGCTGATCATGTAATATCACATCAAGTGCTATTCTTTCCTATACTATCGTGCCTGCCCATACCTCTATGAATCAATGATTTTCACGACGTACGAGTATATGATTACTATGTTGAGGTATGAATGAGGATGGATCAGAGGTGGATTAAGAGTCGGGGAAAACGCGAGAAAGCCTGGAACACCTGTCGGAACCCATTTCGGCTACCACAAAGTCCGCATGGGCTGAACGGGATTTGAACCCCGACGGCCGGACGTGCGCAGCCAGAGCTCGTGTTCATCGGCGTTGTGCTGCGCCTCTCCCCCCCCCCTCCCGGGTCCGTCGTCGTCGCGCGCCAATTCGCGTAATGCTGAGAGCGCTCCGGGGTTTCCCGTCAGTCCTCAGTCCTCGTCGGCACGCAACGCTGGAGAGTCGCCCCCGCGACACGCTGGAACACGGCGCTCGTAACGACCTCCCGGCCACTAAGTGGAAGCCGGACAAGTGCGCGCGCGCTTGTTCGCACGAACAGGTGGCTGCGTTGGGTTCTCCGCCAGACGACTTGCCTTCCACGATGCTTGTACGATTGCGCAAGTACATTTCGTAATGGAGTCTGCGCGTAGGGCTTCAGATTTGCAGAGAAGGTGTCGTTCAGAGGAGGTAGTGGAACTTTTGACATGGGCGTTACCCCAATATTCTGTCAAGCCATAAAAATTTAATGAAACATGTTTTGGCGTGACAATCAATACAATAATGCCTATATCTTGTAGTTACCGACCTATTTGGAGTCTACACGTAGAGTTCATTCGGAATGATTTATGTATTTGTATTTTATAATGAGATTATTCTAGTTCGTTGAAAGGCTGTAAATTGAAATGTGTTCATAAGGAAGAACTTTTGTTTATGCCAGTTGTTGATAGCTTATTTGCCCTTTTTATGCAAATGCATACTCTGCAGTGCAATGGGCATGTGTCGGGAGGATAAACCCATCAAGATAGACAAGTTGAAGAAACTGTTTGGAAGCATCAAAAGACATTTGACCGTCATTGACTCTAGAATGCAGAGCTATTCTGTACATGTTGGTGCAATTTTTCTCTTTTTAGACAGTGAATTATTGTTAGCCCCTTATATTTGCCTCTCAGAGCTTCCCTCTACAAAGGTTCTTGTTTCTGCCTGAATGCAGTTCGAAATAGAATAATAAGGTTAATCTTATTTTCTAGTATTAACATTATGATGTATTTCTTCTTATTTACTTTTTATTGTATTTCTCTTTCTAATTTTCATCTCTTTATAGCATATTTCACCCAATTCAACTATTTCATTCTCTGCTCTTATTAAAACTTGCTCTTAAATCATTTCCTAAACTGCGCTCTTTATGAAGTTCGACTTCCTCATTCTCATACTCCCTCTGTGGGTGAAAGAAGCGTAGCGAAATTTGCGTGGTCAGACGGAAGAGCGGGCCTAATGACCTGAGTTTCGCCACGTAAAATAAGGTATCAATTCAATTCAAATCTGTGTTCTCGTGTAGTGAACCATTGTAGAATGGAAAATAATTTAGTCTCTTCCGGATAGTATAATATTCTATATTTCATCTTACGCTTCTGTATTTCCGCTGTCCTGTTGTACATATCCATAAAACCTTACGTAGTACACTTTTCGATGAAATTTAATTCATGTCAGTTTTACATTTCCTTCACAAATGTTGTTTCTTTTGGAAACATGATAATCTAATTAAGTTCGACTAATCAAATTTGCTTACCTTTTTCGTGCGTTATCTTTTGAGTTTTCTGTGCCCGATATTGGACGTAATTAATTTTATCACATTTATTGTGAGACACCTTTTGTCGCATTTATTGTCACCTTATTATTGGAAGTTATTTTTTAAATGATTTAGAATAATTGCTGACACCCGCTTTATCCCTACGCTTCTTTTCCCCTTCTCCTCCTTTACGCTCACCCCTCTTCGCCAACAACCTCTTCCGTCCCCCCCCCCTTAGCACCCATACTCTCCACCTCCGCCCATCCGCCGCCTGGCCCCCACGCCGTTGCTTGCCCGACCCCACTCCCAGCACGCAGCCCCGCAAAAATGATTTCCAGGGCTGGCTCGTGGCGCGCTTGGCTCCTCCCTGGGGGAGCCACCGTGCCCTCTGCCCTTGACGTCCCGGAGGCGTTGCCCGAGGGCCGGGTTCGCCTGTTGGTGGGCCTCCAAGCGGAGCGCGGCTGCGCGGCGCCGCTGAATCACGGGCGTTGGAGGCGCACCAAGGCCCCGCCCACTGCCAGAGTTTTTGCTCCTTGCTGCGAAATGTATTTTCTTTCCGCATATTCTCTGAGTGGTTCTCGTTGTCCTGTTCGCGTGACACTGTTCGTGCGTATTTGCTCTTAGTTTTCTTCTTTCTTTTTATGTCGATTGCCTTCAAAGTTCGGGCTTATAGAAAAAGTTGGTTGTTTTTTTTTTTTTTTCTTCCTCGAACTTATTGCAAAGTTCGGATTTAAAGACTTCGGAGTGCATTGCCTTGCTAGTAAAAGCTAGAGATATTAAGGATTTCTTCGAAGGGAAATGAACTTTACCATCAGTTGTGTACATTCTGGAAGCTTTCATTCCGTTTGTGTGGGTTCTCGTTTATTTGTGAAAGCCTTAGCTAATCGATTCTTTTTGCATTCATTTTACTTACATTTGCTCTTTTTATACTACGGACAAAATTTAAATTAAAGAATACTTCGTTTTTTCTCTTGTTAGTTTGCAGAGAAAACAAACAATATGCAACCCCCACCTTCACTCAGGGAAGGCAGTTTATTTTAATACGTCGTCATACAGGAAGTAAATTGATAGACTAATGAACGCTTTGGCGCAGTTGTAAGTAGTGGTTCATGATGCTTTTCTCTAAAATAACTTACTGTACATTGCCATATATTCGTATATTACAGTGGCGACTGTAGTTTTTGGAGTCTTGAAATCAACATTTAAAGTCCATTTGAGTGCACGAAATGTTCCACAGCATTCGTTTGTGCAAGGGAAATATTAACCTCATGACTAGAGAATGAAATTTATTATAGTAAAAAAGCATTATATATAATATATAATTTCAAAATGTGTAAGAAAGAATCTGAAATGTTCCGTTTCGAAGTATAAATGTATTAAAATGTAGCGAAATATCTACAAGATATATATGAGCTTTAAGTATGTAAAATAAAAAATGCTTCTAATTCATTCACAATGCATTGTAAACTCTCAAAAATATTGGGTAGAAATAACTTTTTCGTGTAAAAGTACGTATTTACTTAAATTCAGTCACTCCTTCAGCTACTCACTATCATCTTTCAAACCTTGAAGGGCTAAGGATTTATAAAGTTTATTCTCGAAGGGGAGGGTGGGGTGATTTCATTGTTCGTGCCGAGGTCTCCCTTTACTTTGATCTTCTGGCGGTGTTTTCCTTCCCCAATCTAGGCACCAACAGGCAAGCCTCACTTAATGGAACACCAACCAGGCTCGCGAACGTTGCTTGTTCGTGTGTTGTAGGCCCTGTAGCTCACTGCTCCATTTTAAGACGACCGAGAACTCCTCTTTTGTCCTCATATCATTCATTTCTCGTAGAGCTTCACACCTTAAAATTTTGCAGGAGTTGCCACGCTGGGAGAGGGAAAGACTTGCCCACTTTCCGCCCAAATATGCATTTTAATTACAGATCATATAAAAAGAAGCACATGCATCAAACGGAGACTATGCGCGGAGAGACGGGCCCATTATCTTCCGCTGCCTTGCACGCGTTCAGCGATAAATAACTGGTTCCTATGAGATACAGCGCAGTACTCACGCCGGCTTCACCAAGTTTTCAGAAAAGTTTGAACTGCAGCCGAGCCGCCGAGAACGCTGTCGTTCATACTACGTACCTTAAGCCCACTTAAAACGGACCTGTTTTCGTTCCTTTTTCTCCGTGCAGAATAAGATATGCTTTATTTCGCAGGACGAAGAACATCCACTTGACTTCACGTTACATCTGGCACTTTCCGGATCTACGTTGTACCAGCCAGCCAGTTTCCTTTTTTCACGCCATTCTGACAGGCAAACGGACAGGCACCGTAATGCTAGTCTATATCATAGTCGCCGTTTCTTTTCGCTTTATTGCAGAAGATAGTTCGGAACAAGATTCTTCTTATTGTCTTACACCCTTATGCGAATTTAAGATATTAATTGTAAGACTGCTTTATTGGATTGTCTCTTTTTTACATTTTGGAAGCTACACGTTTCCTTTCCTTTCCATTTGAAAATCTTCAGAGCATTGTAATTGTGGGTTTAGAGGGCTCTGGTGTCGCTGATAATATTGACAGGCTTACGTCGTGAAGGTTGTTAGCAATATGAAAGTAGAGAATGCGACTTATAGGTATGAAAAAAAAGTGCTATGCCACGGACGGAAACTGATAAATAACTCTTTTCTGGTGCAACTCATCCGGCCCGTGTAAAGTAAATTACTTTTGTCACACTTTTCTGTTATATTGCTTAAAAGCAACCAGAGAGAAGAATGAAAAGCCACTCTTAACGACCGGTGTCCATCAAGGATTCAACAGTCAGCCGTCCGTTAAAACAATAGCAACAAATGAGTTGCAGCTGAAGGCATACGAGTTCAATTCTATGAAAAGGTGTAGTTTATTTAGATAATTTTTATAATAAGATAGTATTAAGAAAAGTACTGAACTACACACGGCCGATATCGTAAATAATGGTCTTGGTTGGTTTTAACCCTCGACTAACGCCTCGGTTTGCAAACTACAAACGCGACCTCAGGTTGACAACCCATTCGTCCACATCTTGGGCCTTCCGTTTATTTGCTCTATGTCAGCCTAATGACGTTAATAGTGCTATGCAAACATGTGAATGATTATGGATATGTGCGTTGGTACGAGGGTAGACGTAGGTTTTCACTGTAATTGGTTTTCACTGTAGATTTTTTTAAAGATTATTTTTAAATGTATTTATAAATTGAAGTTAATAAATACACCTATTTTGCGAGAACATTCTTTTTCCGTCAAACCCTTATTCTTCCGTTTTCGCTCCTGCCACAGAAGTGAGGAACATTTTTCCCAGAAAGAGTACGCATTTTTTTCTTGGAATTACCTATATAATTATGGAATTTAATGTGCTTTTAAAAGAGGTCAAGCGGATGGGCCAACCTAATGGTCTGAGCCTAGACATTTATTTATTTGTTTGTTTATTTATTTGTTTGCGTGTTTGTGCGTTAGGTGCTGCTGGTGACGTCGTCGCGGCGCCCCGACCACTGGATCGTGCCGGGCGGCGGCGTGGAGCCCGAGGAGGAGCCCAGCGTCACGGCCATCCGGGAGGTGCTGGAGGAGGCCGGCGTGTGCGGGAAGCTCGGCCGCTGCCTCGGCGTCTTCGAGGTAAGGCGATCTCCGTGTCCCGCCCCACTGCCTCCCACGCGCAGGGCATCGAGAATAAGTAGAAGCAGAAATACACCCGACTTGGAATCGAAGAAGCCTGGGGGACAGAGTCTCTTGCTGGCGAAATTACCTTCCCGCCCATTTGAGGGGTTAGATATCAAAATCCGCTCATTTCCATTTGACGTGATTTTTACAGGAGAAGCATTAATCTTTTCCCGTTCAGTCGTGATACGGTACACGGATATGTTGTAGGTGGGAATAAGCTGAATATGAACTATATCACTTCATAACCTCTCAAAACTTACCAAAATAGGAAACAAAATTCGATACATTATTGTACCAGTCTATTTTCATAGTAAACGTATCATCTGGAAAGTCTCTATTGTTACAATGAAATGTGACAGATCTATGATCCCTCATCCTCGATTAATTGAATGTCTCGATGTGCCCGTCTTGTGACGAGAACAAAATAATCGTTTTAAATTTGGATTGTGAAATCTATGAAGTAGATACAGGCCATTGTAGGCCTTTGTGTAATGCAGATTTAAGACAACTGTCAGAAAATACAGAAAAAAAGTATGTCACGATGCCCTGTGTCCTTGAATTTTTGAGCTTTGTCATACACGTGTTACTGCACGAAGCATGTCGACAATAAGTGCATGAATAATGTTTGTATTAGGCTTTTGCTTCATATGAGCCTTTAAGATTACGATTGAAGGAAAGTTCTAGTTTCGTCAACGTTCTGAGAGCGGGAGCGTGTTACACTCACTAATCTCATCTTCTTGTGCTCTATTTAGCGCTCATAATATCTCCACATTTCGCCTCTCGGCGTCAGGCTTCCGTTTCATCGCGAGGGCTCTGTAAACCCGGAGTTTGTGCACACCATAGCGTCAGGACTATCGATCTTCTGCGCCTCAGCAGATACACTGAAGTTGTGTGAAACGTAAACTGCCCGTGCGCAGAAGATGGACTGTGCTTTAACGTTCGAAGCGGCACAAACTCCCGAACTACACAATCGTAGCAGCTCCAAGAAGAGTCGCCGAGAAGCCACTGCGTACACGACGTCTTTGCCTCTCTTTCTCCCATAAACATTCGGAGGGAGTTCATTGATCTCTTGCGAAACGGCTGCGTGTGAAAAAGCCATTTGCACGTAGGTGTGAATTGTTGAAAGGTTACAACCCAACACGCTAAGGACTCGCTGAGGGATAATAGTTCCAATCCGAAGACGATTGGTTTTTGCAAATAATTTTTATTACATCGGAGGGAAGATTTTATCAGTTCTTGGTAACATTGCTTATTTTACATCTGTTTTCAGAATTAATCTTTTATGTGGGTTAGGGTAGGGATCTCCATAGTACGCCACCAGCAGGTTCTAACTGTTAATATTTTTTTTAAAATATGCTGAAGTATGTGCCTACTGTTCAGAGACATCGGCTGGCAAGCACGCGCTCAACAACTAGTGATAAGTCATGTCTGAGCTTGATTTTACAGTTCTCATTTTTAAGCATGCTTAAATGTAATATTTGCAGGACTTGTACAAGAACGGCGAATAATAGTACGAGGTCTGTCTAAGAATATTTAGATTTCATTTTGATGATTCAGGAAGTTTCCTGTTACTGTTACGTACTAGTTGCGTTTATAAAAAGAATAAGAGCGATTATTTCAATTAGTATTCTGTGTAACTACTGTGTTCTCTTTTTCAAATGTTTACCATACGCGCTTTTTCCCCGCAGCTAAAAATACCCAACCGATCTGCACGGTAGTAGGTTTTATTTCTTCGCAGCTTGTGCTGTGCTGATGTGGCTTGAACCTCCAGGAGTGGCTTTGCCGACCGGCACTGGCGGCGCACCTTCGGTGTAGACGCCTCCGTCTGCGCGCCGCGCGTCAGACTCCGCTTATCTGCGCTCGCGTTTGCGAAAGCGCTGCCGAGGAGCACAAGGGCTCCATTCAGCCGCCCCCTCGCCCCGCCCACCCCAAGGGCGACTCCCACCCGACACGCCATCGACTCGTGTCTCTGCAGTGCCTGGGCCTGGATGTCCTAGGGTTCCACTCCCGACGGTGGCAGGATTTTCGACTCTAGTTTCATACCTTGGTCGAATTCGCTATCTGAAGGAGGATTCTTGCGACCGGCTGCCCCAATCGCTAGTCTTCCGTGGTTTCTCCAAACATTGCGAATGCTGGAGAAGTATTTTAAGAAACGGGCCCACGATCTAGTAGGAACGACAAGACCACAGCTTAGTGACGTTATTTACTCAAAACTATCTATCGCGCAACTCAAGGCAAGGCTTCGCACCTAGATGAGTTGGTCCTCGTTGCCACCGCAACTGGCAAGTTTAAATCGCATATTTTCAACAGGCATTAGTTTTGTCGCAGGGTACGCTGAGCAGTCGTTTCAACAGCCTTGTATAGTGTGGGCTCGAAGAGTGCTTAGGGGCCCCTAGCAACCCATCGAAACAAACATCTGAGATGAGACCCACAGATTTCGTAATGCAGAAATGAATGTAGTATATGGACTTGGATAAGAGTTGACAGATAAATGGCCACGGAAAAACTGTCAAATACAAATCAGAAGTTTATGGAACTTACTAGATATAAGAACATTGAACTTCTTGATTAAGCTGATTTTCTTTCAGAATAGGTATATCAGAAGGAAAAAAATACGTAAATATGAAGATTTTTATATTAATTATACCTTCGAAATTTGTGTATTTGCAGATAGGTATAAATGAGATTAAGATATATATTGAAAATAAGTTATTTATTGACGTATTGTGTTATTGTGACCCTTGTGTTTCGATATCAAAATTATATAGGTATGTTAAAGAATTAATTTTCGTCTCATTTCATCATCTTTTCTCCTGTGCCTTACACGTATACTTTCGGGTCATTCTGTGTACTTACTTAGATAAATGAATGAATTGAGATCGAAACGAAAAATGAAAGATGTCGACGACTATCAATCAATTTTCAGAAAGGATGCGGTTTTGCGTTTATCAAGATACAGCAATTGATTCAATAAAATACCGAAGTTTTATTTATTTATTGTGTAATTTTTTTAAAATGTATCAAGTTTTTCTCATGTCACGTCATTATTTTGCTGTAAATAGATTCTGCCACTCGGTAAAAATCTGTTAAATAATTTGATATTTCCTGAAGAATAATGATGTATTGTGAAGAAAGCAGTTTTCTTAATTGCATGTTTTGGGAGATTCAAAGGTCCATCTCGAAATATTTCGAGAAATTGAGCCAACGCTAGTTGTGCAAGCGGTCATTGACCGACGGGCAGAGGGGTCTAGTGAAATAAAATAAAAAAAAGTACGATGAAATCTTCCTAGTTTTAGAAGATATTAATTGGAGTGTAATAATGATTTAAACTCGTATTTTAGAATTCAACGAAGCAGAAAATATTTTTATGTGAGTCACTGGTTAAAATTGAAATTTGTGTGTGAACGTCATTTATTTCAAAAAATGAATTGTAACAGTGTTATTACTATGTTATAGTTTTCGCCACTGTGTCCACACGATTTTTTTTGTTATATGCTATAATATTGTGATTTAAAGAATGAAATGAAAAGGTGTTAGAGAAGGGTGATTGCACTAGACATATCGGAATACATGTACGAAGCAGTAGATGTGGATATGGGCTTTGACGAGGAACGAACACCCTAAAAACATCGAGTGTACTCGTTTTGGTGGCATCGTTCGATATTTCTGTTAGATCCCCAAGAAAATTTCGAAATCTTTGTTTCTGAGCCTTTCGGGAGTAATTAGATTTAACGTCTTCCAAAAATATACGATGCCTTGATTAAACATTACTTAACTGCATTGCACGCCCCATCAGCCTGCACTAATGAAGTCTGTTAAGAAGTCACAGTTTAGGTTTGTTCGAAAACAACCCATTCTCCACCACAAAAAGTCGCTTTGCCTCTGCTAGCACTTCAAACTGCGCGCCACCCTCATTTTGGAAACCGACGCCGACGCCGACGCCGACGCCGACGCCGACGCCGACGCCGACGCCGACGCCGACGCCGACGCCGACGCCGACGCCGACGCCGACGCCGACGCCGACGCCGACGCCGACGCCGACGCCGACGCCGACGCCGACGCCGACGCCGACGCCGACGCCGACGCCGACGCCGACACCGACGCCGACACCGACGCCGACGCCGACACCGACACCGACACCGACACCGACACCGACACCGACACCGACACCGACACCGACACCGACACCGACACCGACACCGACACCGACACCGACGCCGACGCCGACGCCGACGCCGGCGTCGGCGTCGGCGTCCCCGTTCCCGCCCTCGCGCGCGCGGGCGCCGGTTGGGCGGCCCCGGGCGAGCCTCCCGGGCCACCGCTGCGCTGTGCTGTGCTGTGGTGTGCTGCACGGCGCTGCGCGGGCGCGTCCTTGCCTCGCCTCCGTGCGCCCGCAGCCGCATTCCGCCGCCGCCTCCACCGCCTCCACCGCCTCCCAGCGGCCTTGGGCGGCGAGGTGCGGCGCAGTTGGGGACCACCCCACCCCACCGAAATTAAAACAACCACTTGCGCGACTCGAACGTTTCCTGGGCCGTAAATTGAGCGCGGGCCACTAGGAGGCGGCTCAGTGTTTGCTTGGCGGCTCGCGGCTTGTTTACTCTCGAGAGGATGTCTATTGTAGGCCGAACTTTTTCATAATGTGGTTTTTACGTCGTTAAGCATAGTATTCTGCACCGTTTCTTAGTATTGTCGTTTGCCTCTTGAATCTTGAGTTATTTAATGAAATGGAGGTAGTCGATAACAACTGAAACGTAATGCGTTAATAATGCGGATATTGGTGAAGGATTTTTAAGCATATACTGCGGCAGAATTCATACTAACGCAGGTATCCATTTCTGGAAAACGGAAAGCATATTTGTTCTCTCCCGCGAATATTATTTAAAAGGATCTACCGAACGACTGGTGATGCAAGTTTATTTACATATGTTCTTGTGTAATGCAATTGTCGTTTGTATTACTATTCTTTTACTCGCGCATGCCTAAAAAGTTGTAATGATTAATCCCAATTAATTTATTGTTAAATGTCAATTTTATGGTCTCGTTCGAACTCTGCTAGAGTTAAAAAGAATGTCAGAATTCTGAGACGAAGTTAAAAAAATAGTTTAGGATTTCCGTAGCGGTTCGGTAATGAAACCTTCATATTGCTTTTTTTTGGGGGGGGGGGGAATGGAAAAAAATAAATTTTCTTCTGCCCAGTCTCCACCCCTTTTGACCATTTTTCTTCCGCGAGATTCTTTCGAGGTGTACAGACAAGAACACTGCTTATTCTTTGCTCCATTTTTTCTTAGTGTCACTTTCACCTACGTACTTTGGTCTTTTATGTAAATCTCTGTCGTCTTTTGTGCCACGTCATTTAAGCGATCAAAACACCTCGGGTGAAACTGATTACTCAGGACGCAAAAGCTCTTCAAATTCGTGTCAACTGAGCTCCTGATCGGAGAAGTGCAAAATTTTGAGCGTGTTGATTGCGTACATGCTTCGGTTAGCTGGTCGAGTGCATTAGTGTTGTTGACGTGGAAATGTTCTTCATTCAATTGTTATGACTTGTCGTGATGCACGACTGCATCGCTTCCGCCGACGGCACCTTAGGCTTAAGTCTAATTTTCTCGATTTCCGAATAGAAAACAAATATATTTGGAGCGCATAAGACACTGGTCATAAATATTTCAAAATATCGAGTACCTATTCATAATTGCTCACGTGCCTTTTTAATAGAATACAGTGCATAGTGCAATGTTGTAATGACCAGTAAAGAAAGACCGATTGTCAGGGCGGCCAATACCTGGTATAAGCCACATATTCGACCATCCTGGTATTTCGCCCGAGGAGAGGATGAAATACCAGGATGTCATAATCGAGAAATCGCGTGCTTAGCTGGAGAAGTGAAGGCTCTATCCATTCTCTCCTAAGCGTGAGGAACCGGGCGGCTAGTAGGCTAGAAAGGAACTTCTGCTTAAGTGTAGGGTTGAGGTCTGCCGATGTTTGAAGTACCTTACTTTTTGATTTGGTGATTTCGCGCCCGTGAGTGTTGAATTGTATCGTGAACAATGGACCCCCTAACAACAAAGCAAATCAAAACAAAACTGACTGGGAACTGTTGGCACTGAACCCTTTGAGGTCTCGCTCTAGAGGAGGGAACTGCAGCTCTTTTACAAAGCTACACCTTCGGTAACCGACAGGCACAGCGTGCTTCTACCACTACATGGGGCCGCAGTTACAAGCTTCCTGCCCGGAGAGGCACACCTCCAATTAAGGACTGCATAGCTGGTGTCAGCACCGCGAGTTGTGTACTAACAGCGATGCCTTTGACGTATCGAAGCCTCGTTTACGAAGAGCGGAGCCAATCCCGATGCAATGGCGAGGCGATGGAAAGTTCGCAATCGGAGCGGCCAACTTGTTCCCGAGAGCCCTGTTCGTGGCGCGGCCTCAGTGGGCACAGCTCGGGAGGCGACTCCGAATCGTTCTATCGGCTCTGGCGGTCCGGAACGCAGTTCGTCCTGAAGAACGTGTGGTGGAGACGATTTTAGAGTCGAGCTCTCAAGCACGCGTGTCTGCACCTGCTATTCTCACAGTGGCATTCAGTCTAGGCTCTTGGCGTAGGTTAACTCAGTGGTGTTGGGCCCGTTTCATCTTTTGTGCTAATCTCAAACGTATGAATTTTGAGGGAAACTTTCCCACTGCATGTGACTAGATTTTCTTTTGATTGCAAGCTGCATTAAATTAATAATCCGTCAATTAGTATCTCTAATTAAAATTAAGATGTTTGAGAGTTGGAAAAAATGAACAGAAAAATAATATTGTCGTATTTTAAAAATTAAAGCTGTTTTATTTGATTGAAACTATTTTGTCTACAAATACTCGACATTGATGTACATAACTGTTGTAAAGTGTAATGGTTGACGTTTGTATTTCTACACTAAACAAGCACCCGCTTATTCCACATAGTAAAGCCGTGTTTACATGGTCTACGGAAGTGTGAAGAAGGGTAAAAAACTAGTTTTGTTATATGTGTAGACAGTCTTCGCTTAATTGAGTAGATCATATGTCGCGTAGCAATTACTTTCTTTTCTGTGACCTCGCTCTTAACTATCCACTAGTCTTCTCCCGCCTCTTGGCAGTGTTTCCCGCGCGTTCACTAAAGATCCTTTTGGAAGTGTTTAACTGTGTGGGCGTGCCGTTCGTTTGCACAATGCGAAAGAGAAGTTCCATCATGACATCTAACTTGTGAAATTGTTTTGTGCTCTTAGGATCTCGTGTTTTTGATGTTCAGAAGTAATTTGCATAGGTCATTTGCGACATATTTTGACAATGGTTTCATTCTATTACTATTAAATATTCAACGTCCATGTCAGTGGCATAATACGAAAAGAAAGTGTTCAAGAATTCTCAATATGTGGATCACTGAAAGTAATCAGGTAATTATTTATGTATTACAATATTGCAAACAGGTCCGAAACTGTACTTTGATATAAATATTACTTTATTTTGGACTCTATGAACTATAGCTCGTAAGCGTGAGTAAATCTGTGCATCCTTCTGTAAATTGCCTTTTAAAAATCATAATGGCGTGGGTCCTAACTTCATCTTTTGGGAAAAGCGGTTTCAAAATTATACCGGAGGTTTTATTTACAAGTGTTACGCGTTTTTATACACAAGTAGACAACCAAACGTCGCCTTAACAATTCTCGAAACAGAAATTAATGTGATATCGTCTCAATGGCACGTGAAAATGGATTAATTTATTTGCTATTTGATAGCAGGCAGGTTCATGATTTTTCTCTCGGGTAGACCACAGGTATAGAGACCAGCGGACCAGACATTTTTTTGCTTTTGGAGATCTTTTCATATATGCCGCATATGTATTTTTATTTGCTAACATAAAGTTACTACTTGTAACGTCAACAGTTGATACTAAAGGAATTTTGTTAGTATGGAAAATTGGTGAAAGCTACATTTTTGAATGTGTATATTTAGCTTGGGGGGGGGGGGGAGTCTGAGAGGATCCGTCCCGCCGTCTAGGGTGCGCCACTGCATTTGATGATCTTATCTGTATTTTTTCCCTTTTGGTTCTAATGGTTTTCGACATGCAATGTGATTGGCAGCCTTCTGGTTTGCATCGCGAATCGCTGTGTAGCGCATCCAAAAAGACGTAGCCTCGGCCCGCCAGACGGAACAGCTGGGCGCGCGCGCGGCGGCCGAGTGATGGACAAGTTCCTCTCGTGTGGAGCCAGTGCGCGGCGGTTGGGCTCCTCCGGAAGCCGACGCGTCGCGACGGCCGGCGGCGTGCACCCCCAGAAGCCCCGGCGGCACCGCCACGAAACAGGTCGCGGTTTCCCGACAGGCGTTGAACGGCGGCCAGGCCCTTCGCCCGCGCCTGCGTGCGTTCACCCGGGCTATTTGAAGCGCATCCCGGCGCCCGCTTTCTCGGATTGGCGCGCGCCGCGATAACGCAGCGCCCGATTCGCGCTCGGCCCGCTGGCGCGGAGGACACGGAGCACGCGCAATGGGACGCACTTGCTTGATTATTTTCTTTCCGCGCGCGTCAGCTGCTGTCCTGTGAGTGAAGGGTATGTTATATCCACGGAGGTGGTAAAGTCCTCCTCCATTGGTGAAATCCGGCGTCGACCTACACGTCGGCTTTTATGATTTTTCCCTTCTAATGGGGCGTCCCCCTAGCCGCGGCAAACTAAACCCTCTCACCTAGTTACTCGACAAGGTAGTTCATGTAAGCGTCATTGTGTGCATGTGTAAAGGGAGAGGAGAGCATGTAAGGATAAGGGGAAAAATCGCGCGCGGGCCGTAACGTATTTAATATGCTGCTCCGGCATTTCCCTGTTATTCATAGGAGAAACTTCAGAAAATAAGCGATGAGAGGAGCTACAATTATCCAGAAAGCGCCGGGATTCGGCCTAGCATTAATCTAGTTAATGTAGAAAATTCCTGTCAGAGAAGCTGTTGCGGCGACAGTTGTAGCCATGAGCCATCTCTGCCTGTTACAATGACGGAGATCTGTTATATTGCATATATAGACAAGCATTTTTTTCTTAGTGTCGAAACTAGATAACACTTTGCGTTTAGTATGCGCTACAATTGGTCACGACATGAGGTAGAGTTCTCTTTTGCGAGGTAAAGGAAACGGCCGCAATATATGGCTCAACTGGTTTACTTTCCAAAATGAATATTTAGTCTTAAGTCGATATCATGACGTTTTGCAGCTCTTGGTACTGACTTTCAATACGCACAAGTTTCTTTTTATCAGGGTATCCCTTATAGCCGAAAGTTAATCAGCGTAAGAGAGAACTCGTCGATACACAAGCTGTCGAATTGTTCCAGAAGACGTCTATGAACTATATGCAGAGCCAACATGCAGAAAACCCTATGGTTTTTTCGCTAATCCTGTTTGAGGAAATCCACTGTGAAAATATGTATGCCATAATGATTTGTCCCAACCTCATACAAGGGAAACCATCAGAGGCGATCTCATTTTTTTAATCAGCAGATTTGCGCCGGAAACAGCGCGAAATTGACGTATTCGGGTTTTTGTCTCTGCTTGATGTTTCCACACTACGGAAACCTGTTATTTCACGTTGAAACAAGTTAAATACATGTATTTGTACCTATTAGGAGACCATCCAAAACAAACAGTAGGTAAGACTAGAAGAGGTTCCACTATATTTTAATTCGTTATACATTGAGGCTATAATATTCATACTTGATGTAAGAGTTCTGGTTATTTGGATAACTGTGATCATCAACAAATGAAATTTCCCCACCTTTTTACCCCGTTTTTATTAAAAACCGTCAATTTAAAAGCATAATCTCTATTTTCAGCTCTTCCTTGTGCCCTTCCAAGATGTCTGTCCATTTTATTTTCCATTCGATTGTAGACTCCGGGGAGAATATCATTTGTATAAAAATATTTATATATAAATATATAATATATAAATATATAAACTAATATATATAAATTTATTATTAAATTTATACATAAATAAATATATTTATATATAGATATCATTTATATATAAATTTTAAAATTTTTAATATTTGATATCATAGGTGAGTATCGGCATTATTATTCAGTCAAGTAATATAGGTTTAACTTTTGGTCGAAGAGAAACGTAAACTGTTGACTATGAACACCGTAATTAATGTAGTCCTTAAAAAGAATGCTTGTTATTATTATATTCAACAGTCTGTCGTTTATATGTCGTTTATATTGCCGTGCAGAGAAGAAATTCGTAATTCTTTACAGTTCCGTAGATAAAGAAGGTTTTAATTCCACGGTGGTTGAAAGCCAGGAAAGCCAATAGCATCCGCGCCCCGCGGCAAATCCTCTCCTACGAGCAGCACTTACTTTCCGCGTGTAGCCTACGCCTGCTCGGACACCTTCGGGCCTTTCGAGCTCAGCAATCTTGCTCGCGCTTCGACCGTTCGAGCGTCGACACCGTGTTGTCACGCTTCTGTTTATGGCACCATATACGTCCGCGGCGAAGGACATTTAAAGCGCTGTTGAACAACCACTGGGGTTGCCAAGGAGTGCGATGGACGCAGATGGACGAAAGTGCAGGCTGCTGAGCGCATGATGTCGTAGCGTCTTCCTTTGATAGCAGGGAATTGGGAAATGACAAAGCAGTTTGTTGATGCGACGAAGATATTTTTTCTGCTCGTGTCTAACCAATGCAAAGAGAGATAAATTCTTCTTAACTTTCGTTTTAAAATTATGGCGTCGTTTAAATAACGAACTTAATAAAATTAATAATCAATTACATTTGTCTTCATCCTCGAGCATTAGAACTTCCGTTCCGTTGCATCTCCTTATTGGTCCATTCATCTCTTCTGTCTTTCAGTATTCCTTTTTCCCCTCGGCGTACACGTACTTCAGAATCACCATTGCTATCCGGTTGTTCTCCGTTGTTGCCCGTTGTTTCAACGTGGTTTCTTCAAGCTTTCTGTATAAATTCCTTGATGGTTTCGAATTTATTCATTCCGGATTCTATTTCTCCTTGTGATGCCGATGCAGACCCTTAAAACATTTCATTTGTCTACCTAATTGTTTAACATCAAGTAGTGTAAATATTACATCTGTATATATAGACACTGTGAGTGTTGTCCGTCATTTCCAATGACACAGGCGGGCCGAAGGGGTTTTGGCGAAGTTACCTTGATCTTTAAGCAATGGTTGACGAGATTAGTATCTTACACACGCGCTCCCTGCACCAGCAGCAAATTGCTTCAAAAACAGCGCAGTGCTGTCCTCGGCCCGGGCAGTCGCCGTGCACCATGTCCAGGTCCCCGGAGGCTCAATTACCTCCGCGCAAGAAACCGACCAGCGTTTTTTCTCCCGCAATCGCCCATCGCGCTTGCTCCCTCTCCTTGGCACACGGGCTATGACACATGCGCGCAAAACGCGCCCCTCCCTCTCACGCCCTCGAGTGCGCGCCTTTAAATAGCGGCGTCGCGCCCTGCTTCTCGCGCGGACCACCTGCCTCGCGTGCACTGGCCCCACCACCTGCCCCACCACCTGCACCGACACCGTCCCGCCCCGTCCCGCCCCGTCCCGCCCCGTCCCGCCCCGTCCCGCCCCGTCCCGCCCCGTCCCGCCCCGTCCCGCCCCGTCCCGCCCCGTCCCGCCCCGTCCCGCCCCGTCCCGCCCCGTCCCGTCCCGCCCCGTCCCGCCCCGTCCCGCCCCGTCCCGCCCCGTCCCGCCCCGTCCCGCTCCGCCCCGCCAACCACGCCCGGCCTGCCTTTCCCCGCCCGGACCAAGCCCACTCCATGTTCATCGTGCGTCTCCCTGCGCCACGCCGTGGCGGTCGGGAGGGGGTTGGTGAGCTCGTGTTCCGGACGGGAGCAGGGTGGGGCGTTGGAGGTGGGACCGGCGGACCATAGTATGACGTGACGGAGCGACCGCTATCGGCGCGTCGCCGCTGGCGATGGCAGATTTCGCGCAAGCTAGCCAGCAAGTAAGCCGGGGGCGGGCGGGTGGGCACGCAGTGAGCACGTGGGCGCCCGCGAGAGAGACGCGCGAAACGGCCCGGGTGAAACTGCCCGTCGCCGCGCGCGCGCTCTGGCAAGGAAGCCGCAAGTTCTGGCCCGGTCTGTTTGCGACTTTACAGCACGTGTAAATCCGACTATTAGTTCTTTATCGCTCGTGTAAATGATACTATTAGTTATTTGGGGAGTTTTTTTACTAAGAAAGAGAAAATAAAAAATCAAATAATAGAAAAATAACGAATCATACGGTTTTTGAGATGAGTAGAAGAACGATGTACAAAGAAATGTTTTTTTAATGATTTTCTTACTCGTTACCGTGGGCTAATGCAATCTTCCATATGAGCTTTCCTAATCTCCAAGGAAACAAGGATGTGTTTTCGACCTTTAGAACCCAACTCCTCTACCGCGCTAATTGCAAGAATTATGAGGGTATAAAGTAAAGGGAAAAAATGAATAAAACTTGTTTCGGTGACTAAACGTGATACATGTCGGGATTCGAACATTTGTATTCGAAGCGCCATATCTTCTAAAATAAAAGTGCGTTCTCATCCAAATTTACTGCCTATTTATCCTGCACACACGAATGAGACTAGACGTATTTTTAGAATGCGTAAAGAAAATATGTCGAGAAATGGAGATTTATGTAGCCAAACAAAATTTACAGAGAAATACGTTTATTATGCAGCAAGTGATGCAACTACAGCATGTTTAAAATACGACTGAATAGCCTCCACTAAAAATGTCAGACTAGTCACTCACTGCATTTCCATTCTCTCTGTAACTCTTGAAAACAACGAGTTAAGTCTATCATTGTATATCTAAATGGTAGCATGAATCGCATGATTTTAAACCTTCCCAAGAATTCATCGAACCGTTGTGTTTGTAATATGTCAATTTATTGGGCAATCGGTACCTGCCAGATTTATTAAAGATCCATGGAAGAGCCTCCTTTCTTATCCCCAGAGAATTTTCTTAGCTAGTAATGCTTCGCCTTCTCCTGACGCATTGCGGTAATTTCTTATTCAGAACAATTCCTCCTCAGTTTGGCATATCTTCATTGCCAACATTGTAAACAGAAGATACAATATTTGTCTCTGCAGATTGTTAGATGAATATCTCGTTACTCGAAGCATTTATATTTGAGAAATGGCTATATTCTTTTCCGTTGAGTGTCTAGAGTAGCCCCTCATACCCATCACTCCTCCAATCACACACTCTTCACCCCCTCACTCCACACACACTATCAATACACTCACACACTATGAATACACTCACACACTATGAATACACTCACACACTATGAATACACTCACACACTATGAATACACTCACACACTATGAATACACTCACACACTATGAATACACTCACACACTATGAATACACTCACACACTATGAATACACTCACACACTATGAATACACTCACACACTATGAATACACTCACACACTATGAATACACTCACACACTATGAATACACTCACACACTATGAATACACTCACACACTATGAATACACTCACACACTATGAATACACTCACACACTATGAATACACTCACACACTATGAATACACTCACACACTATGAATACACTCACACACTATGAATACACTCACACACTATGAATACACTCACACACTATGAATACACTCACACACTATGAATACACTCACACACTATGAATACACTCACACACTATGAATACACTCACACACTATGAATACACTCACACACTATGAATACACTCACACACTATGAATACACTCACACACTATGAATACACTCACACACTATGAATACACTCACACACTATGAATACACTCACACACTATGAATACACTCACACACTATGAATACACTCACACACTATGAATACACTCACACACTATGAATACACTCACACACTATGAATACACTCACACACTATGAATACACTCACACACTATGAATACACTCACACACTATGAATACACTCACACACTATGAATACACTCACACACTATGAATACACTCACACACTATGAATACACTCACACACTATCAGTACACTCACACTCACACACTATCAGTACACTCACACTCACACACTATCAATACACTCACACTCACACACTATCAATACACTCACACTCACACACTATCAATACACTCACACTCACACACTATCAATACACTCACACTCACACACTATCAATACACTCACACTCACACACTATCAATACACTCACACTCACACACTATCAATACACTCACACTCACACACTATCAATACACTCACACTCACACACTATCAATACACTCACACTCACACACTATCAATACACTCACACTCACACACTATCAATACACTCACACTCACACACTATCAATACACTCACACTCTCACACACTATCAATACACTCACACTCTCACACACTATCAATACACTCACACTCTCACACACTATCAATACACTCACACTCTCACACACTATCAATACACTCACACACTCACACACTATCAATACACTCACACACTCACACACTATCAATACACTCACACACTCACACACTATCAATACACTCACACACTCACACACTATCAATACACTCACACACTCACACACTATCAATACACTCACACACTCACACACTATCAATACACTCACACACTCACACACTATCAATACACTCACACACTCACACACTATCAATACACTCACACACTCACACACTATCAATACACTCACACACTCACACACTATCAATACACTCACACACTCACACACTATCAATACACTTCTCACCCCTTCCTGACCTGCGTGCCCTGTAGGCCGGCTGTCGCCGCGGGCTGCCAGCGCGAAAATAGTCGGAAGCGCCTCCGAACGGGCAGCGGGCGCTGGCCTTTGTTTACGCCCCTCGCGCGGAAATAGAGCGCTCGCCGCGGGCGGGGAGGGACGGCTGCGCTGAGCGCCGACTCGCAACTTTCGCTAGGAAAAAAAGTTGTTTTCATCTTCCAAGCGGAAAATATTCCTCTCTCTTTTCTTAGTCGTAGTCGCTTAGATCGTTTAGCACGCTCTACCCGATGAAACAACGATCGATTTCAAAGCAGAGAAAGATATGGAAGTCAAGTCGCTGTGACATGTAATGTAGGATACAGTGGAGGAATTTTGAGCTTTCCTTTTGGATTTTTGTGTAGTGAAGTACTTCAATGCCGTTTAATTTACTAGAAAAATTGCCCACTTGAAGGTTCAAAAATAAACACTTGTGCATTGTTATTACGAAAGGTTTTGACGCAACGTCTTGCGGGCTTTCAAGCGCAATGTCTTACCGCGTTAAACAGAACCTGATTGGTGTTGGCGTGCGCTCTTTGACACGTTCACTCCACGGTCATGCGCGAAGAGCGGCTTGTGGTTGTTGGAGCCGAAGCAGGGGTCAGGCTCCAGATAGTGGCGCGTGAAGCTGGCATACTTTTTTTTTCGTGCGTCCACTGGCGACGTCGGCGTCGCCAAGGAGGAAGTCTCGGCAACCCCGCCCACGTTCTCAGTTCCCCGCCCCGGCCCCCGCCCCGCCCCGCCCCGCCCCGCCCCGCCGCGCCCCGCCCCGCCCCGCCCCGCCCCGCCCCCTGCCTTCCGGGCCAATCGCCAGAATCGCCCTCGTGCACTGGGTTATGCAAGCAGCGCTTTCGGCGTGGAGTCGATTGCATTGGTTTCTACTCCTGCTGTTTGGGTACGGATTTTTTCGATTTGCGTTTTCTGTGGAATTCCGAATTATGGCACTTTACTGAAAGGCTTCTGAGATGTATATTGTCAAAATACACGCCAGTATTTTCATTTACTGGTTGTTCGAGGATGCGACACACAGCTGCAAAAATAAAAATAAGTTGTGAGATTTACGTTTTAGACTTGAAAAAGCATATCAGCCATGAGCTTGAAGCAAACGTCTCCAGATTTAAATATTGCGTGGGTAAAAGAGATGTAGCTGGGTGGTGAAATTAATGAACGTTCCGAGATCTAATTATAAGAGTTCTTAATTTGGAATTACTTTTATTGCGCGTCTCTAGTTTAAAACTGGTAAAGTTTTATGTATTGCAATATTACAATCAGTTTTTGGAGATCAACACATCAAGAAAATGAAAGATAAGAAAGAAATTGAAAAGTGCTGGTATAAAGATAAGAATTTCATGATTATACAGTCCTTAATATCCTTCATTGCGTTATTTGAAGGAATTCTAAGTACCTAGTAGTATATTCAAAATGCGGTGATGACGATTGAAGTCTGAAGGAAATAAAATTAAGTGAATTTCATTATTTACACACTTTTTGCTATATTCGAGAAGGTAAATGTAATTTGAATCACACCTCGAGAGGGTGGTTCAGTTATCCCAAAATTCAAGTAGGTACTTTAATATTAAGGTCGCACATGCAAATGAAAGTCCTAAAACATACTGCACATTCGATTACACTGATCACCTGCAGAATCTTCTTGCAAAAAAAGTATGTGGTTCGAACCACGATCGGCATCTCATTATCATTATTCAAACACATAATAATAGCACTGAACTGGCAGTCTTTCCAGCCTAAAGTGACATTTTTGCCGCCCATTAATATTGACGTATCTTCCCGCAATTTGCATGATTGGGACGCACCATAAAATGTGCAACAGCGCTTTTACGAGACTTGGAATGGGTTGCCTGTGAATACCATCTGATCTGAAACTGAAGAGACCATTTACTGCGCCTCGTGACGTCACTGGGAGCACTATTCGGGTTTGAGGCTGCGATGTGGCGCAGAGTCGCTTGGGACTTCGAGAATGAATAACATTTTCATCAGCTGCTCTTCTCGTAAAATAATATCAATCTTATTTACATCCCATTTCTGTCGTTTCGCTGGCAGTTCTCCGCCGTAGCTTTCTGTTTCCAGAATGATTGCAAAGGTAAAGATGTATCTCATTAAAATATTTCTAAATGAGATGGGAACTTTAAAAAATAATTATGAATTTAACACTCGAAATATACATTCTAGATAATTTCAAGAAAAGTTATTTATAGTAGACTTATCTTGACTTATGACTCGATATCTTGACTTATTATCATGACTTATTATGACATGTGACTGGTTGCACTTCGTAGTCAGCCGACTCTAAAATTAGTAATAAATTTCTGTCACTATTTGCAGTGTTGCTATGTTCATTAAGAGCTACGCCAGTCTGAAGAACACGCGAGGCTTTTGGCAGTCAGTAGTAGACAGCACAGAACACTCCTCCTCTGCTGTTAAATTTCTGGAGACATAGCGGAGAGAACGTTTTATTCTGTTCTTGGCGCATTGCGATTAAGTACAAATGACAACGGCACCAGCCTTCTAGAAAGGAAATACTGTAGTGTACTACCCTTTCACATTGAAGTCAGAGGGCGTCGAATCAGATGACTCAAGGAACAAACTTCATTCAAAGTGTGTGCAGTGCATTGTTCCCTGACATTTTATCGCCTATTGGCATCTCCCTCTGGCGCCGCTGAAAGTACAGTTGAGTGCGACCCAAGAACGTTGACCTTCGCCCTCTGTTTGGTCGGAACGTTTGTACCTTTCACAGGAGATAGACGTTTAACTGCTTAATCTCTTCGTTTACCATTAAATGTATTTAACCGTTTAACCAGCCTGTATTTTAAGCTGAATTTTTGCGCTTTGAGTATCCAGTCGGTTAATTTGGACAAAATGACTTGAAGGTACATTTTAAAAGAGGGTTGTTGACATAACGTTGAAATTAGATTCAATATCCGTTGTTCAAAATGTAACTGCCCGGGTTATCGATAATTAGATACCAGATAATAAAATGAAGCATTTCATTTACTTAAGCATATTCTAGTAAGAAGTACAATTGCGCGTCTTATTTTTAAAACTTTTAACACTTCCTCGAGAATAAGTTGTAAATTTAAAATAAGTACTTTTAATTGTATTACCCTCTATATGAGTAATATCTGAAGAAAACGAACGATTTTGTACTTGTATAAATTGCCATATGCCCAGTCCCGTAAATGTGTTACTACAGTTAATAAATTATTAACTGTAGTAACACATTTACATTAATGTGTTCTCTCCAGGGTGCATCAAACAAATTAAAGGCGAAAAATGTGGAATTTTATGGATTATGGTAGGAAGAAATTGTCAGGGGGAAGTATAATCCGCCACACTTGGTATTTCGTTCCATTCGGAAACGGTGCGTCCTAGGCCCTTAAAACAAGAACTTCATTTCCTTACACCCAGAGAAGACGAGGTACTAATAAGTACTAGGAGACACTATGAACGTTCATGAAGAGTTTTGTAATATTTTAAATTTGGGGAAAGAAAGTAATTCCCAATCTGGAAAACGAGGGCAGTATTCAGCAAGACACCGCGATGTCTTGCTGAGGATGTGAAGGGAAGTTCCACCACTTGCGTGTTGCACTGCAAGGGCTCCCTGCCCCCGAGCTGCGCCTATATTTAACAGCGCCTCGCGCGCAGAATTGTATGGGCGGGAAATTTGGGCGGCGTCCAGCAATAAAGCGGTGGCGGAACAACCGCCTCGCTGGCCACTAAGCGCCGGCCGCCCTCAATGCAACCAACGGCGGTCGCGGAGGGCGGCGACGGCAGCGATGGTTGGGGAGGGGGGAGCGACGGTGCAGGATCGAGAAGAGAAGCGTGGGTAGTAGGTCAGTTGTGTCAAAGGGAGGGGGCAAGCCCGAATGTCGGGGGAGGGCAGCCCAAATGTCGAAGGGGGCTGCCCGAAAGTCGGGCGGTGCACTGACTGTCCAACTGACGGGGGTGGGCAGCTTAAATGACGGACGGAGGAGCGGCTGTCAGCCCAGTGTTGGGGGAGGGGAGGCTGCCCGCATGTGGGGATCGTGAGAGGTATAAATGTTTGGAAGTTGGCGAGAACGACGGGAGCGATGGTGGTGACGGTGACCGAGAGAACGGGACCATTTGCCGGTGCAAAGATTAGAAGGCCTTCACTGCACCCATCACTCATTGGAACAAAGTCCCGAAAAGCTGACAAAATGCAAAACAATGAAGTTATTATTTAGTGATTATTGACCCCTCGAGTTGGAGAGACGAAGTTGGAAAAGAGCCTTCGTCTATAGCTGCTTTTCGTCAGTTCAAAAGTACCACTCGTGTGTATAAGGATTGGCCTAAAGAAGGGTAAGGAACTACCGGTTCCTTCACAATAGTTGTAAACTGTGTAATATTGTTTGATTTATCATAATTGATTCATATCACAATGGTAAATACAGAAAAGTTAAAAGTCCTTCACTATTCAAATTACAATAAGTTATATTATTATTCTTACAATTTTGTTCATTATTTATCTTTTCTAATAAATAAAATTGAAAAAAAAATAAAAATAAACAATACCTAATTTTTATAAAATAAATAAGAAACTAGTATTTTTTTGTTTTATTTATATTAAGCTGTGGGGTGCAAATTATAAGATAAGATTGAAATGTTGGGAAACTGTAGAGAATTTAGAGGACAACAATTTGTATTTAGTCCTTTGTATTATCTTTCATCGAAACATGAAAATATTCTTTAAAAACGAAGAAAATAGAAATGCTTTATTTTCTCCTTTTTTGTTTATTTTAAGGATCAAAATCGGATATAAACGCCTCAAAAAATTATCGAAACATCTTCATTTGTAGAAAATTGCTAGTGATTAAAGTCAATAGTCATAGGCGTAAATTGGTTAAAAATTAAACTTATATAAGGAGCTAAAAAAGCACCTTTTTTGCATTTTCTGGAAGTCCTCCAAGTAAATTGATTTAAATCCGGCGAAAAACTAGTTGTTTGTTGTTGTTGGGTTGTGGTTATATATATATATATATATATATATATATATATATATATATATATATATATATATATATATATATGTATACACGCACATACACACACTTCAATTACGATTTTCATGTTTAGCCTCAGGGGCAGTTTTGCCTATCTTATTCTGCTACCACTGTTGGTGGATCCGAAAAATGTCGGTGAATCAGATATCCTTTTAAGGTATCTTGATTCTAGAAAACTGTTTTCCTCTCACCTGTAGTTAACTTTCATCGTCGGTAAAAATGGTGAAGACTCTAGAACGAGGAAAAAGAGCTGAAATGTACAAAATCTACTTCAAAGCCTCGCGGGGTGAATAACTGAGGGTGCGGCGATGTCTTACCTTGACTTCAAAGGCCATCACATTGACAGCGACAACTAATGCGAGGGAGTGTTGAACCCAAGAAGGCGCGAACGTCATTAATTTTCTTCGCGGCGGTCGCTGTGGGCTGGCCGTCCTCTGGTTGCATGTCTCGTTAGTCGGAGAGGTCGGAGACTTGAAATGAAACACTAGCGATTTTTAACGAGATCTAGCGTCATGTGCTATTAAAACGTCGCATCTGAATACGTAGCAGTTACTTGTGAAGAGCATTTCTGAATTTCTTGTATTTGAACTGTCTATTCAATGAACATCTAGTTTATTTCCGAAAGGCAATTGACTACAGAGGTTTGTCCCACATGACATATAGATTTTTAATATTACATGTTGTCTTTATCAATGTTCGTTCTAACTTTGTCCTAATTTTTTCACCATTTTTGGAAAAAACATAATTTTGTTTAATTTTTTATTATTGAAGAATGTTTACAAAAAATGTCAATTTATTGCCAATACTGAAAAGAATGTATCCTGTAAATTTGAATAAATTGTGAATAATAGTTTCTTAGAAAAGGTACAATAATTACAGAATATGTACATTTTCGGGAAACGCCATTTGAAAAAAGTCGTTTTTCACTCGTTCAATTTGCGGCTATAAATTCTAGTTTATTCCTGCTTTGCCATGCAATTGCGAATTTACGGAAGTGGTCGCGATTCCATCGCGATTTGAAAACGGTTCGCGAGCACGCGGGGTGGGTGGACAGGGGGCACGGCGGCGGTGGCGTGCGCCTTAATAATCCGTCGCAGCCGCCCTTCGTCGTAAATAAAAGCTCGTTAGAAGTCAGAGTTGAGTTGGTCATAGGGAGCGGTACCTGGTAGTGCTCCGGCAGATATCCATCAGGGCATCTATTTTTCTTGGCTGCCTCAAATCCCGTTGAGACATTTACAGATCTTAACATCGATTTATTACCCATTTAAGCACTGTGATTTGCCGAGTCGTAAATATTTCGCGGAGATAGATTCAAATTTCGATTTAATAAACATCCATGATTTATGTTTATTCGGTTGACTGTTATACGAGGCAAGTATATCTATTTTTCTTTTCTGTATTCAGGTATGTAGTAACTGATATGAGATTTTGAGTAGTACTAAAGACGTCGAGGTAATATTCTTGTCGTACTTCAGGTTGTTGGAATGCTGTTATAAACGGAGCTGTGTGTAACGCGTATCTGAAACCTTTGCACCACTGACAGTGCATGCACCAGTGTGTACACTTTGCCATGCATCATGGTTTTATTAGTACCCGTACGTTAGTCGTTATATTGTTAATATTTTAATAGTAAGTAATGTCTGCTCAGAAATTCGTTTCAAAATTACCTGTATCCTGTAATTCTAGAAGGTTGGTGTTGAACTTACAGCATATCGTATAGTGTCTCCTGGATATTTCGCAGTAAAGCTGAATAAACACTGGGCACTCTTACAGCCTTGTAGATCTTTAAATTATTAATAGAAAGTATGAAAATTCAAAGTTCGTTTGAGACATTCGTATGCGTCAGTTTTTCAAAGAATCGATGATTGTGAGAAAAGGGGTTTCTACAGCTCAACACGCAGTTAGTCATCAGTATAATCAGGTAGGAGGGCAAGTTTCAGATTATGCGAGAATCCACGTGGGTGATCCGCTCTCTAACTCCGCAAGAATGCGAGGGTAGGGCGTGATATATTCCTAGGAACTGGCCCACACGACTGAGTAACCTCATGGTCTCGGAAAAATGCCATCGAACGTGTTGCTAAGAGGCTGCGTCTGACTGATGCAGCCGAGAAATGGCTTGCGCAACAGGGCGTGGTGCGAAATAAGAATGCCAACTTGACTCCTTTTTCCTGGGATGATTTGCTGTCCAATTGAGCATTTTAACAAATTTTAAATGTTTCCTGATTAAAAATAATCGGGACAAACGATTCGAAATGGATTTGGATTACGATAAAGGTGTAAAATGACTATTATTGGATTACATTTCATTTTATTTTAATATTGGCTTGTAGTTGTGGAAACTAATATCACAGGTGTGCTCTGTCTCGCTGTTATGGTGCAGCAAAATACATTTCTTCTAGATGTCATTGCTACCATGCGTTTGGAATATGATCAAACTTATCTACGGACGTGAGAACCGTCGGGCTTGTGACTACAATACTTGTCCGTTCAGATAATCGATGTAGCGTGGCGTGTTTATACACACAAAAAAAAACAAACAACTTCGTTTGTTTTTTTGTTTGTCTTGGTTCGTTACAGCTAAGACTTACTAAATGGTATTAACTCGTAGGTATTAACGAATGTATCATGGACGTCTGTGAATTCAAGTAGTATGGTCAACAAAGGATTGAGGATGCAACGTGAGTCCTCAGTTGGAATAGTCAGGTTTATAAAGGAAGTGCTTCCCCTCCACCTTGCTAGGGCATCAGTCGCCGCTGCAGCGTCTCTGGTGTTCTAGGGTTCGAGTCACCACATAGGCAGAATGTCGACACTATATAGCTGTGTTCACTTCAGCCAATCTGGGGAAGAATTCTACCAGCCGGCAACTCTGATAGGTATAGTTTTTCCGTTGTTTCTCTGATCAATACATTACGAGCAGTGCTTTAACAAAGGTTCACGATCCGCAACCTTCCTTTTCTCATCCTTTAGTACACCTCTCTCCGGACACAAAATTATTCATACATGCCTTACACTACAGCATACATGTCGGGAGGCCAGGCGGGAACTTAGGGTTTTGCCCCTGAGGAGGGGGGGATCTGCGCCGGACCCCACAATCTAGCGGGGCACGACTATCACCTCGCCGGTATAACATCCACTACGCTCTCAGAAATAATGACAAATGTAATTCGCAGGCCCGGAAAAAAGTAAAAACTCAGTCGGGTATCGGCAGCCGCGTAACCCGTGCGCAGCGCAGCTCTGCGTCCTTTGCCCTGAAGAAGGTCTAAACCGCGTGGCCTCTCGCACAGCGGAGATTGTGCTATGCGGCTGCGCCTCGTCGGAAGCGGCTGCCCGGCGCGCAGGTGGCGGCGTGGAACTGGATCCGCGGCAGAGGCTGCCTTTGGGACGCAGCCCTCGCGTCCGCGTTCCTCGCGTGCGCCGGGGGACGCGACGGGGCGCGCTGAGCGAAGCCCATCTGCGCGCCAGCTGAGCGCTGCGGGAGCGATTCGCGGCCCTCGGAGCCATTCCTTAGGCTGGAGCCCAACTCAGAGATTCGAACTAAACCTCTTCAGATTCAGTATGCGTTTAGTGCTTTTGGGATGGCGGAGGAGTGGGAATTTAATAAAGAGGGGGAGTATTTCGTGTTTCCAGGCGCGGCAGTTACTTCGGTTTGTCCCGTGAGTGTAGTGCATGTTCCATCAGAGAGTAGGCGGAACTCCTCCCCTGCTCAGACATGAGATCGGCGTCGATCTTTTACGTCGGCGGGGTTTTTTCCTAACCAGGTATCTCCCCAGAGCGAGACACTTTCCCAGCATTGGTAAGCACAAAGTTCGCGACTGCTCTGTCGGTATGTGCATCTAAATAAATCGGTGTCTGTGTAAGCAGAGACGAGGACAAGGAGAAGGAATGTGTAGTCGGTGTCCCGTTTGTTTGGGTATTGCTCTGACATTCTCCTGATATTGATCTAACAACAAGGAAAACTGTTTTTATTACGTGTTGCTGTAGTTGGTTCTGACGAGAGTATTTAGCTCGTCTTTTTTTGGGGGGGGGGGAATAAATCATACTATATGCTTTTAGCGCTCCTAGTATACAAGGACATTCTTGATGTCGTTTGTAAAAAGACAGTCCAAACTCTTTTTACAATAAACCTGTCGAGCAACCCGTGAATTAGGACACCGGGAAGTGTCTAAAAACAACTGTCCCTGCGAATGCTCTGCTTCGCTTCAAAATGACTTGCTGGAGGTCGGAATTCTGGTATCCGTTTCACCCCGATGTTGCGCCGGAGCGACACATGACGGGCGAGAAAAGAACAACACGAGCGTGCCAAGTTTCTGTAGGGCTATTCTCGTACAAGATTAATTACACTGTGCAGCTACAAAAAACAACATGGTGCATATCCCCGTTCTCGCACGTTAAACGTGCAAGGACGCCTGTCAACAGAAGCGTAACAATGACGCTGTCGCTCAGTGTTCTGACGCCGCTAGTCTTAAATCAAGTCTCTTCTTACGAAGAGTAGAGGTGTGGGTAGAACTCTATGGGCTGTTCAACTCCGCGAAACGGTGAAATGAATTCTGAGGACTTTCGGACTTTCGTGGAAACTTTATTTACTCGACTTGCTCGGATGTGCGGCACGCTAAACCACATATTTTTCCAAGTGTTGTGTTAAAGCAAAGGATTAGTTGCACGTACGGGATGGTTTGAGGAGCGCCCAAAATTCCTGAAGGCGTTTAAAAGCACGCGTCCACTGCTGGAAGCAGTGCAGCAAGTGCGTGCGTGGGATGGCGCTTGGCAAAGCTGCAGCGTGCACAGAGAGAGGAGCTCTCTCAGCCCGCGCCCCGCCGTCCGACGCGGGGTGGACGCGGCCGATGGCGGCGTTGCGGCTATCCTTAGATCTGATGGGCGCCGCACAGCCCACGCCACGCGATCGGCTCGGCCGCCACCGCCGCCGCCCGGGCGCGCCCTCTGCTTCTGCCAACGCTCCCGCCTCTCCTTACCGCCCGCGGTTCGCTGCCCCGCCACGGCCACCCGCGTCTCCTTACAGCCCACGGCCCGCCACCGCCGCCCCGCGTCACAGCCACTCGCCTCTCCTTACAGCCCAAGGCTGAGGCGGCCGCCACAGCCACAAGCCTCTCTTTACCGCCCGCGGTCCGCTACCCCGCCCCAGGCTCCACATGTCCCTACCGCATGCGACGCGCCACAGCCGACTGCCTCCCCGCCTCTCCTTACATCCCGCGGCTCCGCCACCGCCACCCACTCACGCCATCGACTGCCCCGCCTCAGGCGCCCACCCGTCCGCTTTCTCCCCACCGCTCTCCGCCGCCGCGCCACGCGCTCTTCCTCGCCGTCCGCCAGACGCCGCGCAGCCAGCTCGCCGCGTTCACCGCTCGCTATTTCTGAAGCGCCCGCGGCGCCGCGTGGCGCGGCGCGGCTCCCCTTCGAGGTCACGGCCACTCCGCGCGTCCCCGCGCAGCTGGCGGAACCCACTCCTCCTCTCCACACCACGCCACGACGCTTGTAACTCGCCGCTCGTGCATGGCAATGAGAGCTCCTTTCCCGATTATATGGATTGCGTTGCAGCGTCTGCGGCGGGTGTGGTGGGTGATTTTCGACACCAGCTAGATCGAATTCAGTCACTCGGTCGGTTGCACTGGTTACAGCTTGTCCCGGCTGGAGCGGTGCCCCGCTGGTGGGAAATACATGGTTGGAAATAATCCGCTAGCCGACGGTAGGTCGGCGCCGGATCTCGCCACCACCCAGCGGGGGAAGACCACCACGTCCCGAGCAAAACATGCATTACACTCACAGGACTAATGACCCTAGTCGTTAACGAGCCCGGAATCAATAAGAATCAATCAATCCGTTGTGAGGATCAGTGTCGTATTTCTTTCCGACGGGTTAGGAGTACGACACATGAACTAAGTTAACTAGTTACTCCTTACGTCATAAATATTAGAAATCATACAAGTTTTTGCCTTGAAACCTGGCGATGATATAAAACTTCCTTATATATACTTCTTATAAATAATAATAGTAATAGTAATAATAATAATAGTAATAGTAATAGTAATAATAATAGTAATAATAATAGTAATAATAATAAGTCTCCCAAAGTCCAGCCCTACGTCCGAGCAATTGAGAACTTAGCCACGTGGGAGACGGGCAACGTCAGAAAATTTGGCGGCAAACAGGGCGATGGCACACCCATATAGATATGGAGACACGGAATATGCGTCGTAAGGCCTCGGAAAAGCAGCCGCTGCCTGGGGAGCGCCGGGGCACCTTCGGAGCCACCGCTGGAGGTGACAGCATGCGAGCCGGTGGTGATCAGGAGCTGAACAGGCGGGCCCTGATCGGGGATAACCCCGAATATACTACAGCACCCATCCATCTCCACTTACAGCTGCACCTGCCGCAAGTGCTTCCCAGAGAAGCAATCTATTGCTTCCAGAGACCACTGCCGCAGGCAGGCAACGCAGAAGGATGAAGTGGACTACAGAAATAAATACCTTCATCATGCGTGAATACTACACCATTACCAAAATGGAGACTGACACTACGGCCTACCGACAAAAGTTACATCAAAGATTTCTTCACCGTTTCCCTGATTCTGAAGTTAGTGAGCAAAGAATAGCGGACCAGCGTCGAGCAATTGTTCAGAAAAATCTCCTCTCTGCTCCAGTTTTGGAAGCAATCAAGGAAGAAGTGAGAAAAATGCTTAACTCCTCAGAACCTAGTAATCTGAGGGCAGTGGAGATATCAGCTGTGCAAACTCAGGATGACAATAGGACAAGCATGTCAGAAAGTATGGATGATAAGAGTAGTGAAGAGATGCAAATTTGCAATGAATTTGCAGTCGCACTTGCAGAATTTGAGGAAACTGACCCACTGAACCGCTATCTCATTCCCAGACAAAATTGCTCGAAGAAATTAGCAAGAGCAATCAGCGTCTTGAATGAGAAAGTACTGCCACAACATCTACAACAAAGACCATCTTTCGAAGAAGTACACACAGCAATTTATTGTGCTGCGGTTGTGGCTTCAAGATGTAACGGTTCCAAGCTTTTCAGCCGCGTAGCAACTGCCCACAATGATCGAAGTGAAAAAAGAATGCCACCTTGGGAAAGACGGCTGGTGAATCGTATAGAAAGCATTAGGAGAGATATTGGGAGACTCACGCAGTTTAAAAAAAGGAAATACCTCAGAAAAACTGAGAAGAAAGGTGAATAACATCCTTATCAATACAAAAATACATACGAAGCACGAGCCCTTGAATTCAACAATAACACATCTTGACACCCTACGACAAAAGCTTTTGGCGTTAACAAAACGCCTTCGACGCTACAGGAATTGCACTACGAGGAAGCAACAGAATTCTCTTTTTAACAGAAACCAGAAAGCATTCTACAGGAATATGTCAAAGGGTAAAGGGCTTGTAAATGATATGAAAGAGTCAAAGCTTCCCTCAAAGGCACAAATAGAGGACTTTTGGAAGCCTATCTGGTCATCTGCTGTGTCCCACAATCCAGATAGGACGTGGATTGAAATGGAATATGACAGACACCGAGATATTCCTCTAATGGGTGAACCAATCATCACCGTAGAAATTGTCCAAGCAGCTTTGAACAAAGCACATAACTGGAAGGCACCAGGCAGTGATGGCATGCACAATTATTGGCTGAAAAAATTTACAAGCACTCACCATCATATAGCTAATGTAATTCAATATTTTCTTCACAATCCAGAAAATCTACCTTACTTCCTCACTGAAGGTAGAACATTCATGTTACCAAAGGAGGGTGACACTAAAGACCCCTCGATGTACAGGCCTATAACCTGCCTTCAAACTTTCTACAAACTCATAACATCTTGTGTTTCACAAATGATGACACACATTGAGGAACAGAACATCTTAGCAAATGAACAGAAAGAATGTAGACCTGGATCTCAGGGATGCAACAAGCAACTCATTATAGACTGTTTTGCAAGCACTTGCCCCATAATTACAAAGAAACTTGTACGCATGCTACATAGATTACGCTAAAGCATTCGACACCGTGCCCCATTCTTGGCTCCTTCAATGTTTGGATGTATACAAGGTCCACCCGTTTATCCAAAAGTTCCTGAAAATCACGATGAGTCGATGGAATACAAAACTGTATCTCTCTAATGGTAAACAATACGTCCACACAGATACTATACACATCCGCCGAGGGATTTTCCATTTAGACTCTTTAAGCCCTTTATTGTTCTGCTTAGCCTTGAATCCCCTGTCTACTCTACTTAATTCAGCTAATTATGGAATCGCTCTTAAAAAAGGGAACTCAACTCTTCTCCGGGTCTCACATCTTCTTTACATGGATGACCTGAAGCTCTATGCAGACACTGAGAGTCATATGTGGCAACTAATAAACGTGACGGAGAAGTTCACTGACGACATCAAGATGAAATTCGGTTTGGATAAGTGCAGGAGAGTGTCATATGCATTCGGTGTCATATGCAAGTTATAAATTTGGAAATTGATAATGAACCAAAGATTACCTTCATGGAACCCCATGAAACTTACAAATACTTGGGTTTCCAACAGTCACTCCGAATCAAACACACTGTTACTAAGAACATACTAACAACTGAAGTGTGTAAACGATTGCATGGACTCTTAAAAACTCAACTCTCTGCTAGAAACCTTGTGCAGGCCATCAATTCATTTGTTATTCCAGTGCTCACATACTCCTTTGGCGTTATTAAATGGAGCAATACCGACCTCGACAACCTCCAGAGGACAATTCGAACCGCTATGACTCAACACCGAAAACATCATCCCCATTCAAGTACTGAGCGTTTTACCCTTCCAAGGTCGCAAGGAGGGCGAGGTGTTGTAGATCTCATAAATCTACACAGCTCTCAAATTGCTTCACTCAGAAGATACTTCTTGGAACATTGTGGGAGAATTCAGCAAGCAGTGAGCGCAGTTGATAATAACTATAGTCCTCTGAACTTGAAAAAGCTTGATCCGCCTGTTCAACCAATCATTGAAACGGAAGAGAAGATATCCTTATGGAAAGCGAAGGGCGACTGCATGGAAGGTACCCTCACGAGCTGAGTAAACCAGAAGTCGATATCTCTGCGTCGCACGCATGGCTCCAGCACGGGGATCTCTTTCCGGAGACAGAAGCCTTCATGATAGCTATCCAGGACCAAGTGGTACCAACATTGAACTACAGAAAACACATTGTGAGAGATTCTACCATTCATTCCGACTCGTGTAGAAGATGTGAGGCTGCAAGCGAAACTATCCAACACGTGACAAGTGGATGTAGCAGCCACGCACAGTTGGAATACAAAAAGAGGCATGATGAAGTGGCGAAGCAGGTCCACCAATTATTGGCATTGAGCACGGGCTTACTCGCCACTTCCGTGCCGTATTATAAATATGTGCCTCAGAATGTGCTTGAAAGTAGTGAGCACACACTCTACTGGGATCGCTCCATTATCACTGACAGACATGTCGGCAGCAATAGACCCGATATAACGTACATTGATAGAAACCATCAGCAGGTTTTCCTTATCGATATATCAATACCCAATACCCACAACATATCTGGAAAATATCAAGAGAAGATCCAGAAGTATACCGATCTGGCCCATGAAGTCGCATCTCAGTGGAACTTCAGTAAAGTGACAACTGTGCCTACAATAATATCAGCTACAGGAGTGATCCCAAAAATGACACTTCGGGCACTGGAGTGTCTTCACTTGGATGCCAGGAATGTATATAATATGCAAAAGTGTGTAATTTTGAATACATGCCATATTGTCAGAAGCCATCTGAACCTTCAGTAAAGCAACCACACACCTGGTCATCATTCCTGTGTGTGGTTGACATACCGACCAGTAGATACTGTGAATAATGTATAATAATAATAATAATAATAATAATAATAATAATAATAATAATAATAAAATGCTTTTATTGATATGGCGAGGCTTCTCGAGGTTCGTTCTTGCAATTATCACAAAACAGAAAATGTGCTGATATCACACTTCTATTGATAAAGCGCGAATACCAGTGCAATAGTTGTTGGGGATCGGTAAGTTGATTTGGAACTAAACATTTACCGTAACTACAGGTGTCCTTTCTCATAAGAAACGTTATTTCCACAACAAGAAACAAAAATCACTCCAGTTTTCCGGCTAGTAACAGTCTATAGCATATTGCAATTCAAATGAAGACGTGGTATAAAATTCACTTTTCCAGACGATTAATAGAAATAAAAATGTGAGGATGTTCATAAAAACGTCACCGACTAAGAAAATCATGGGAGTGGGTTTCCACCGTAGGTTTTTCCTCGCCTCGAGAGAAGAAAAGCGCGATCGCAAAGAAGAAGAAGAAGGTGCGCACCTGTTCGCATGTGCTCATTGCTCTTGGGCGGGGGGGCGGCTTCCTCGGCGGTTTCTCGCGCAGAGCGACTCCCGTCCTCACTTCCGGTGGACGCTTCGGGAGCAGGGGCGGCGGCGCCTCCGAGAATGCGCTACGTCAAGGTCGCGCTATCGGCGCTCGAGTTATCTGCTCAGTACGATGTACGTCACAAACGCCTTTTACACGAAGGACAGGGGAAGGTTTTCACTGCAGACTGGGCCCAAACACTGAATTTTAACGATCGAAAAACCAAGCGATCACGTTTGCAATGGGACAGATAGAAGTTTTTTTTTACGTGGGAAGCAAATTTTGAAAAATTCCAGGTATAAATATTCTGCTGTGTAAGACATGTAGATGTAATAGTCCCTCCTGGAAACTGCTCAACGAGTTTGGCTATTTCATTGTGATCTGCAGAGATGAACGGTTATTAATCGCCTAGGCCCAAAGTTGTAATTTTCACCGTGGATTTTCTATATTGTTGGTCTTTGCCCGAAAACAAAAATGGCCGATGGGACGTCATTTTACATTTTTTCACTCTATTCATTATTCCATTTCTTCCATCGTGTATGATGCGTCAGATTGCTCTTGGTTGCTTGGCTGAAACGACTATGTTACATTGAAATCCAAACTGGGGAAGTACTCTGCAGTTTTAAATGATTTCAGCGGTTGAGGGATTTCTTTAACCTTCAGCTTTCTTCAGACTTAATTAAACGATAATTTTCCGTGAAGATCAGTGGCGCGATCCGTGAATGAAGGATCCGTCGAAAACGTCTCACGTCTGCTTTGCTCTCGTCAATGGCGAGGATTGATTGGCAAAGCGACAAGTGGCTGGCGCATTCGAAACGTGTCACGTATTCCTCATTAACATATCTGATTGCAGCAGCAGGGTGAACGTACGTGAGGAAATGTTGGGGTCAGACACTTCCGATAAGGTTGAGTTATTGATGTCATTGTAACCACAGTATTGAGCAAGTCACGTGGGTGGACATGTGTCGCAATAACCTATAACAAAACGACAGTTCGCAAATTCACAACCTGCAGATGTAAAACAAATGGTAAATAGCGTTTTTGATAATTTCACCAAAGATATTTGAGAGTTAAGAATTAGTGTTGGAACGCTTAGATTGAATAGAGGAGTATTGTGATAAACAGGCTGCTTGAAAACGAATAGTAAGTTGCGTAGAGTGAGAAGGAAAAACGAAGGCATTGTGAAGCATTGAAGAAATATATATATATATATATATATATATATATATATATATATATATATATATATATATATATACACTTCTTTTTGTGCATGTGAGTTTTCATTGTTTACATGTATTTTTGCTCCCGTTATTAAGATAGAATAAATGCCTATTTTAAGTAAAATAAATGCCTAAACTTCCGGGTTCTAATAATGTGGAATGGCATCCGATGCAATCCACGAGGACGAGGCGTCGCAGCCGTCGCAGGCAGGGGTTGTATTGCAGCGGCCGCACACTTCGCCCGATAGGAAGGCACATACCGCCGCCCGTGCCTCCCCTTCACGGCGCCCTTCCACCTATCGGGCGACACCGGGAAACGAGGCTCAGGGCATCGACTGATGTCCCTGCAGCGTCTCTGCCCGGGAGGCCCCAGGGTTCCACTCCCAAAGGTGTCAGGACACTAGCTAGCTAGGTCGTATTCAGCCGTTGCCTGGAGGAGAATTCTAGCGGCCGACTGCTCTCATCGGTAATTTGTTCATGGTTTCTCGGATCAACACCAGGCGAATGCCGGAGTAGTTTCCTAACACAGGGATCACGGGCCGCGCGCTCTTTTTCTTCCTTTTCCTTTCTTCATCCCTTACTTACAAGAGCTTGTCCTGGCTGGGGCGGTAACCCACTGGTGGAAGATACCTGGTTAAGGAGAATCCCTGCAATCCGACAGATACGTTGGCGCCGGATCTCGCCACCCATCTCCACCTCCCGAATCATGCACTACATTTACGAGATTAATGGCCTTAGCAGTTGACCCCTGAAATCACCAATCAATCCATCAACCTCAGGCAGAGGATGCAGGTGGCGAGAAATGAGTCTTGTGTCTACAACGCGATCACAGTAGGGATGGGACATAGATGTCAGTGTTTACTGAGCATCCATGTTGTTTAATAATCATGGATGTTTTGTGATCGCATTTTTTACGTGGTCGATATGTTTTAATGAATAAGTATATTATAAAATTCTATAATAATTTCCATATATCCGTAAATAGAATATTGTTCGGGTCAAAGTGACGAAGAGTGAAAAAAGAGTAAAATAAAGTTAAGTTAATCAATAAAAAGCCTTTTTTTTTATTATAGAATCAGATAATTTGATTGATTATTTGGAGGAAGTTGGAAAGCGTACGTGTTCACCGCGGTATATTATTTAAATAAAGCAAGCAACTATAGAATGACTAAAAGCCGCTCGACACATTCGGCATATGCCGATTAGCGAGCAACTGCTCACCCAATACTGAGCAGCTAATGTGCTCAGCGAATGTTCTTCTTTCATATGATCAAAAGACCGATTAATGTCTACTTAATAGAGTGTATGCCGAATACTCGTCGCTCAGCTAATAGCAAACCACTCTTCCACACTACTCGAAATTCCGGAATGCGGTCACTCGTTACTCGACGAATTCAGAATTTGTGGAGCCACTTTAAGAATCGAAGTTAAACGCTGTAAATGTTTTCCGATGTTTTGTAGTTCTAAGGTAAATTTTTGGGGAGAGGAACAATGCTAGATTGTTAGTTCTGATATATTCGTTAATTGTATATTTTGTACATGGATAAGCTCAAATAATTATTTAGTGCTTACGTGAAGAAGCTCCATACATTACATGAGACGTTGTGTAAAAAAAAAAGGGGGGGGGGAAGAAATTGGAGAATAATGTGTCCTAGGTCCCCTCGTTTAGTTATTGGGAAATGAGGTATATCCAATATGTTACTGTTGAAATCGACAGAGTTGCAGATAATTAGGGCCTAACCATCAATAAAATGGAGACCTGATAATGCGGTCCTGTATATTCGTTCTTAATGCAAATCTTTATTTTTCAGTACGTATCATTGTGTCCTGAATCAGTCTTTCTCTTTATGGATTTGAAACAAACATTTATAAAGAGCCTTTCTCTAGATATCTGACTTTAAAGTTGTAGTTTTGCGTTTAAATCAGAAAAGAAACATAATTTTGAAATTGTGCTCGTTCAGAATGTACAATTACTGAAAAATATCTGAGACAACCATATCTGAATCAAAATCTATTCATTTATCTGAAAAAGAAAGTTGATAAAATGTTAATTGATTAGATGATGCATGATTCAGTTATTAAGTGCGTATTGCTTAGATGTTGGTTTCAAGAAAATGACCATGTGTCCGTAACTTTACATGAACATGTACAACTTACAATAAACAAGTTCTAATCTGAAATTACCTTTCTTCGCGTTGTGGTTGGGCGTTATTAAGGGGTCAAAAAAGGGTTTCTGGAGGTCAGATATCTTGTATTTATTAGACATTATACTGAGAAAGGTAGTGTAAACAATAAGCTTGCGACTCAACAAATTCTGAGAACGATCTTAACTTCACTTTCGGATCGAGCAATCTGATACAGGTGGCTCTCTCGGCTGACTTAGCAGTTTTTGCCCGTTTTATTTGTGCAGTAAGTCGTCGAGGAGTATTGCAACTTTGTAACTGTTCTCCTGTAAAGAAACTCCGGCTACTGACTCGCAACGAAAAACATCCAGATCATGTGGCAACGTCCAGAAAGGAAGATTATTGGTCAGATTCAGTTGGATGACCTGCATTCTGCGTTTTAGGAGTGAACATTAATCCATTAAAATATATTCATCATATTTTTCACGTTTCAATAGAAAAGGTTCTAAAAAATGGACACATTGCGTACAAATTCGCTTAGCACAGGTTTAATTTCATCCTATTACAAATAATTGATTAAAGGGATACTTAAATTTTGTGTTTGGCCTCCTTAGCTGTTCACTCTAGATTTTCTTTTTGCTCTTCTTCTTCTTGTTCTTCTTCTTGTTCTTCTTCTTGTTCTTCTTGTTCTTGTTCTTCTTGTTCTTGTTCTTCTTGTTCTTGTTCTTCTTGTTCTTGTTCTTCTTCTTCTTCTTCTTCTTCTTCTTCTTCTTCTTCTTCTTGTTCTTCTTCTTGTTCTTCTTCTTCATGGATAATTCTTTTCTTTAAGCATTGAAATTTTGTGGATTTCCCGTTGGGTGAATATTGTAAAGGTAGAATATGAACAATGATAAAGATGACGGCAGAACTATAGTCACACATGCATATATGATATTACTTTTTGGCGCTTAAGAAGGGAAAGTTATGTGATGCTCCGTAATAAAACTGCGAATTTTCGGCAGAAAAACTCTTAATGCGCAGCCCTGGTAACGAAAAAGTGGATAAATTCTGTTGCTAAATTTATAAAATATTCTCTAATACATGGTATAGCCAGAACCAGTTTTATGGGTCCTTGATACCCGAAAGACAGAAATTATGATATTATAATATTACATAGCCATTAACAATATCGCGAGAAAGTACGTGCCGTTGTAGCATCACTAGTTTAAAATCTTTCACTATTACGTGAGAGGGGAGTTGGATAAGAGAGAGAATGTAAAATGTCTTTTGTTGGGAAGGAAGCGTGTTTTGTAGGGGAGAGCTTGACGCTTCTCCGAAATCCTACAGTGTATTCAGCGGCATCGCCTATCGCTTTCCAAATGTGGGCTAATGGCATTCCTTCCGTGTGTCTGCCGAGGAATGTTCTGGAACAGGGCTTGGGCGGAACGTCGACACGAAGGTCCTTTCCTTCCTCGCGAAGTACCTTCTCCCTTCGGGTCAAGTTACCAAAACATTTGAATCACGATTTTTTTTTCTTCATTTGAATTAACATTGATTTGTTTCATACCTCCCTGAAAAACATTCGTTCACGCCTTCTGTTTAGTACATTAGTAATACGTTTTTTGAGGTAAGAAGACTTCAAGTATTTGGCTACCCGCTGTTTTAAATTCTATTATTCTTGATCATTGTTCCATCCGACTCTGCTCAAACTGTAAGTGTAATTATTCGTCTTTTGTGGACCGTAAGTAGCTTGAACAAACGTTTACTCCTCTTAGCAGATCTAAATTAATATGTATGCATCTTCCCAAAGTTGATAGCTGTCACTTACCAGACAATAATTATTGTTATTTATTATTGGCTATATTTATAATTGGCTATTTGTTCCTTACGTACTTTAAATGTGACTTATCTTCTTCTTCTACAGCTCTGGAGAAGTATTGTTTGGTGGTCTTTCTCAAGGCATGTACAGCTTGCACACATGCTCTTCGTGACTTCTCTGGATATTTGCTAAAGAATCTGAACCATAGAGGAAGGGTAGAAATGGAACGTTGGTTGAATTGTTTCTTTAAAGAATCTCGACTGTTCAAGTAATTATTCACTAAAGCCTCAGAATTGTATGTGAAAATTTGAATTGAAACTAGACTCCTGTCTTTCAAATAAGTGTTTGTTCGCATATTAATGACAGTAACAAATATTGAACAATCCTTCGTGACTGTTCTCTCAACTGAGTTTTAGTTTTAATCCATTGAGCTTTTCCGTTCACAGCGAAATTTCGAGTAGATTTTTCATTCATTATTAATGTTGAATAAAAATCAATGAATTGGTTGGAGGCGGAAACTGTCAGCGACAGGAGTGAATGCAGTGATTGACAGAATGCAAAACACAGAATGCTTTGTTGAAAGACACACCAAATATCATCAGGGGTATCAAAGTAATTGTCGGGAAGACTCCAAGCAGGACCAAGAGCGCAACATTGTACTTCAATTCAAGACCCTATATATCTTTTCGAGTTTGTTTGAGCAGCTGTGTGCTACAATTTTCTACAAATCATTCCACTTCCTACAAGTAGATAAGATCTTTCAAACAAAGTCACGCTGCTGTCTTGTGCAATTCTTGACAAGAAAATGAATTGCAGAAATTGCGTATTGCGCATAATTATTGCAGTGTGTCGCGTGTGGATTTCTGAACTCCTCCTGCGGTTCTTGAGTTGTCGTCTTCTACGTTTTTAAAAAGAAATCACGTTTTGGGGCGGGTGCATACAAAAATTAAAATTGTACGCTTTGTCAAACGATAGTAATAAGTATTCATATTGAAAACAAATAACTTAATACTTAGCTATTATCGGTTATGTTCTCTTTGCACATCTAATAGTAGGCGTGGTCATTTTCGTAATTGTCTCGTTTCATACGTGTTTCATATGTCACTTCGGGATATGAATTAGTCTGTTAAATATATTTTTATTCGCAGGAATTAATGTGTTATTAACGAAGATTTGAAAGGATATACTTGCCCACACTCGTGAAGTTCTTTATTTCTTCAGTTGTTTCAAAGTCCGCTTTTTTTTGCTTTTTTCTTTCTTTTTATTTATTTTTTCCTTTCTGTTACCTTCCTGTTTTTTCTTTACTTCTTTTTTCTTTATATTTTTTTGTTCTTTGTGGCTGCATTCTCTCATAAAATTTGTGACCGAGTCAACAACCTCCGTGCTCCTCCCTCTGGTGCTCTGTTGCTGAGAAGGCTTCGTGGACAAGGCTTTCCGCGTGCTGTGAGTACGAAGTGGCGCATGTTATCTTCGCGTGACCGTAACCTTCACGCAGGACAGGCGTGGACGGGCGTAACTGTTGTGTAATGCCACTTCGCATCACGAGGACCCTAACGACTCAGACGAGGTGTACGATGACACCCAAGGGTTGAATTTGCGATTATCTTGCATAGAGTTCTTTCGTAAAGAGCTACGCAGTGGAGAATTACGCAGTTTTGAAGCAGTAGGTTGTATATTATCAATAACAGTAAAAAGGTAGTGTGTTTACAAACGGAGATTCCATGTGGAAGTTAAGTCGAGACCGGAAGTTTCTTTTTCATTTCTCATTTCGCTTTTGTTTTCTATTTTCTGCTCTTTGCTAAAATATTAACATAGTAAAAAGATAAATAAAACAGGACCGCTAGCTCTTGTATCTTATGTAGTTATTCGTAAAGCACGTTTTCATTGGAAGTGCTACTGCGGGTATGCGAGGCTGATAGTCCGCATTTGAAATTTCAAAATCTGAGAGAAATGTTCTCACTTCAAAATATAACTTTGTCTTCCTATTTCCGTTCTACAGTCACTTTCGAAATCCAGATTGTCTTCCGACACTAATGATCGAATTGTGAATGTTCTGGCGCACTGAAATATAGTTACATCCGAGCACAGTGTTTTAACCACAAGGAATTCGAGGAATAACGAGTGTCAGCTTTCCCAAATTGATCCATATTTGTGTATCTTATGTCCACTTACCAAGAGAATAAAAATGTTCCGTCCTCGATATCAAAGTTGTCTAACCAACTTGTGCGTTGTCTTCCAACTTCTTTTCTGCCGACTGGTACGTAATTTAGTGATTATTTAGGTAGTCTATCATCATCCATTCGTAGTATATGGAATTACGTTTCATGTTTTGAATTGAATTAAAAATAATTATTTGTTGACGTATATCCACATTTTTGTATGGTGTATTAGTACTCTTCGCAGGAATTTCATTTCACTTGTTTCTGTTGATTTTAGGCCGAGTTTTCTTCCCTGTGGCGCGGTGTAAAATAAAATTGGGTTATTTTGATATTCCTTTCTGGTATTCTCATTTTGGAGATTTCTTTCTGGTCGTGGGCTTCCATTGCCGACGGTGCAGAATACTCGACACTACCCACACAGTTAGGTCGAATTCAGCCGCTCTCTAGAGAAGAAATGTAGCGGCCGGCTGCTCTGTTTGGCAGTTTTCCTTGGTTTCTCGGTTCAGTATCAGGCGAATGCCGGAGCACTGCCCTGAACAAATCCGGCCACGGACCGCTTGCGATCTGTCCTACCTCTTCCTTCTCTTATCATCACCCCTTACCACTACACTTAGGAGAGTAGTCGAGAGCGTAGAGCTGGTCCTGGATGGGGAGTGATATGTTGGCGGGAGATTCCTGTGTGGGGAAAACCCTGATTGCCGACGTGTAAGTCCGGACCTCGCCAGTCACCGAGGGAAGATCACCGCCACCTCCCGTGAAAAAAGAAAAGAAAAAAAAGAAAGAAAATAAAACATTCGCTACAATTAGGGGAGTGGTGACCTTATTAGGTGATGCGCCCGGAATCACTAATCAATCTATTGAAGGTAAAATATTAGATAAAAACTTTTTTCTAGTCGCCTTTAAAACCTTTGTCCAATTCGTTGCCTTGTAAAAAACGTATTTCGGTATGAATTCCCCCTTTTACTGTTTTTTTACTGCTCATCGCATTCCCTGTGGCAAGCTCAGCGTGCGTCTACCAACATTTCGCACGAGCGCCTGCGAAAGCACCTGTTACGCATCCAGGGGAGGAGAGTTGTTTTGCGTTTCGCTTGCCGGCGGCGCCGGGTCGCCAGAAGGCATACGCAAATCAGGCTTAGAGCGACGGCTCTGCGTGAGCGACCCCGCAAAACAGTGACGAGCGTGCGGCGCACGTGCGTGCATGGGAGGCGGCGTGACGCCCGCGTGGCGACGGTGTGGCGGCCCCAAGGCGCAGATTGCGAGGCGGTTTCGCGCCTGCCCTGGCCCCCTCCGGCGCTCGGCTGCCGTTAGTGCCTTCTCAACACGGCAGCTGCGGAACGTGGACATTCGCGTCCGTCGTCTGGCAAGTTTCGTTATTGTTTGGATCTCGGTCTTTTTTTCGTTTTATCTGTGTTTGTTTCAATGATATCCCTGAAGACATTGTTGGCCGGAGCTCGATTTCTTTCGTGTGTGATTTTGACTTTCTTGGGGACGTCTTGGATAACCCTTTGCTATTAGAGATGTGAGATGATAGATGGGTTTAGTACGAGTTTGTCCATAAGTTCTCGTTCACGGTGTAAATTCATGCCTTGAGTTCAGTTTTAATATGGAACTCCCGTGGAAAAATTCATGTTGTGCGGCGGGATACCACCAGGTGATTTACGAATGATTATTAGAAAATATTTTAAGAATATATTACTTGTTTAGTGTTAGCCTAAAGAGCATGTGGCATTGTATTTAATAACTACAAATTTACGTAGATTTTTCTCTAGCTCTCTTATTGATATGGGTAATTAACATGTTAAGAACAAAATTTACATATTGTAAATATCAGAAATGGTAAGCCCGCGTTCAATGCCCACGATTGTTATATAAATGAAGGCCCGAGGTAGCAATGCAATCACAAACTCTTCGGGGTCTATTTGCCATTCGCCTGAGTCTTTTGAACTCGATAATGAATATTCAAATGTTTGAGACAAGTCATGGATTGCTTGCAAATACATGTAAATCGTGGAGTGAATAACTGTAATTCTCAGTTGAAGTAGTTCGTATATTTAGTCTCTAAAATCTCATTTTCATGTAATTTTGATGTTGACTGAAGTCTTGCGCGCGCACATGATTCTGAATTTTAATATAGTGGACTTCATTAGTGTAACGTGGCAAGGTTTTTATAACTCCTCTTTCAGAGGTGGTGGGTAATTGATATTTCTGAAGTGGTACTAACGTTGAGAACGCCTTCTCGCAAGCAAAAGAGTGGAGGATGAGCTCGTTGTGGATGTGGCTGACTCTGTCCAGCACAATCCCCTAATGCTCCCCAAGGATCTTCCGTTGCCACAAACAGTGCTCGCATCGTGATTGCGTTGATCTGCCCGGCCCCTCTAGTCCCATTCACTTCTTTTCACTTCCATTCATGCCCTCCTCACTCCAATTCACTTCATACACCTCTCACACGCCTTCTTTTTCCCTCAATTCCCTTCACGACCCTTCATTTACCGCCCGCGCCCGCCACCCAACAGGATCTTACACAGCGAGTAAGTCAAAGCCACAGTAATGGCCTCCTTCATTCAATTGTTTGAACGTATAAGGGAACTTGATGCACCAATCGCACAGCATAGTTCGAATGAAGATGGGGATACCCATCTCGTTTCTCCCCATCATTGATTACCTGTTTTCTGCACCCTTTTCTTTCTCTCTTGTTTTACTCGTCTCTCGTATTTTGCTCCATTCTTGCTCTTTTTCTCTTTCTCTCCCTCCCTTCTCACTATCTGTTCCTTGCTCATGCAGAGATACACACATACATCACTTACCTGATTTTTGCACAACTTTCAGTGCGATTTCGCTAACCTGCACGTATTGAAAAAAATGATACTCTCAGCCAGTGCAGTCTGTGCGTCCTTCCCTGTACAACTTTGTCGTTTATTTATTTATTTATTTATTTATTTATTTATTTACGCCAAAAACAGTTAAAAACTGCGTGTAACGTGCTATGGAGAGAAGTTAATTTGAAGTTACCCTTATGTGTAGAAGCAAAACAAGGGGCATCTCAGCATTTGCTCAAGGATCAGGGAAACTGGACGAGATGGGGTTCATTGACCCAGAAGCTAATGTAAAATATTTATTACAGTTTCTTTAGAATTATACAATTCAAATGGTATATAATACTTTAAAGGATATTGTTAAAATTAATATTACTTTCCTTTTGGATGCTCAGTATAGTCTTTAATTGCATAGAAACAGTTGTGCAGCAGGAAAGATTTTACTTGGGACTTAAACTTTTGTATCGATTTTGTTCCGCCGTTGAAAAGAAATATTGTATAATATGAATACGTCTGTACATTTTTCTGATTATTAAATGTCAAAACGTTTCGCATCTGAAATAAATATATCTTGTATTGTTATTGGTGTTACACAATGATTACAGATGTAAAACTATATTACGTTGCCTATTCGAGAAGTAAGCTTATTTTTGTTTTTATTTTTTAATGCAGACGTAATTATTAATACAAATTGTGAATGATTTAAAATTTTGAAAATTTAATGTTATTTTCATTCCCCTAATATGTTAAAAAGGGGGTATATGTTGATGGAATGATAAATACTAAAAGAATTGGGTATTTATAGCTGCTGTGTCGAAACTCGACTGCCTAAATTTCCATAATTTAAGGATCGCAATGTGGAGTTCATCTTCGCAAATGTTTAGCGTTGCATTTTATGAATGGTATGAGATGAAACAGCTAGATTACAGGACAATTTAGCACCACGGGCCTTCTGTGAAAAAACATGAGCTTTATACAATGTGGTTTGTGCTTATTCAGCAGTAATCTTCGTGAATATTTCCTTAAGAAACATGATTATGGTAAATTATCTACGTGATGTTGGGTGATATTTAATTGATCTTAATAACCAAATTTAAAATGAATATTGAATTTTATTTTGAATAATTACATTTACAATTAATCCCTATTATTAGCCTTGCCCTTCATAAAATTATTTACCGGAAGTATGTAATATTCATTAATTACGTATTAATGAACTGATTAACAAAACATTTATATTAACTGACTCCTAGCTTTTCAGCATTCATCCTCTTTAACCGGAGAATACACACACAGTTCATTTCTGTATTTTATCTGCGGCCAGTACATTTACTGCGCTGATGTCAGAAATCTTCGCAAACACGGTTACGCCGGATCTCTTGAGAAAGTTTTTCATAATTCGTGTTTGTTCCGTGAGGGTCGAGATTTCCCCCGTAGATGCACTCCTCCCCCACCCGTCTCGCCGCGCCCAACATACGATCGCAGCCAAGCCCGCAATTTGCGCTTGGTTGCGTGTAGTCCGACCTTGAGGGAATTCCAATTGGACCCGGATCCGAACGCCGTGCTCTGGACGTCGCAAATCGGTTCGCAAAGTTTGGGATTCCCCGACAGCTAAATTCGTCTGCTTTTTTTCGCGCCTTTTAAAGGGCGCGACGGAGCACAGTGCAACATTGTTTCTTCCCAAGGTGAAAAGCAGCGGAGCATGCAAACGCCGGTAAGAAGACTTGGGGCCACGATTTCGTTCCGTGTAGTTAGGTATACAATTACCAAACAAGTCTAAGAGAACGGTTATTGTTAGTGGTTTATTTCGAGAAACTGAGGATTGCAAAGAGTCCCATTTAAGTGTTCCCTAAACGGAAACATTTAATTAAAATTGGAATGAAAACTAACGTGATGGTTATAATTTAAATATAAAATGTTATGTAATGAAATTGAAAAAAATGAAAAATACCTCATTTATGAAATCAAATATTGGCGATAAGAACAACAATAACAATGTGATACCTTGTGAGTTGGGCATCTAATGGCACCAATTGTAACAGCTATACCAGATTTCTTGAACATTATAACAATAAACGGATGTAGCTTCAAACATTTTTTTTTCATTGGTGCTATTTAACATCTTATCAGGGGGCGGATTATGGGAGGGAGTCACCGTAGGGGCGGAGTCTGAATAATTCAACACGTATTAGTCTTTAATTTAACACTACTCTTGATGCTTATTACTCTATTTCGTTACATAATTAAATATACTTAAAAGCACGAAAATATTAAATATTTCAAATTTAATGCACATAGAATATACGAATATGAAATATACTATTATTAATTCTAATGTCGGTAGCCAGTGTACAAACTATGAAACTAATAAATAATTAATTTAATGCAGTATTTTATTTTTGTGTACACTCACCTCTTAATGCAGCCTTTTCTGGCGTGTTAATTGCCTCTAAAGTTGAAATTTCTGTGAAAAAGGTCTATAAATAAATTGTACTAAACTAGTTCGGTAAAAATGTCCTTATGCCATGCGCTGTACTACGCAGAGCACGGTTCAGTGTCCGAAGACTTGTAACGATTCGTGGTGACCAATGAGCATGATTATAATGATTACGGGACTACCAATATTGCTTACACAAAACTGGTTGTACATACTAGTGATGCAACATCGATGTTATGAAACATCAATATTAATACTATATCGACTAAATACTTTCGATGTTTTAGAACTGATTTAGTAAACATTAAATTCGTGCGCAACAAAATTTGGTTTGACAATGGCCGTGTTTTAATTCTAATTATTATTTAACTAAAAACTGTTAAAAGGTTACAAAAATGAAGGTCAAAACAGCATGAAAGCCGGGACCGCACAGGCTCATCTCGAAGTACCCTTCAGATCGCCGAATAAAAAAGGTACGGGAAGAAGGGGCGAGCCCACCACATCCACAGCTTTATGCGCCCATGTGCGAAATACGAAGAAAGACGTAAGGAATACCAAAGCATCGAGTCATCTCAGGCGAGAATTAATTTGCTCGATGATGGTAATTTGAACAGCGTTCGTTTGGTTAGAACAATTAACTAACAGTGTTGCGAACACTTGTTGTTTCATGTTTTGACTTTTACAATATTATGATTTGTGGAATTTTTCATTCACAAAGAAAACATCGAAACCTTAAGAACGTCGAGCACAAAGCATCGATGTTGAAATAACATCGACTTTTAATATATCGATGTTTAAAACATCGACGTCGCATTTCTTGTACGTAACTGCCGAAAGAAAGATGTGGTTCGTAATGACTACAAAAATGGCCATGTACTCGTGAGCCTTGCGCTTGCTGTCATCCGCCAGTCTCATTCAAACATATTGACTTCATTTCATAATTTTATTTTGCGAGAGAGAAACGACAATAATCCCAAATGCTTTACCATAAAAAGAGCCTCTAACGGACAATGGCCTTCGTTTCTGGAACCGCGCCTAGTTGTAATGTATCAGTTCAAAGGGACTTTGATATCTGCGTTCGTGCAACACGAAGTTGCCGATCGAAATGGACATGAACTCTATGTCGACCCCCACTGCAGGCACCTCCCACGGCCTCTGCCGCTCTATCCAATTAGCGTGGCGCGGGAGAGGAGCGCTTCCTAGCCGCACGCGATGTGGGGGCGCGGCGCCTCTGGAGGCGCTGACCGCAGCAGCCCACGCCCCCGCCCCCTCCCAAGACCGCACCTCATTCCCCACGCGCCGCTCCCCAACCCTCGCCCACGCCCCCCATCGTCTACCTCTCCCCTCACATCGCCACTCCGACCATGCGCAGCCCCTCGGTCCACGCTCCCGGCTCTCCCACCCACAATCCCACCCCTCCCTCCACTCTCCGTCCACGCCCCGTCACCAGCCCGCCCACTCCAACGCCGCCTCCCCCGCCTCGCCCGCCCACGTACTCTCAAACCGTCCCCCCGCCCTCACACACCATGGCCCCCGCCTACGCCCCCTCGGGCCCCCCGCCCTCACGCGCGGCCACGTCCCTCCGCCTACGTCCCCGCCATGCCCCCGCCACGCCCCCTCGCCCGCGCGTGCGCATAGGGAAGAGGACGCGCCGCGGGAGAATGCGCTCGCTTGTTTACTTCGGGACAACATTCCATAGGACATTGGCCGCGTGCCAGCAAATGTGACAGCGCACTTGTAATAGCACTTCTCGCAGCCGAGAGATTAACGATAGCATTAGCTGCACTATTACTTTACGTTTTAATTTCTCTCGCACGTGCGGGCGTAATCTTTGTTCTTATGGCAATTTGCTATCTAAAATGAATAGTCATAACCACACAATATTGTGTAAAATAGTCGTAGTTGTTTGTATCTCGAAAGAAGATGCCTTCTACTGAAAGTGACAACGGTGATGTTGTTTATTTTATTCTCAGAAAACATGTTTATACGTTTTACATAAAACATTCCTCTGCAAGCATAACTGCGCTAATCCTTACGATTGATAGGTAATTAGTACAATTAACTTTGAATTCAGTAATATTTTCACGTTAAAATGTTTTTAAAGCGAAATTGGCATATTTTCGTGATAAACCCGAAATTACTGCAAAATTCACTAAGAATGGTGAATTTTTTAATCGTTATAACAAAAAGAATGAGTTCTGATTTAAATTACTCAAACATTACACTGAGACCACGTTAATTGATTATCTTGCTATTATTTTCTTTTGGAAAAGCAGCACAAGATGTAGAGCTGTATGCTACAATAAATATGTATTTTTCATTTAATTATATTTTATAATTTTTCCTGTATTTAAGGTTGCGAAATTAACGTTATATATATCCTTGAAATTCCGTAAAAAAATAACGCGAAATCAGTGATTCTTTTCGCGAAATTGCGTAAAAATCAAGGCGGAAAGGCAATGCCTCTTGAAGCAGTGCCCCATGGCGTAGCGCACGCCACTTGGGCGACGGCGGTGCCATCGGAGCGCGCCGCGTTGACCTTTCGCCCGCGCCCGCGCCCGCGTTGTCTGTGCGTCCCAGGGCGACGCCCCCGCCACCCTCGCTCGCCCTCCCGACTCGGAATTAACATTTACGTGGCTCCGTCTGTGGCCGGTGCTGTCGTCTCTCTGATCAGTGCGCGGCTTTGACTTACGTGCGTCCTAGGCTCTCAAATGTTCTAGCGTCCTTCTTTTAATTTGCTTTACATGAAAGCTATTTATAATATTTTGAATCAAAAATTGTTGTACAATATTTGTAACCGTTGCACACATTGTATACTTATAAATAATTGATTATACGTGTAAATAATTGTCACGACGATATTTATTTAATAAATATACGATCTTTTTGTATCAATTGTATCTGTGTATATCAATGGATATATATTTGATTACTTAACACTTTCTTTTGTTACAAGTATGGAAATAATTATGTCTATAAAAAAACATTCAAAAGTTCGCCTTATGAAATTTTGCACCCTCTGAAATTCGTAAGTTCCCCCAAAAATGCGTGCCCCAGGCTGCAGCTTACTCAGCCTGTTTGATAATCTGACACTGTCTCTAAGGGAGAACTCCTCTGGCGTAACTGCGCTTGCATTACGAGACACCTGGTGAATCGTGGGTGAACACAATCTTTGATATGGAGTGAGAACTGAGAATGTAAAAACGAGTAATGTTAAGTTTAATGCACACAACGGTCGAGGGACATGTTGGAGCCACAGAACTTCATGGCGGTGACGTGAAAAGGCTAGAAAGATTTTAGAATAAACTGCGATGATGGAAACTGTACAAAACCTTAGTGAGACCGCACGAAACATGAGTGTTTCCACCTGTTTTGGAGTGGCCGACGAACGTAAACTACACATGTAATCGTACATCACGAAGGTCGGCAATCATTAATACATTAGGACTCAGAAAAACAAAATTCCTAATGTTCCTCATGGTTGTTTGTCTACGTCTAGTCAAGGACACACCACGTACGGCGTTTTGTAAGGTCGTAGAAAGGGAATAGTGAGTGCAGATGGTGTTGAAGAAGGGCTAGGAAGAGCGGAGCGAGTCGGGGGGGGGGGGGGGGGGTCGAAGGTATGAACAGTGGAGGCGAAACGGAGCTTGTGAGCGCAGGGTAATAGGCGTTGGGGTGGGGGTGGAGCGGAGGGCTCGATTCTTCGTGGGCGTTCGTTCACCTCTTGTCCGGGTCGAGCACGTGGCGCGTGGAGGCGCCGAGGAAGCCACGAGCCCCGGAAGGGGATGGAAGGCGAGATGAGGATGAGGAGGAGGCTGGCGGAGGCGACTCGCCCGGCACGTTTCCGCCACGACGACGTCATCGGGAGAGGGGGGCGTAAGAGAATGGCCGGTGCTCTAAGTGCGATCTCATTCTCCTTCCGCCGATGTCGACCCGGAACGGGTTTCCTCCCGATCATTACGCAAATCAACTCGTTCCTTTATGCGTTGTTTTGCAATATTTTCTTATTTTTCAACATATTGGAATCCACTGCGAAGAGTTTCGATAGGAAACTGAGCTCTTAGGTGGAGGCGAATCATATTTTAATTGAAGGGCTTGGCTCTAGTCCAATGCCACATCGAATTCATTCGAAATAGGGAGGTTAAAGGTTCAATCTGACATTCCTCGTTACAAATTAAAGAAATGCTTCTTTGGTTTAGCGTCATTTGTTTCACTGGGTCTACAATTCTTGCTCGAAATGAATTAGTAATCGATATGGGGAGAATGTTAGTAATCTTATTTTTGTCAAAAATGTGGCGTAGGGCTAAATAGTGGCGAGGCCTTTAATGTTCACATCTCTTAAAGGTATTTTTTATGAATCAAAATTAAAATTGAAAGAGAAGCAAAACCTTAGTTGAGTGTTTATTGCTACGTAGGACAAAGGAATTATGCTGCAGCGGAAAGTGCCGATTTTGTCGTTTCGTTCAACTATTAGAAGCGAATTCGGTGGAACGATTCAGCTTCACTATCGTCCTCCAATGGTGCGATAAATAAGTTTCCGGGAAGACAGCAGGCCGACCATTGTCCTTCAGTGCGTGTTGAATGTGGCCGGCGACCGGCGCACGTGCATTTCTCATCGGAAGCAAGCGGTGCGCCGCCAGGACTTGTTATTCGTTCGCACGCGGCTCGAGACCCTTTTGTTTCACCGCGTTTTCTCCGGACGCCATTATCCAGGACAATCGAGATCGAATCCATTGAACGAGAGGTTTTGTGCGGACAGCTGCTGTTGCGCTATGACAGCCGCATTGTGTCGTTCGTCAAGGCAGCGATGGAGGTGTTGTGTCGCGGACTTCGTGTTCCACGTTGTAGATGCGAGGCTCCGCGAAATAGAGATTCAGAGGAAAACTTCTGTTACTTTTTTTGTTCGTCTTTCGTAATTCACGTGGACTCTAAAACAAAACGATTTGCTTCTTTCTGATAGAAGGGGTGCGCACTGGAGGAACCTCCTGGGTAGCAGCCTCCTTAATCTTAGGCACAAACAATTAAACATTGTAGATATGATAAATTCCTAATTTACCTTATTTTTAACATGATAGCTGGGGGAATTGACTCATGAAATTTGGTAAAAAAAAATCTGCAAAACATCTGGCAAGCCTGTAAATGATTCACCATAAATTTTATTGTAGTTGTAAGTGTATCGTTAAATTTATAATTTTATTCTCCGTGTAGAATGTTTTACTTGATTACTAGAAAAACATCGTGTGTAAATTAAGTTTAATAGAAATGGGGGCTCAGACGAGCCATGAAATGTATGCGCTCTCGTGTTGTTTTAGGATGCATACGCCTGTGTTTTTGATACATTTGAAATAATCTGTGAATTGTTTGGGCATGTAAACATCCATGCTGTGTTTGACAGATTCAAACAAACAATTTTGGACTTTCGAATCAAAGAAACGAAGAATTCACATGTTTTGAATTCACACGTATCAGATTTCAGCTGGTGTTTCACGCATTTTTTAAATGATCGGATTTGTAGATGGTTCATGAATATGTATCCGTACTCAGACTCGAAGTCTTTAAATCAGGAGACAAGATTTTAGTAGCGATCGTTTCCTCGTCACTGTTCAATCGGCGTATGAAAATATCATGTCTTTCTGTGAACATCTGTATTTAGCGACTCCTTCAGCTGTCAGCGCAGCCCTGGCTCGCCAGCTGGCAGCATGAGTCGCGGGCGCGTGCGTGCGTGGGTGATGCGTCAGCCGCCGCTGCCGGCAGCAGCGTCTGGGCCAGGCGATCACCACACCACACCACACCACACCACTCCGCGCCGCGCCGCCTGCCGACACCGGCGCTGCCTTTAATTACAAGCGGCGGGGCAGGAGGAAGCGCTTTATGTGACGTCAGCCAAGGCCTTCTGGTTCCGCGCATAAATGAATAAATCAGATTAGCGGCGCGGCTTCTGCTATCCCCGCGCCGTCCCGCCCCGCCCCGCCCCGCCCCGCCCCGCCCCGCCCCGCCCCGCCCCCTCTCTGCCGCGACCCTCTCACCCCGCCCTACCCCCTCCCTCGCCCCAAACCCCGTCCCGTCCTAGAACCGCCCCTCCCCGCCCCCTCCCCGCTCTCCCCCCGCCCCGCCCCGCCCCACCCCGCCCCACCTTCGCCTTAGCGCTGCTAAGCCCGTCTCTCAAACGTCCCCGCGTCTCGCTGCTCCGTTCTTCCGGTGTGCAGTTCCATTGTTTGGGCGCTGCAGTCGCTGCCTGGTGACGCGCGTTTGTGCGTCTTGGCTGCTCAACTTGTTACTGGGCTGAAACTTCTCGCTCTCCGGCTTGCCTTCTCCTTCCTTACTCTTTGCCGTTTCCCTCAACATTCACATTCTGTACTTCGCTCTTTACACTTTCTTATGAAATACACTTCTTTTACTAGAAACCGTATCACACACAGTATTTATCATGTCTTTCCTTGAATCAGTCTGTTATATTGCCTGCTGATACTCATCGTCGAATTTATCTTTATTTGTGTCCATATTATTTATCCTGCACTTGACTGCCTTCAATTTCATTCAAATGATTTTCTGTCCGACTTGTCGCCTAGAATGAATGCTCTAATAGGTCTTGTCGCCCAGAATCACTAACCAACTGATGAACGCGTCTGAATCAAGTGATGAAAGGGATACTATTATAGGCGTCGTTTGTTAATGGTCGAAACCGAAAATGTGACTTTTTCGGCTTGTGCGGAACTATTGTTAGTCAAATTTTACTTCGTAAATGATTCAGTTGAAACATTTAGTGTGTATATATTGCTAAGTAATTTGTAATAACTGAAAATTCCTGTAGTGGTATTAAACTCTCTGCTCATATAATATATCAAATTGGTAAACATCCCCATTTTTGCATTGATGACCCATTTCTCGCCCCTGCATTAATGGAATTTTGGAATTAATTTTCACAAACGCTTCTTCATAATTACGAGTCTTTGCTGCGCGGTCCCGTCATCACTTCAAGAGGTGAATCTCTTTGCGCCACTCGCAGAAGTGGGCAGGGCACCCGTACAACGCTTTGTTGCCACCGCCACCGCCTTCATCTCAGCTCCATCGCTTCCGCCTCCATGTCCGTCCCCGCCATGTCTGCCCTCGCCTCCGCACCTACCGCCATTTCAACCTCGCCGCCAAAGCATGCTCCCTGCCGCCCCCGCCACCCGTCCGCCGCCGCCACCACCTCCACTTCACCGCCAGCTGTATTCCGCCGCCGCCGCAGCCGCCTGTACTTCCCATGTCGCCACCCCGAGGCCCCCGCGCCAGACCCTCATCCACTTACGCAAATCTCGTAGAACAATCTCCGGGCGGAGGTGCCGAAGCCATCCCCGGAGGCGCCTCCGCTTTGATGCGCCTGCTTACCTTCTTCTCTTTTTCTTGGTAGCGCTGTGGCGCTCGAGTTTCAAAGAAACACGCGTTCTCGACTCATGCAAATGCTTTCTTGCGTTTCAGTGGCCGAATGCTGCGGTGCTAATTCAAGGGTGTTCAGATCTAAAGCACGAAAAGTAAACGTATCAGCATTAAGGAAAACTGTCAGGGAATACTCGGAAAAACCTACTGCTCAAAATAAAGTTGAGCATTTGAGCCTCAAATCGTATAGGCATTAATAATTTACTAGGATATTTTGCTTGAGTAACACGATATATTTGTATTCATTTGTTTGCAACTATACAAGGATCTGTTTGTAAATAGTTTGGCATATTATCGTGAATTGTGCTCTTTTTCCGCCCTCAAACAACCAGCTCTCAAAACACTGTGATAAGCAGCTCGCTCAACAATTTGAATATTTAAACCCCTCGTCTCACGAGTTAGTGCAGCCAGTCTTCTCGGAGGCCTCCCATGTCTCTTAAGAGTAGCTGTGCCGCGCTGCGCTTTGGCGGGGCAACAGAGGCTTCCAACCGATCGCGCCCTCCCCCCTGGCCTCCGCCGCCCAACCCGCGTCCCATGTCCCCCGTCCTCGTCTCCGCCTCGCAGCCTCCCGGGACCGGGAGCCTCGTTCGCCAGCCCGTGACGTCAGCGACCTCGGAGCCGCTCCTTATGTGCCGCCCGGCGCGCGGCAACGAGGCTGCCTTGCAACAGCTGGACGCTGTCCTGTGTCCGACGCAAGCGCAGCTGAGGGTGGTCGTTGATAGTTTGAATGCTGCCGGACGGTGTTGTGTAAATTCAGGTTTATGGATTCTCAGTAAAATAAAATAAACACGTCTTGCTACCAGATATTTTTAAAGGGAATTAAAGGGGAATAAGTTATCGTTAATATCAGCTAGTAACTTGCCAGAATTATTGTTCGTTGCTTTCAAAAAGCTTGTAGCGGACGTTGATGACCCGTGATAATGCGTAGGTAGTTGGTTTATAAATGTTACGAATTACAATTTAGTTTGGGATGTTTGTTGCGTTTTGCTATCACCGTTTGAGGTCATTAAAAAATTAGGATTGAAAGATCGCAGAAAAAGAAAGACATTTGAACAAACAGATGGTTTTCGCTCCTGCAAGCAGTAAGTGGCAGACCCATTTGTTACTCACTCAATGAAGTTATCACTTCGATGTCCAAGGTATAGGTTTCCGTGGTTAAGCGTATTCTGCAAAAAAATGTGAGAAAATGGTATTGCGTCAGGATTGAGGTGAGTTGACACTCTGACATGTTGATAGCACACGTGGTAGGTAGGCAGCCTGGAATGTTTAGTTCGTATGTCGGGCACGATGCCGCCCGTGCATCTATCGATCGCGGTGCACGGGCGGCCGCCGGCGCGTTGCGTACGGCTTCCCCGAGAGGTGCGCACGTGCGATGGCCCGCGCCGCCGCGGAGTCGTGTGCGGCTGTAGCCGCATTGTTACTATCTCGCTTCGGAGTAGAGAGAAAGTTACGTAATGCTGCGCGGAAAAAAAACGGCGAATTTTCGGGAAAAAAGCCTCTCATTATCGGGCCGTGGTTTCGAAAAAGTGGATGACTCTAGTTGCTAAATTTAGAAGAAGAAAAAAAACAACTATAAAACGTGGTGTAGCCAAAATCCATGTTTTGTGCGTCCTTCCTACTGAAAAATGGCATGACGGCAAAACGTCCGCCTGTCCGTCTTTGAACAGCACTAGCGGCTGAACCGTTCAGCCGATTTTCTCCATAATTGATATTCTCCTATCTATCTGGCTGATATCAAGGCCTCTTGTATTTGAATCGGAAATTTTAATTTTGAGGTGTACTTTACACGAAACCCCTAGGACATTTTCCATTTAAAAAATGCTTTATTTTCTTTTTTAAATTTTGTTGTATAGTGTGAAGGACGTTTAAGAAAACTGTACTGGTCACTGATTTTTCTCTCTCTGTAAAAAACTCTGATTTTTCGAAAATTGCAAAAATTCAAAATTTTCTCGTCGTCTTCCTACAACTACAATTATGAAGATAGAGATTTTCTCTTAATGAAATCTGTAAAAGGTAGATTTTGAAATAGTAATGTACAATTTTTCGAAAATTAGTTCTTTCGGGTAATTTTGCAAAAAAATATGTGATGTATTAGCTCACTAGTTGCATTATATATTTCTATTTCTTCCCTAGGGGTATGAGGTGGGATTTATTGCCCGACCTTTACAAAACAGTAGGATTTTTATTACAATATTTGTGTTATATGAACGCGGGTTGTCTTGTATATGATCTTCAATGTGGAAATCAGTAACGAGGTATAACTAACCTGTTTTGTGCATCTCGAGAAAACTATTTAATTAGGATCCCTGCGGTATGTGTGAATGTGAGTTAAAGGTTGTGAACCACTAGATCGTTTCTTACAAATTTTGTGCGAATGCTTTTGAGCAACTGACAATACCGATAGGTATTCTTGACCCCAAAATGTTGCCCGAATGAGCTTGTTTTTATTTGTAGAAGTGCTAGTAAAACCGGTGTTCCTTAGCTGCATGTCTCGTCAGCTTCGCTTCGGACCGCAGTTTGCTTTACACCGGCCTCTCTCTCCAAAACCACCGGCGTACAGCAGCTAAGCACGGCTTAGGAAGAAGATTCTAACTGCCGCAAGTCATCAGACACCCTAGCCAGGAGCTTTAGCGATAAATGCTTTAGCGATCTCGGTTAAATCGACATCTAGCATTCAGGAATGCTAAAACTTGCTTGTTTCTTTTAGGATGTCTCCATCTATTGAAGAATCAAAATTCGCAAATTAATGCAAAAGAAGCAAACATAAGTAAGGCTCGGATCCATGAGGAGGGAAATGAGGGAAATTTCAGCCCTAAACGTTTTCAGTAAGAATTAATTTTAACTTGTCACGAAACTGTCAAGCAAAAATATTTTTAGATAATCATGAATAAAACCTTTTCGCAACATCAGCCGAGTGTATCCTGCGACATTTTACAAAATCTGGAATATAACACATTCTACCAAAACATTTTCAAATTACCCTCCCAAAATTTGTCTCTGGATCCGCCCCTGCATACGTTGACCAGAAATGTGCGTCGACGAAGGACGACCATGGGCTTCAACGAGTTAAATTATTGCCCAGGAGGCGCCGTACCCTCAAGGCTGTAAACGTTCGGCTGCCTGTGGGCGTGGCTTGTGGAAGGCTGATGGCGGGGCTGCGGCCGCCGTGCTGGGCGCTCCGGAGGAGAGTCTGGCGCCACGAAGAACGCGCGCTCTCCGCTCGGGCTGCGTCGGACGCCCACGCTCACGCGCCCAGGGCGGGCTCAAGCACGCAGGAAGCAGGCAAAATTCTTGTCAGCACTTCGCGTTCAAAAAAATATAAATTTGTATGCTAAATACTATCGTTTCATTTATTTAGTCGTTATTGGATGCAAACGTCCGTTTGTAAGAAGTCGGACGGTTGTAAATTTATTCTCCGGTGTGGGAGATCCACGTTTCTGAGTTGGTTACTTAATGTAAAATTGAATTATTTACTTACTCCTTTCTAACTACACTTCATACAGTACGTTCAGTTTATTTTTGTGTACATATTCTACTGAAGCTTGTAAGGAGCAAAACTTCATCTACTTTCCTTGACTTACAAAAATACACATAATAGTTGAAGCTTGAAACTTATACTAGTATTACAAAATTCTAGATGAGAAAGAAGATATGTTCATAGAGTTTTCATTCCGAACTCACGCAAAATATGCATTCAAATTAAAAGTTTAATGAAGAGTTATTTATTAAGGCAAGGAATGAAGATCGAAGGCCCGCCTTCGTTCCAGGAACAATACCAATATCCTCCCGGTTGAAGCCGCGGAGACGGTCCATCAGAGAAGCCGACGTGTGGAATCCCAAACCAAGCAGTGTTCATCTTCCACGCAGTTGTTCAGCTGGAGTCAAAGACCCACCGTTACGGAGTCTTGTGTTGGAAGCTGCGGTTGCGAATTTCATATCTTTGGAAAACGAATTTTGGCCGCGCTTTTCCTAGTCCGGACCATAGAAGCGGAGGCGCCGCCGTCGGCCGGCAAGCGTCGTGCCTCGGCGGTGACGTCACCGTGCGGCGAGCCTCGTGCCACACCACGCCGCGCCTTCGAGATGCGCCTAAACGCGTGCGCGTGACAAGGAGAGAAGAGAGTGGCAGAAGCCTGGTACTCCGAAAATGCATAACTCTTCGTCAAGAAGGGTCGGGGCCTGGGGTTCGAGGCCCAACTGAGGCATGAATTTCGAAACTAACTTGTCAGCTAGGTCGAATTCAGCTGCTGTCTGAGGGAGAATTGTAGCGTCCGCCTACTCTGATCGGTAGTTGTCTGTGGTTTCACTGATCAATACCAGGTGAATGCTGGAGCAGAACTCTAAAACCGGGCCACGTCGATCTCTCCTTCCTCTTCCTTACCCTAACCCAACCCCTTACTTGTACACACTTACTAATACATTTTACATGATCTACACTACCACACATGCCGGGAGACCAGTCGGGGGCTTAGAGCGCATCCCCGCTGTGGGAAATACCTTGTTAGAAAAAAACTTACTAGCCGACGGTAGGTCGCCGCCGATTTTCGCCAGTGAGACAAGATCACTGCCACCTCCCGAGCAACAAAAAAAAACTTACACTACACTTACGGAAATTATAACCTTGGCGGTTGATGCGCGCGGAATCAGTAGTATTCAATCAATTCATTTTTTTTCTTCGGGGAGACTGTCCTGCCCCTGCCCCTGACAGTTGCGGCTCCAGCCCCGACGCAGGGCACTGCGTCGTGACCGAGAACGTGAGCGAAGTGCCGCCGGAACAAATGATAAAGATAGATACATTTATTTAAACTGCAAAGGGGTTTAATCCGATGGCAGCTAATTATATAAATAAGATAATACAGCTAATATGCAAACTATATAATAATGATTATTGTAATAATAATTAATAATAAAATAATAATAATAATAATAATAATAATAATGGTACAATAATAATCATAGAAACAATAATAATAAAAATTATAATGATATAAAAACTGCTTGATTCATAAAACATTAAATTACCTCTGGAAAAAGACACTTCTATGATCTAACTCCACACTGAATGTTAATTCAATTAAGTTCACACTGCACTGCACTTCACTTCACTATGACCCTTTAATCACTTCATTATTTGTGTTCTACACTGCACGACACCTCACTTCACAATATATCAGTTACGCCTCGCTATATAACCGAATCAGTTATGTCGTTCATTTTCTTATTAATACCCTAATTTTATTTCCTGAACTGTTGAGAACGTCTCGACGAAAGGGTTCAAAGGTTTTTGCAGGTAATGTATTCCATTCCGTTTTGTGAAAGGTGTGTCGATTTGTGAAAGAATATTTCCCGACATCCGTCCTCTGCGGTCTTAAAATTATTTTCTTCTTGCGAATCACCGTTTGTGATCAACGGACTCGCTCCCTCGAGGCGCTAGCGTTCGTTTTTATTCATAAGGTTAAAGTCGCTTCCTAATGGCCAATAATGCGCTGCCACAGTGCCTCTTTATCGCTTAGGGGTAATAAAAAAGGTATATCTACTCTCCTCGGCGTTCCGAGGAGTGCCACAAGCCTTCTGACGTCGGCACCGCATACTATCTGGCATGGCTTAACGTAGCTTATTTTTTTATTTTGTATTTTACTGAAAATTGGAATCAAATCAAATCATAAAGATAATTTATCGTCTTGTATATAACAAATGATTACTATATTTATGATAATTAATACTTTTAAAATAGGTGACATTCCGAAATAATGTGGAGTCGTATTCCCCTGGGGCATTTACGACTGTACTTATTTTATCAAACCTGTATTGTCATTAGTTCAAACGTGGAGTGCATTGTGCAAATATGATGAAGATGAACATAAAACGTTTCATCTCTTATGTATGTTATTTCACTTTTTGCGCATTCTTATTCGATCTGCAAATTTGTTGATAAAAAGGCTTGCTTCTAAGTCGCAGAAAACACCCAGTGCCGGTAGCCATTAATGCAGTTGCGTCCGCGTGTGATGTGGGCGGGGGAGTCCGCGTTCCTCCGCGTGTGCACACTCCATTCGGAGGCGGCGGCGTAATGGGCGAACGTATCGGCAGACAAATGAACAAGCTGCGCCGTCATGTGCGGCCAGTGCCCGCTCTACGGAATGGAGGTATCATAATGAGCAACAGTAAGCGTTTCCTTTTCCTCCACGAGTGAGAAACAAGTAGATAAAGGTGCAATATTCCGTGCAGTCCGTGTTGAGAAAGTTCGTGCAAATGCTTTACAAACTTGAGATGGATAGTTTTTCGTGTGTAGTTTCTTCTCGCACAATTATTATGCCTACCGTCGTTTCGTCTCAAAAGAAAAAAGAAAAACTTGCTTTAAATATTGTGCTCGTAATGCATGTCCGAGCAAAGAATACGTTACCATTATCACGAGAGAAGCATATGTGAAAAAGAGCTTCAAATGAAGTCCTAACAAAAGTGGAGAGGATCATGTAGGTTCGAGTCCATTCGTAATGCATGGATGTTTTCGCCATGTGCCACTGCCATTGTTATGTTCTCAAAACACCCGCCACGAAACCCGTATGTAACACCATCCTAGCAGCTGCGTGTGTCTTGAGAGCTAGCGCATGACCCTTGCGATCTCTGGTACTCGGGTTTGATGACCGATCAATCCATGTGAACAATTGTTTCTTTACGGTGGACAATCCCAGCTTTCTGAAGGTATTCTCAAGGTTCTCTTATTTGCAGTGCTCCTCATTTCTCCATAATTCATATCGTCATTATGTGAATCCTCCCATCCACAACCATTCATCCCTTACAACCACACTGCCATTATCCATCCAGTGGACGGCAATGCGAAACAACTTGTGTTCGTCCGCCCATGGATTGGGGACAACATTCAGACGTAAGACTCCTCACTCGCTTACGCCCGGGATCCAGTTGTGATCGAAACGAAAAGCGAGACGTTTCTTGGGCGCCGTGTGAGCGTGCGTTGAGGAGGCGCGTTGCCGCCCCGCCCCGCCCCGCCCAACCCCTCCCGGAGAGCGAACCCGGGGCCGCAGGTCGTCGCCCGCACGCGCCACACACGCCGCCTCGCGCGACGGCCTCGCTTGCGGGGGCGCGGCGCGGGCTCCCCCGTCCGCTTGCCCGTCTGGCGCAGCCGCCGCCGCTTCCGGTATCGATCCCCGCGCGATGTCCCGGGCCGCGCCCCGCAGCCCCGCGCCCGGGGCCCCCCGCACTTCCCTATCCTACAAGGCCATCATTAATAATGATGATGATGATGATAATGATGGTGATAATGATGATGATGATGATGATGATGATGATGATAATAATTTATTAGTATATTAATAATCGTTATGAAAACAAAAAAGTAGTAATTGATCTAACGATCTCCAAAACTCCAACGTTCTCCGAAAGAAGAATAAGAATAATCGTAATAATATATCAAGAATAATAACGTAAATAAAATAATTTCATTAAAGGATAAAACTATTATTTCATGATAATAGATATTCATAATGTTGATATTGATGTTCAATGATGATGGTGGTGATCCCGGGTAGTTGATAAGAGAAGGACGGCTCTTTAATTTTGAAACCACACAAATGGCATTTTCAAGTCTTGAGTCATTGGAATATACACTAGAAGAAAAATTAGGTTTGATTACTCTTTAATAACCCATGGCCATGTGTCGTTCATACATGAATCAACTTACATACCTTCTTCCATTCATTCAGTGTCGTGCATTACTAGATTTAACTTCATTTGTTCGTTGTGAAGCTCCTTTACGCCACAGTTTATAGGATTCTTCGATCAGTTGTCATTTGAATGGCTTGTCTGTTTCACATTTCCAATGTCACAGTAATTTCCATTCGAACAATAGAAGTCTCCATCATTTTTATTACGAAACAATAAGCGTATTATAAATGAATTGAAATATCGATTCCCAGTGTCCAACGGGCAGGATCAGGAGTAATGATTTCTTAATTGGCTCCAACGCCTTCTACTGTAGTGTTAATATTGTGACACATTTACGGCGCGATTGTCAGAGGCAACCCACTGCGCGCATGTGCTGCGAGATGCATCTGCTGTGCCGGTTTTTCGAAGTAAGAAGTAGAGATTAAATAGGGTGTTCCATGCCAAGACGGCTGGTCCGTAGGTGCTGCAGCAGCTTGCCGTTCTCTTGGATAAATAATATAATTGTGTTTTAAAAGATCGGATTTTTTAATTTAATTGGCCGGTCACCTCGCTGATGAATTGCGGAGATCTGCTTCGATTTTCCTAACATTCTGCACGTACTTCCGCAATTGTCTGGCATGTGGTGTTTTGAAAGAGAGAACCTGTTGACATTACGCAGGGCACGAGAATTTGTTTTGCGCATCTGGTAAAATCTGTCCATTTAAACTTTAGAAGGCTGCGAGATTCACAGCACTAGGCAGGTCACAGACTGACATCTATGGAGCAATCACTTACTAGAAAATATATAACCTTAATGAGATGGCGACAAAATTCTGACTGGAACGTGTAAACCGATTGTAAAATTTATATTTTATAACGTTACATTTTTATATTTGACAAATGGTCGATAAAAAGGCCCAATTACTTCATAAAGTGTAAATTTTTTTGTAATATTTCTGGTGTAGTTGTACTGATTTTATGCGAATGAATTTTAAGCTGGGAACAATCATTCCAAAAAATTGTTTATAATTTTAGTACGTAATTTTAAATATTTTCTAAAAATAGTTTAACGGAATACTTCTATAAGTATAACATATGATTGGGAGGGAGAGGTTAAAATTTGTTTGTCCGGAGCACTGGGAAAGCTTAGCTAAGCTTCTGCTAACAGCACACCAATGGTTTTCAGCGCCAGCCGCCACTGGCTCCACGGCGACGTGCCAGAATTCGCTGAGCTGGAATGCGCGATCTGATTGCGAGTTGAACGTATTCACCCCGCGCGTTGAGGTGGTACATCGCGGTACATTTGTGGTACACATAGTAGTACATCGTCAGAAAGTAAATCGGTTTACAGCCATTTCAGAGAATAAAATAAATTATTTAAATGTATTGTAATGTATATTTCGAAGAACTTGTCCCGGGCTGATTTTTTCAGTCCGCCTTTAAACATGACCATATGACCTGGTGTTGAAAGCCATCACGCTAAGTTGCCACACCAAGTTACCACACCCTCATCACTGAATCTGTTGAATTTGCTTCACCTACAGTGAACATCGTGCCTAGGCACGGAGACTCCACTATGAGCCTGAATCCCGCAGCACTTCACTACTACCTCTCCCCCCCCCCCACTTCCCCTCATCCTGTCCTTGTCGTTCATACTATCCCACGAGTTATCACAGTGTATTCTGTCAGTGAATCCCTTGCTACTGGGCAGACTTCAGTAACACCTGTTCGGCGGCCGGCCGCCCTTTTGTCCGCGTATATGCTCTTACGGGTGTCCCTTGTTTTGGCAACTCCAGACCTTTTATGCAGTCTAGCGCGTGCCTACAAAAATTCCAGCTGTTTCCAGTGCTTGCAACGATACTTGTGACGATGCAAAGCTCAATGGTTGCGACGAAGCCTATGAATCACTCTCAGAAAGAAGTTGGGGATAGTATGGTCTCCCGTAAAACGCGCTATTGGAAAATGGATGTTATGTAATTAATGAGCGGTTTTTGAAGAGCGTCGCGTTTTGTCTTTTAACAATGAGTAACATGTCATTTCGCGAGAAGAGGCCCGTGGCTGTGCTGAAGTTAGAGGTTCATGGAGAGTGCCTGCCAGGAGTAGAAGATGAGAAAAGCACCCTCAAGTAGTGGGGGAGGGAGGAGAATAATGCAATTGAAGATCGCGCTGTTCCGCTTGGGTTTCTTGTGTTTGAGTTCTGTGAAATTCGGGAACGAAGGGTTCGTTTCTCAATTAATAAAACGCACGAGAACGACTGGCTTGGCACTAAAATGTAACGTTGTAACACAGGTGATGTCGTTTTTAGCACCTCGCACCTGTGAAATTCTGCCCGTCCCTGTCTCTTGTGCTTGGGCACTGAGCCGCGCTGGCGAGGTGGAGGCAGCAAAGGCCAGGGGGCATCGCGTGAATGGAGCCGCGCGCGCCGCCCCCGCAAACGCCTTCCTGCGAAGCGCCCGCTGCCCTTGCACTGACCTTGGCCTCGCCTCTCCGTCTCCCACGTCCCTGCCCCTTGCCCACATTTCCAACCCCGCCATCGCCTCCGCCCTCATCGTCGCCCGCCGTTGCCTCCCCCTTCTTCCCGAGCGAATATTGATAGCGAAATAGAGTTGAGCAAATACATGATCAGCGATAGGTCTTTTATACGTCGCTCAACATGATTTACTCAAGTTTTTGTAGGTTGAAGGTACTCAGTGTGAAACGCGATATTTTTTCATGTCAAATTGGCAGAGAAACGCATTTGTTTTGGGCGTTGAGATAGATGACCCTTTTGGACAAGGAAAAACGCTTTTGGCTTCAGTTACAGTTCTCGGAAGGGACCGTAGCTCATTGGCAGTGCATGTGTTCGCTAATGAGCCATATGTTTCCTCTTCTATTCGTGTCTGGCGCTCCGCCGTCCCGTTGCCCTGCCGCCCCGCCGTCCCGTTGCCCTGCCGCCCCGCCGTCCCGTTACCCTGCCGCCCCGTCGTCCCGTTGCCCTGCCGCCCCGTCGTCCCGTTGCCCTGCCGCCCCGTCGTCCCGTTGCCCTGCCGCCCCGCTGACCTGCCGCCCCGCTGACCTGCCGCCCCGCTGACCTGCCGCCCTGCCGCCCTGCCGCCCTGCTGACCTGCCGCCCTGCCGCCCTGCCGCCCTGCCACCCCGCCACCCCGCCGCCCTGCCGCCCTGCCGCCTCTCCACCCCGCCACCCCTGCACTCCTTCTCCATCACCCGTCCTCTCCTCTCCTCTACCACTGCACCCCTGCGCCTCGCCGCCACTCCAAGCAAACCACCTACTACCACTTCGCCCCATCGCCCCACCACCCACCACCCTCCACCACTCACCGCTTCATCGCTCGCTTATCGCTATCCAGTACGTGGCCTCTCCTTTTCCATTTTCTGTGTCGTCACGAAATACTCCCCCCCCCCCTTCGACACACGTGCATGGTCTCAGCGCATCGTCTTTCCCCTGTCCCTGTCCGTGTCCTTGGCCTTCCCGTCCCAGTCCGTCCGCCGGCCCGTGCGGCACGCGCGACCGCTCGCAACGAGGGGGCGCGTCGGCGCTGTCAGTGGCGCGTTGCACTGCGCTGCTTGCCTCGGGCGGCAAGCCCGCGAGATGGAGAGCGGCTGTCGCACACCCGCTCCCGCTCCCGCTCCTCCTGGATGCGTTGCGACAAGGCTCCACGCTCGCGTAACCGTCTACGAATTTGCGTATTAGTTTAAATTCTGGGAATGAACTACTTGCATGTATCGTGAAAACAAAAAGAAATTAAAAACCACAAGATAATGTTCTCGATTTTTATTTAAAAAAATTGAGTTGTATTACTCGATTCCTGCATCTATAGTATAAATTGGCCATTTAAAGTCACACACACACACACACACACACACACACAGATACGCACTGTGTTTAGCTCAGAGCCAGCATTCCCGCTGTCTCTGCAGCGTCTCTAGCCGGGTGCTCTTAGTTTCGAGTCCCGACAGTAGCGGATGTTCGACTCTAGCTACGTAGATAAGTCGACTTCAGTCGCTGGAAGAGAATTGTATCGGTCGGATGCTCAAGTCGGTAATTTTCCGTGGTTTTCCACTTAATTCCAGGCGAATGTCGGCGCAGTACCCGAACAACCAAACCGCACAAGATATTTTGTTCTTCTTCCTCTCTCTTTAAAAACACACTCACTCACTCACTCACTCACTCACTCACTCACTCACTAACATTCACCATCACACATGTGAGAGGGCCGGACGGGAGCGTAGAGCGTGTCCCGGCTGGGGTGGTGTCCCCAATGGGGAGAGATCGCCCGCAAGTGGAATAGTAGGTCGGCGCCGGGTCACACCATCCAACGGGAGAGGAACACCAACGCATCCTGCGGTAAAAAATTTTACTACACTAACGGGACAAATGACCATAACAGTTGACTTGCCCGGAAACATTCAATCAACGAATACTCATAGGCAAATCTCAACAACTATTACCCAGAAGAAAAAAAAAGCATTTTTTGGAAGAAGCATTGTATTGTTTCTTTTACGTTAGCCTCCTATTCGTCATTCATGGTAAATAACTTTTGCTTTTAGTAATGAGGTAGCCTTTAAAACTCAAGAACACAATATAAAAGTAAATATTGCTGATGTTTTGGTATTGAATGTGCCTAAGCGGCTTTGAGCAGTGGTCCCCGTGTGTTACGTCGCATCAAATGCGCCGACGCCCTCGACGTTCGTGGGCGGGGCGGTGCATTTCTCGGAGACGGCGGATTAGTTAGATAAGATAAATAGGCGCGTCTGCGAGCAATCCTCCGCGCATTGCTGCTGAATTAACCAGTGATTCTGCTACATTTGTTTAAACTTCGTTTGGCGAACGCGCGTTGGCATCCTTCCAGCTGTGTATGTAATTCCTCGTGCTTAAGTTGGATTCTTCTTTGTAAACACGCTGTGTTTCTGCGTCTTCTTAGAATTCAAGTTCACAGTTATCAAAAAGCAACTAGACTGGGTTATGTGTTATCGCACTTAGATGATACAATTGTCGATTTGTGTAGATACATACTTTGAGTTGCCAGTGTCTTCGTAATTGTCGTTTTGTGTAGCTTCTCATGGTCAGTTGTCGGTGTCCTTGTGTGCTTGGGTTCTACTCAAAATATATTTGGTACAGATCTAATAGATTGCATTTAATAATTGAATACTTCCCGATTGACGACAGGGAAGTCACCTGGGATCTGCTCGTGCTTTTCAAGGGAGTTTTCTTGAAGTGTACATCGAAGAAATAGCACAAACAATAAAGCACATGCGTGGTAATATTAGATCGTGTTGTTCATTGCGCGCTGCTCTGCTGTCCGACGTGCGGGCAGCTTCGCCGTCTCCACAAGGAAGGTGATGAATGGGGATTCCGAAGATTCCGTTGCGCGGGCGCTCGTACGCCTACCACGCGCGCCTGTCGTACATTTCACGCGACGTTGCTTTCCAAACGAGGCTTACTTTCGTTCTGACTGTTCTCACTAGTAAGTGCCTGCAATAACAAGACACGATTACGGCATCGATTCTTCGTGAAATCGCGAACGATGAGTTATGGGGAACAGCCGATAAATATTTTCACATTGATGCTTAGTGATGGTAAATTACTAAGTACTTCAATTAATATTCCCTAAATTATAGTGATAAAATTCAGATGAAAATAAACCTTAAAAGCGAGTCGTCATATCTAACGTTCTATGTGCTGGGATCCCTTTTTCCCTCTTAGAACTCTGTACAAATTGAAACATATTAATCTAAAATGTTCGCTGATATTTTGTTTACTTTCTCGCCCTTTGGAAGGTATTTCGTAAGAAGAGACAATCGTGTAATCGTGCACCGGAAAACGGCGAATTTTCAGCAGAAAACTCTTATTGCCGGAACCTGGTAACGGAAAAGTGGATAAATCCTGTTATTGTGTATAGTAAATTACTTCCTCTAAAACGTAGTGTACCCAGAATCCATGTTTTGTGCGTCCTTGATACCGAAAAATTGAGTCATCTAAGGTGGGACAGATGTACATTTCGGATTAGCAAGATCGTTAAAATCACTACTGAAATTGCTGTTGGCAAGTGTCCTGCATGATGCACGGAGAATTTCTTCATTCTGGTAATGTTACTTGTTCGTAATAAATGTGTATTACATATACCAAGCTGTGAGAGTATGAGAAACCGAACCCAAAAAATGGTGAATTATCAGTTTTAAACTAATACACTCCAAGAAAATTTAGATTCGGCACGTACGGTTTTTGAGAATTTTTACATTTCTGTGAAACAGAAAACTGTGTATGTATGTAAAGATTTGTGAACGCGGAAAACCAAACGAATCAACTGCCGTAATTTATTCATTCTGTGTCGACTCTTTGAAGTCATCGAAGAAAGCACCTTCCATCTAAGAGAGATACGACAATGTTCCTCGACGTTCTTCTTTTTTCGAGCATATACTCTTCCGCATGCGAAGTCACTATACCTATTTTTATAGCCGATTGCAGATCCCTCAAAGTGAATTACGCCTTCGCTCTGGCCTTTCCCTGGTTCTTAGGCACGTCTTAGCGGAGAGCACGCCCACAATTATCGCGTCTTTCCGCTCGAGTGTTTTTCCCACCCTCTGGTCAGGAACATCGATTCTGATGCCAACGCTGATAGAATTACTACTTCTTAAAGTTGACCGTTTCTGTGTAACTCTTCTTCGTTCTTGGTTCCTTCTTGACATCTTGAGTTCGTTCATTCGAATTTTTTTTTTGTATTTCTTACTTAAACATTTCCTCATGTTCCGGTTCCTTTCTTCGTTTCTTGAGGCATTACATATATAGATCATTTAATCATGTGACGAACTATTTCTACAAATCTACTTTATCCAAATCATATTGGGGGGATAGGATATAGTTGTTTTGTAACTCGTTAAAATTCGCATTCATGTTCCTAATGGCAAATTTGTGCATGGGTACATTATTTTGTCATTCCGCCAACTGAAGAACGCTTCCATGAAGACAATTGTCTATTTTGCTGGAATTCAAAGAAGTTGCACTTCAAAACTTTGTTTTCCAGAAAGATTATTTCCACACATATATTTTTATAAATTAAAAATTACTCAATTGCGAGTTTAATTGAAAGCGAGATGACGAAACTACATGGGTTCTTTGTGATTCGGTGAACAAGTAGCGTCCGGTTACGTCCGTTCCATGACTTCATTTTCACACGCACATACACAATTTTTTAATGCTTTTCATTTTATTTGTATCATTTCTTACAATATCCAATTTAGTGATATCTGAACAGACTAAATCATTCGAGAAAGCTATCCGTTAACATACACTGAACTTAAATTACTTTTGGTTGAGCTGACGCTCAACTTATCTAGCGAGCGGAAAAATATATTTAGCGGTGCGAAGTGTTTTTAGGCGATGATCAACAGTTTCCAAGATGGATATCTTTTACATTTCACAGCTGCAACAGTGTTGCAGCTCTTGTCGTGGCTGCTCTTCGCTTTGTCGGACAGGCGCAACGCACCACACCCCGCGACACCGCATGGGCACGCCCGTCTAGCCGACAAAGCGACTTTGTACCGGCGCCGCGTCGCCACGCGCTGCTCCGCCGGTCAGAAGGGCAAAGGTGCCGCTGACGACGCGCGTGGCTCGGGCGGCGAAGACAGCGGGGGCGGCGCGGCGTTGCGGTCACGCTGTAGATAAAGCGTGCGACCGTCGCCACCAGTACGTCTTCATCACGAGCCCCTCGCTATTATCGCTCTACCGCCGTCGTCGCTATTCTTTCGTTACCGACACCATCATCACCACTACAATTAACCTTCCATTCCGACATCGACACCACCAATCCCACCATCCTGTCTCCCCTCTACCGTTGCAATCCCCTCTACCGTTGCAATGTTCCACAATCACCTCCGTTATCACTTTTATCGCCTAGCCACCGTGTCTATTCCACCAACCTTTACTGGGAGAGGGATAGTTACATCGTGAACTAGCAGTTGCTTGCTTCGTCCTCCCACCCTAGTACTCTTCTTTAACCTCAACCGTGAGCTCCACCCCTATGGGCCAGGCGAACAGACAACGCATTAGGCCTTCATGTGAAGACCGACCGATTCGCCTCCATCACTATCGTTGGTGCCTTCGGAAGCAGCATCGTAGACGGGGAAGGAGTGTACTGGGCGGGTGGCGAGACGACACGCCTCCCCTCACATCTTTCTGTGGACCCATGGCGGCAATACAATCGGCCAAAGCGATGGCGACCGGCCCGTTGTTTATATTTGCGAGCAGAGTGGCGTCCCGCCATCCCCTCCCCCGCCTGCCCCTGTCTCCGCTCCTTTACATAAACGGGTCGCGCGTGTGAGGGCTGCCGCATGCCGACAGAGCGCGCGCGCGGCACCTCGCCGCTCGGTGCGGCCGCCAGAGTGCGGGCCGAGGCAGCAGCCTTGCCACGGCCACTTGTGGCGGGATCTTCACATGTCAGGTTCCAGACGCATACTCGGCGGCAAAGCTTGGGCTTTTCTCACCATCCGCGCCCTTTCCCAACTCTCTCCGACCTTTTCAAACGTTCGTTATCTATCGTTTATGAAGATCCGACGCCCCAAAATAGAAGCACACAATATGAACATAAATATGATTGCTAGAATGGATAAAGTCCATTGTTCGTTCATGCATGGTTATAATAAATAAACCTCGTCGTTTCCAAAATATATGGAACTGGTTTTGCAAGTGAAACAACACAAGTGTGCAACTCAGGTGTAGAAAAAGAAAGAAAGCCACACATACCTTCTGAACTGAGTTTTCGCGGAGAGCATTTTGTCTTTCTTTTTTTGACAGTCACTAGCATGAGCGGTTCTATCAAAGCAAATATAGTGTTAAAAATTCAATTTTTAGCACTAGAGCTAAAAGTGAGACGATGCTCAATGTACAAATAATACTGTGAATGCAATAAAGAAAACATACTTCCGTGTGACCGCATCATTAACTACTAACCTTAATGTGTCGTTAAGTGATATGCATACTTCAATTAAAAATAAAATGAAAATCAGAAACGCCGTCTAAGAAATAGCGTATGACACGTAGGACAATTGTTTTTATTTTCCTCGTATGACTCATACTCAGCCTATCGGCCTCGTGTCGCAACATTTCCTACTCGTAAAATAAGAGGTCCCTTTTACCTCTCGAATCATAAACAATCATTCCGCGCCTCTTTTCGCCTGGCCGTGCGTCGTGCGCGCACTGCGCAAGGGCTAGCGTCGTGACTGACGTGAGTCGCGATAAATGTCACTGGTTCGCCCGTGTCGCGACAGTTCGGAGGCCAGCGGCTGATCGGGCTTCTGCGCGAAATTGTAGGTCAGCGAATGTCGGGGGAGGGGGGTGGGCAGAACCGCATCTACAAATTTGGCAAGTGGACCTAGTGCGGTTTTTCGTTGGAAAGGATCTAACGTTCTAATTATTTACACTCCAGAATATCTGAAGGATATATCAATAAGGAGGCCGGCCTAAAAATATACCAATTTTTCTTGGGCCCTAGTAGTTAATATTTTCGTTGTTATTCATTGATTTATCCAAGTGTAATTCTAGGTGTGAAGTTAAAATTAATAACGTTAAAAATGCAATAAATCGCGTTTTATACGGAGCATTTTTTAAAGAAATTGCTTTCTATTTTATTTAAATTTTTCCAAACGTCGTGACTTTAAAAAGACCCATTTTTTCCTTCGTCAGGAGGAAGAAAAAGTATTTCCTACACATTCGATGGCCGATCCGGTGGCCGAGATCGCTACGGCAGTAGTGCCGTAGCGATCTCGGACCGAAGGATCGCGGGTTCGAGTCCCGCCTCGGGCATGGCTGTGTTGTGTTCGTCCTTTCACCCTCTATCATCATCATTTCGGGGAAGGCAACGGGAAACTACCCTGAATAATTCATCATCCCAAGAAAAACCCACTATGGGTCACCTAACTGCCGTATATGGTAGATAGGTCCAAAAAAAAACACATTCGATGAAAGCATGACTTTTGAATTATATAGGTTGCTTGCCCTTTAGTTTTATTGACGTTCAAAATATGTTTCCATTCGAATACTGAATATCTTGTTCAGTCGTTTGAAGAAAATCGTTGTGAAGGAGTTTTAAATCAAATAGATTCTGGGAAGTTGTTCCGTATCGATATGTTTTCGATATTGCAACCTTTTACCGCAGCAGAATAGTCTCTTCATAGGTACTAAAAATATTACGCAATGACGTTGAATATTTTCTTCATAGCAGAGATTCAATCTCCGCTTTTCAATTCAAGGACTAGTGAACCTCGGCGATTTCACACGTAAGTAATTTTGATGTTACTATTGTCTACGTCCCTGTGATCACCTTTCTTCCGTATGTGTTCTACAATATTAATGTTTTTGCAAAGGTAATGTACACAATATTGGCTATAGTAATATCACCCAACGTTAAATTGCGCACCCGAACTTAAGTGAAAGTGCAAATGCGTCGATGAATGGAAGGAACGACTAGTGGTCGAGATGTGCGTCGCTAAAACAGAATTTGTGCTCAGCTAACTTGCGAACGTGGAATGTCCCGAGTGTGCGATGATTTTTATTAGTGGATTGATTTCGAACACTACCCCTCTTGCCCTGGTATTTGTTAGTTTTACATATTAACAAATCATAACGACTTTTATAGTTTTGTGCCCGTGCCTTGAGCCCATTGAAGCAGTGTGGTCTTCAATTTGAACGTGAAGGAAAACCGAAAAATTACTCATTCGAAATTCGCATTAACCAAGAGAGATACTGCCTAAAACGTATTACTTTAAATTCAGTATTCCCAAGAGTTTGTGTATCTCACCTAATTATAATTTGTTACCGACAAAAAGTAACTTTTGTCACAATTGGACGAAGTAGAAAGTAGAAAACTATTGAGGGATTGATTTGGAATTGCTACAATTGGGATTTTTTTTTGCCATATATGGCAGGGTTTTTGATCAGGGTTTCACTTTCCGTTCTAAGGGAACCTGCCACGGATTTTCTCTTCTTGAAGAAACCAGAATCTTCAGTCGGGATTCAAATCGCGTTACCGGAGCTTCGTGAAAGCCCTGGAGCGCTAATCGTTCTGGCTTGAGCGCGGCACCCCCTGCTCCTGCTTCCGCAATTCCGTTTTCTCTTTCCTGCTTTGCTCCGCCCGCCCGGTCGCTTGCGTCTTTCCTCATTTCCTCTCGCTCTGCCCCGCCCTACTTTCCTTCCGAAGCGCCCCCCCCCCAACCTGTCACCCTGTCCTCGCGCCCTTGGACTCGATCCCAGGACGGCAGCCAGTGATGGACAGCTGCGCGCTGTGACGTCACGCAGACCCGAAACGGGCCAAAAAACGCGCTCTGGACGATAACTAACCTCTATGAATGAAAATGCACTACGTTGTGGAGATTGACATTGAAATAACCGGTCCTTTATGACGTGAAGTTTACGAGATTGAGATGTTCATTTCGGGTACGGCACCTGGCGTTATTTTTTTGTCTTCGACTTTCTTGTAATGCGTCATTTTTTTCCATCATTTCTTAAAGCAGGTCTTTACTTTCGCCGATGCTGAACATATTTTTCTGTACTGAATTTCCAGAAACGACGTTTGATCTTTTATTAGTTTTCGCGGCAATTTTGCCGCAAACCTAATTTTAACTAGTCGGCGGTTCTTAAAGTGATTTTAAAAGGTAATGAAAAATATGCAAAATCCAAACTACTTTTCTAATGAAACTAACCACCGGTAATTGCGTAAGAGCATAAAACCTTCAAATATAACCTTATAAAATCTTATAACAATATAATTTATTGAGTTTATAAGTTATTCGTACATTGGTAACAAAGAAAATAATCATTGCAGGTATTCATAAGAATGGAAAAGTCATTGAAAGGAAGTATACGCATTTTCTTGTTTTATTCTCGTGTGGATGGGTTGTAATAATTTTATTTTTATTTTCATTTATTTATCTGCGAAAGTTCGCCCTGCGCGTTGTTTGTGCCCACTGTGCTTGCACTCGGAGTGATGTCCGGACGAGACGCACAGCTTGGCTGCTTCGCTATGGAACCGCTGGGGCAGACTTGTCAGTATGGTCGGAATGCTGTTCAGGCGCTGTTCTTAATGATTGGCATAGTCATTCGCGTGCGTTACACGTGCCCAGTCTTCTTGATGAAAGTGCCTCGTTACCCTTTCGTCACGTCGTGTGAGGTACTGAATCTAAAATAGCGTTATATGTTGCAGACCAATAGGAAACAAAACTTCTCTAGAGAAGTTGATAGCTAAAATAAACAATGAATACTTACCACACAGTGTATTAGAAAAAGTAATTTCCTCTTAAATTAGCAATAAACATCCACTTTTTTGACCCACAAAACGAGTTCGTTAAATTAAAAGAATCTGTGCAATTTCTGCTTATGATTTGAATCAAATTTCTTTTTATCTCAATGTTTCATCTAAGGAAAAATAACCTTGCAGTAATAATAGTAGTAGTAAAACTACTATTCATATTGAAGTCACATTTTTCGAGCGATACTAACTAGGTGACGAGATCGTATCTATTGTGTCTATATTATCAACAACAAAATACCTCAAACAGAATCAAGTCACAATTCGCCAAAGATGTACTATTCAACCCCCCCCCCCCTTAAAACACACAATAAGAAACTCCCAAGTTCCAAAGAATATACTCAATTTTTCGTTAGTTTACATCAACACAAATCTAATTAAATGCAAAATTCATATGCAGTACTTTCCGATGAAGACAATAAAAATCATTTTTAGGGTGTTTCTACTCCATAAATGTATTTATGTTTCTCAATTCTGCAAAGCCTTTTGGTCTGCCAAAAATTAAATTTTTTTCCCTTCAAAAATTAATTTAACCTTCGAGCAGTCGCGCCTACATTTGAGACACGATGACTCAAGCGTTGTATTTTATACAACATCCAGAATTTTTGGAATTTCTATTTTTAATAAATATTTGTTCATTCTAATAACATTTATCTGAGTGTTTACATTACTTCGAATAACAATGAGAGAACATAAACAATGAAAATATTTCCTAGTTTCCAAATGTATCTTTAGGAACAGAATTCATTAAAGAAATAAATCAATATCTTCGTAATTATTGTAGTGGTAGTAAGACGCTGAAAAAAAATCAATTTTTGCAAGTTTAAAAAAAGTCAGGGTTTTTAACGAAAATGAAACCTACAAAATTATCTTAAAATGTCCTAAACGCCATATAACAAACAAAAATAAGCACAAACGATGGAGCTCTTTTTTTAACTTTTGAAAATGTCCCAAGAGTTTCATGTAAAGCACCTTCCCAAAATTAAAATATCGGTTTCACATTCAAGAGATCTCGACATCATCTAGATCAATTGTGGAATAACAATTTTAGAGAAAATCGGCTGAACGGTTTAGCCGATAGCATTGTTCACAGACTAACAGATGTTTTGCCGACATTCGATTTTCCGGTGTCAAGGACTTGTACATCATGCATTTTGGCTACACATTTAGAAGATTTTTTTCCTAAATTTAGCAACTGGATGTATTCACTTTTTCGTTATTTTTTCATATTTAAAGGTTCTGTTGGAAAAATTAAGACCAGAACTCGCGCGTTGTAAAGTGTACAACACACACCTTTACTCTCACATTTCTCTCTTAGAACACAACAAACGATTAAGGTAATATACTTCTGCTATAGCAATGAAGAAGTGTGAATAAATGAAAACCTAGTAGGAATTCGCTATTAAAGCGCAACATTTCATATAACTATGAAAAATGTTCCGATGTACTTTTTACAACAACGCAAGAGCTCGAAAGTTAAAAAACTGTCATTCATTTACTGGATGCAGGATCTAAACCCAGGCAATAACGGCAAGAGCTCAGTTGACTGCTGCACTTCGTCAGTTTGGCTGCTGCAGCTCGCGCCGGGAAGCGGCGAATGTAGCGCTGCCGCGGTTTGACCCCGCGAGAGAGCGTTCCTGATGGAGCTGGCGCCCCAAGGAGCTTTTCCGTCAGTTGCCGAATCTTGGCACTGACCCTCGGGTGACCCCCGGCGGCTCGCCTTTTTGTTCGTGATCCGACCCTGTGGACTGCGACTGACATTGCGCTGCTATCTACGTGGGTTGCAATCCAGGCGATGGAACGGACGTGGTCACGAAAACCTCTCTTGGTGGACAGTCCGTGGCCGGTAGTTTATTCGTGATGATTGATGCTATTTTTTATATTAGTATTGCGAAATGTAGATGTGCAATCAAAATTTTCATTATGTAAAATTATGACGATCATGATCGTGATTTGAGAAGGAGATATTGTTGAGCATGACTTTTTAAGAGTAGTTAATCTGTTTATTAGAGATAGCTGAAGAGGAACACTTACACATGGGCAGGCTCGTTTCGAATGTCAATACGAAAACTTGGTAAATGAAAAAAATATGATTGAATTTACAATAAAGTCAAATAAAGTCTTAATAATTTTCACTTTGCAAAAATTCTTGCTACGCGGCACTTTGTGTATTATTTTTGTACTAGAGAAAACTACTAGAGGAATAATCAGAAACCACGAATTAAATTAGAATACTTGTTAAACACTACGATCATTATTCAGATTTTCGTATCGGGAAACGTAAGTCATGTCTCTTCCCGATGTGAGGTGAGCTAGTTGTCGAGCCATGTGGCAGACTCGGGTAGGCAAACTCGCTCGTCGTGTTTTAGCCGGCGGGGTGGGGTGGGTAAATTGAGGTGGGGGCGGCGCCCAGGAGGCACGCGCTGCCAGGCGTAATTGAGCCCCCGATGAAAAATAAACGGATAGGGGTTGCACGGCGGGCGGCCAACGGGGGAGCGGAAATTAAATGTCTTGGTTAAGCCTTGGCACGCGCTCTCTCGATCTCCCTCTCCCTCCCCATTCCTCTTCCCTCTCCCTCCCCATTCCTCTTCCCTCTCCCTCCCCATTTCTCTTCCCTCTCCCCCCATTCCTCTTCCCTCTCCCTCCCCATTCCTCTTCCCTCTCCCTCCCCATTCCTCTTCCCTCTCCCTCCCCATTCCTCTTCCCTCTCCCTCCCCATTCCTCTTCCCTCTCCCTCCCCATTCCTCTTCCCTCTCCCTCCCCATTCCTCTTCCCTCTCCCTCCCCATTCCTCTTCCCTCTCCCTCCCCATTCCTCTTCCCTCTCCCTCCCCATTCCTCTTCCCTCACACACGCCGCCACTACCGCCACCGCCACCGCGACGCACTACGCTACACTAGCAGACATGTCGGGAGATTACAGCGTGTCCCGTCTGAGGTGCTACTCCAATGAGGGAGATGCCTATGAGGAGAAACCCCCCAACCGACATTAGTCGACGTCGGATCTCACGTTCTATGGGGAGGATCACCGTCTCATCCTGGTTATAAGACATGCGTCACACTTCCGGGACTAACCAAAAGAAAGGGTGATGTGCCCGGAAAAAACAAAATACTCATTCTCTCTGGCACTAGTTCCCACCCTCTTTATATCGCTCTCGCCCTAGCGTGCGACTATTGTCGCCGGTGTCTCTGCTCCTGTCTCTCTCCCCCTGGGCCTCGCGAACGGCACGATCAGGGAATGGAGTATCAGAGCAGCGAGGCTTTAAAGTGGCGGAATCTAAAGAGCAGTGTACGAGTATTGGCCAAGCAGAACAATGTTGTTATGAAGGAATCTGCTCGATGAAATGAATTGAAAATGGGCGCATGAATAGAAGACGTTATAGCACAAGTTCTTTCTTACAATGGTAACATATGGCTGTTTAAATGAGCATTACAACAGCATATATATTGCGATTCTGACAGAACTGTAAGTATGCCGTTGTAAATCCTTCTCTCTTACGAATATTTCTCGATTGTTGCTTCTTGCGTCTCGTAAACAAGTACACATTACTTTCGCTATAGTGCTGGAAACAAGAAATGCTATTGTAAGATCCGCCGTTACACAGGGAAATTGGAGATGTAGAAGAAATACGGAAATATTTAACGGACGGTCAAGCAAGAACCCCGGGACATTTTCCACTTGAATCGTGGCATGTGTCGGCACTTTGTGGGTACATTGTGCCCTCATTCGCTACACAGTTTCGTTGTAGTTAAAAGCATTCGTCGAGAGAGTAGTTTTTATTGCATGAATGATGTTATGGAAACGCAACTAGTAAATACAGGGTTCCATGTACATTCAGTACAAAATCCAGATAGAGAATTGTACTGAACCAGATAATGAGTTCTTCGAACTATCATTGAATGAATCTGCTCTCTGAATGTTCATTTAAATGGATATAAGTTCTCCTTCGATGCGAGATTCTGTATGATGATGATGATGATGATGATCCGAATAATTACTTGCTGAAGCGGAATCGTTCCTTCACTGCCTTTTAAAACCCTTCCCTGCCCGTAGACGTATGCGGAGTTGCTCTGTTTTTGACAGCTTACTGTTGCCAAACCAGGTGTCTGATTTCCAAACTCCCCGCTGAGAGTTTGCAAGAAGATTGATGTCGGTAGAACTTCAGAGGACTCGTATTTCTTGAATCGTAAAAAGTGTAATGGAACAACATTTGTGATTTGAAAGAGAAGAAAAACAACTTAGTGCATCAAAATTTGACTTGAAATTGTGCTCATTCTTCAGGGGAGTTACGGAAATATCAGTAGAGGTGACTCGTCCCAACAGTCCGTGACCGATTGACTTGACTCTCACGAACGATGTTTTCCGGGGGGAGGGGGGGGGGGGAGTGCCACGCCGTCCACGCATTACCTGCTACCTGATCTGGCTCAATTACCAGCGTATGTGATAGAGGAAAATGCTGTACTCCTCATTTCGTGAAGTTAAACAGCTAAATAACATGAAATTAAGAAGATATTTCCTGGGTTAATTTATATAATGTGTATTCAACATAAGTGTTACATTATTGCGTTCGCTCCGTCCTAATAAAATTAGTGTTCCTTTTCTCTACTGCTCACACGAACGTAGCGCCAGCGATAAAATCTGAAGGAACTAGTTTACTTTTTTGGAACCTCCTTTCCCTATTTGACTCTCTAATTCAAATATTTGCATGAACCCCAAATGTGAGTGCATTGGGAACTTCCCTACAGATTGACATCTGATAGAATGTAAGACTCATCAAGCTTGTTTTTTTTTTTTTTTTTTTTTTTTTTTTTTTTTTTTTGTTATAAACTTCATTCAAATTGCTTAATAATATTCCAAAACAATATAACAAGTTTCCAAAGTATTGTTGAATTACAGTTGTTGCATCACGTAGGGAAGAATATATGAATATATTGATGATATGTTTCTTGTCTCCCTCCCACTTCCCGAAAGAGAGAGCATGCCATGTAGCTAGTGCATGCAGTAGCAGGGACGCTGGCGAGTGGCCGCGACTGGAACTGCAATGCGTTTTTTCCCGGGTCGTGTGTGCTGGTGTTCCAGAACAGCGAGAGGAAGCACCGGACGGCGGTGTTCGTGCTGGTCGTCACCGAGGAGCTGCCTGAGTGGGAGGATTCCAAGACCATGGGTGAGTGCCTCCCGCCGCTCCCTTCCTCGTCCTCCTCCTCCTCCTCCTCCTCCTCCTCCTCCTCATCTTGCTCTTCCTCCCCTCCCCAACCTCATTACTCTTTTATTCTTCATTCTTCATTCTTCTTTTCACTTTTTTCTTCCATACTTTTTGTCTTTTATACTTTCCACCCCACTACTATTCTTTTTATATTCTATGTACATTTATTTATTTTTTCTTCTCAATCCTTTCTTGTGTAGTGTTTTATTTTTGACATTTCTATTGTTTTGTTTTTTTCCCTTCTCTCTCTCTCTCTCTCTCTCTCTCTCTCTCTCTCTCTCTCTCTCTCTCTTCTTTCTTTTTGATTCTGTGTGTGTGTGTGTCTTTCTTTTTGTTTCTCATTTACATTTTATCTCATTTTGTGAAAATTTGCATTTTGTGTCCTTCATTAAACTTATGAAAAATTAGCCCTTTTAAAATTTATTAATTAATTCAAGTGAAAAAGATTTAAAATGTTACTTACAAAGCAATTTCTTTTTTAAGAATATTTTTCATATGTTTTTATTGAAAGAAAATGCAGATAATTTTTCTTAATTCTTTAAATACTAAGTACTAAGTTTATTTCAAAGAATGAGTGTTCCAGTTAAAAATGCCGTGCCACGAATTGACCCAGAGACAATACAAATGGAATGTCAAAGAAAAACCTATTTACCAAATTTTCGAAAAATGTACATGACTCATTTTAAAATCTGTCTTTAAGGAACAAATTTCATTAAGAAGAAAAATCTTTATCTTCATAAGTATTCTTGTAGGAAGACTCCGAATAAATTTTGAATTTTTGCTATCTTCGAAAAATCAGAGTTTTCAATGAAAATGGGACCCGCACCAGTCTCGTAACGTCCTTCACTCTATCCAACAACAAAAATTTAAACAAAAACGATGGAGCCATTTTTTGAAAATGTTGAAAATGTCCCAGGGGGCTTCGTGTAAAGTACCCCCAAAATTAAAATATTAGCTGAGCGATTTAGCCGCTAGCTTTGGACGGACGGTCGTTTTGCCGTCATTCATTTTTTCGGTATCAAGGACCTACAAAAAATGGATTCTGGCTACACCTCGTGTTAGATATTTTTTTTCTAAATTTAGCAACTGGATTTATCCACTTTTTGTTATCAGGGCCCTGTACTACGAGTTTTTCTGCCGAAAATTCGCCGGTTTTTTTCGTACATAACTTTCTCTCTACTGCTGAAGCCATAGCGAGAAAGTTAAATAACCCCAAGAAAAGGGGATGTGGAAAATTACTGTTTTGTCCAAAACATAAAAAAAAGTCAATGTGTAAAAGATTAAAATTCATATTTTAGATTCATTTATTCATATATTTAGAGGCAGATAAAGATTTATGAATAGGCAAACCTAGGCATGTGTCTAGGGTAGCTAGATTTAAAAAGGCAGCAAAATTTTGGTGCAACTTTTTTTTTAAGATAATAGCGTTTATTGAATGTTAAATTAAATTTAAAAATGTAGTATTTTCATGTACATTTTTATGCTTTTTTTAAATGTGTTGTTAAAGCTTTGGGAAAGTATTTGCTGCAGGATTTGCTCCAGTTTCCTCGAAGAACTGACATGTACACATTATTTCCAAATGTCATCACCTTTCACATGTATATGTGTACTCCTATTTCAAATTGTTCGGCTAAAAGATCATTTTCGGTTTTGAAGGGTGTCGAAAACTACTTAAGATCAACACCGGTTGAAACTAGTTTAAACTTGCTTTCCATTGTAGCATAGAAAATATATTTTACGTAAAATAGATTGTTGCGCCTCCCTTAGATTTGCGCCCCCCCCCCCCCCCCCCAAATGATGAAAGCAATTATAATGTGACGTTATGAAACATTATTAATGTATGATTAAAAACTGTTTTGAAATAAGTTACAATTGAATTTATTTGTAATTATAATTATATATTTTCTGCCATGCAACATTAATGTAAAAATTCATTGAATTAACTAAGGGAGGGGTGGGGGACCAAAAACTATTTGCTTACAACAATAACAATTGCAACAAAAATAACAACAATGCAAAGGTGGAAGACATTAGAATAAAGGGGCACTGAATGCAATTCAGATCATTATTTGCTGAGATAAAAATTATATCCATTTTTTGTGAAATAACCCCAACAAAATTATAATGAGGATGCAGCCAAAGTGCATACAAATCCCAAAATACGAATTTCTCCTGACAGACCCAACAATAAATTTCCTACCCAAACTCACTTGGACGCCTAATGGTGCAAAGTGCTCACAGTACTTCTACAACAGCCCAAGAGGTCACTTACTGTTGGTATCAGCATTTATTAGAGGAGCAGAATACAAGTCTCATAAAAGAGTCTTGTGAAATTGGAAGTAATCAGAATGCTATTAATTCATTTAATTTTAATAAAATTTCACCTTATTGAAATGGCTTAGTACAATTCATACTTTGTTATTTTGGCAAATTAAATAATAAATTTCTTGGAATTTCATTTCAGGTGAATAAATTAAATCTCTTTTCAAGTGTGTTTGTTAGTTACTCATATACGTGTGTGTAATTTGTAGGCCGCAAGCGTAAATGGTTCACCGTAGAAGATGCCCTTGAGCAGCTCTCCATGCACAAACCAGTGCAGCTCTCATACCTGCAGTCACTGCTTACCTGTCGAAACGATAAGGTAAGGGTTGTGCTTGCTCACATTATGTGCAAGTGCAATGTAGTCAAGTTACAGGTCTAGATGGGACTCTAATTCGACAGCAGCTCACTTTACTGACAGTGATATACTTAGTTTGAAAGAAAAATGGTTACTGATTGGTTGGTCACTTTTGTTTTCAAAAATTTGTATTTATTTTAAATATAATTCATATAATTTTGACAGCATTAATTTTTGTTGATGTGGGGGGAGGGAGACTTGGATATACTCGTGAAGTGATTTTCATTCCAGTTTAATAATGAATATTATTATGCCAGCTTTTTTTAAAAGTGTATTGAATTGTGTATTAGGATAGTATAAAACTTTTTTTTTTGTTGAGTATATTCAACTTTCTTTTAATTATATTTTGAACTCCAAAAGTTAATAGTGTTCACTGCATATTTTGTAATTCTTAAAAAAATTTCTCAAAAAAATCTAGTTCCAGTTCTAAATCCAGAAATTCCAAAAGTGTGCCTAGCAAAACTACTAGTTAAAAGCTGCTCGGGTACCAGTTAAAGAGTTTTCTGAATTTCTAGTTACAAAATCCAATTAAAGTAATCTAAATCTAGTACATGAATAATGGGAATTCTGTGGTACAGAATAGATGACATGCAGCAAGAGTTCATATTTGGATGGATGTAATATGCAAGTCCTGTTATTTTGACTTTCATAATTTGATTATAGTCTGGGACACTTAGCAACACTTTTTATAAATCATTTATTGAAATACCCTACTAATATACACTTCATAAATTCCAATAATCAATTTGATAATGTTGCTTTTGTAGGTTTGAAAGTTTTTTTAATATTTATTAGTTAAAATGATATTTTGCTCAAAGAACTTGCATTCTTGAGTTCACTGTGCTGCTACTCAGTTTGTAGTTACAAACTTTGTTTCTGAATATACCATTTTCATCAGTGTGTTTTTAATTCTTTCTCAGAATATGTCTATGGCTTAGATTGCATTTGTTGTATGTCTAAAATTCCTAGTTTCGAGAAAACTAAGCATAAAAGTTTGAAAAAATGCAGTAATTCATCAAGCAACAATGTGTGCTTTTCAGGAAAGTGCAATTCCTCTTACAAAAACGTACAATCATCATACCCTAGGTAGTTATGAATGAGAGGTCTCCAAAACTGACTTTTCTATTTTAATGTTATAAAATGATTACTTGGAAAGTACTTGAACCAAAATTTAATGTTATGCTTTCAAATATTTAATATTCATGAGTTTTTCTTTATTTTACAGGCTTTGTGTCAAAGTCCTCTTCAAAACGGAAAGAACGGAGGCAGCCCTTCATAGCAGAATACTTCATTTGGATCAACTACTCTTTTTCAATTATGCCCAATGGCATTTTCAGCGTAAATGCAACTCACCTGGCCATCGATCTTCAAAGGTTGTGCAACAAAGCTCATTTGACAATGATGCTACTGCTGATGCTGGAAATATGATATTTAATTTACAAACAAAAATAATTTGCCGCATAATATGACAAATGTTCACTTAACCTTATGTTTATATCTCATCTTCAATTTTATGACCATTTTCAAAAAAATTGTTTCATTTAAGTAAAAATTTGTACATTTAGATAATATTCTTCAAAGTTTGATGATTAATTTGATACTGTTTGTTGGGTATTTTTCTTTAGTTTTTGAAGTGTTATTGGCAATAGGACATTGTTAGAGATGTATACCTTGATAGTGAAGCGATCTTTGGCTGTTGTTGGCTCGTGCAGAATTGAACTGAGTACTCTTTTTAATTTCCTTTTGTTTGTACTTGAAAACTTGTGAAAAGCGGACAGTGTTTTTCTGACTTATTCATTAGTTGATAAGAGTAATTAAAAAATATTCACACTAACTTGAATATTGTGTTGTGTAGGGAGAAAAATTACATCAGAGAGAATTCTTGGACTGATTGAATTAATTTATATATTAGATTTGTTTTTATATCACTTTTTGATCAACTGTATCAACTACTGGCAGTGCCATATTCATTTCACCTCAGTTTTTAAAGATACGTCTTGTCATCCATGGTTGAGGTATGCCTGGATTTGCTTGGATGAGAAATATTTGAATTGCATGCATGTGCTTGTAAGAATGTGTTGATGTTCAAATTTGAACTTTTCATTGTAACAACCTTGTTGCAAACCCTGTATCAACTACCCCAGTCCTGTACCATTGCTACCAAAATAACCTTATCCATGGTAGATGCTTTTAGCTTACATGAATAGCTTGTGGTAAGGTGAATATTAACAACCTGTTGAAAGTTCTGGTCTGGGTTTTGTTTTTTTATTGAACATATCAACAACATAAACAGTTAATTAAAGTTAGTTTTTTGTTGTTGTTGGGCTTAAGGGCGTTATTATAAATCATTATGCAGTTGTAAGTTTTGATTCAGTGCTGTAAACACACTGTATTTTCAGTTGAACTTTTAAAGTGTGTATAGTTGCCCATAAATAACTACAACTTTGTATTACCCTTTTTATTTTTGGTCTACAATCATGGTTGTTTCAGTGAGTGTTGATAAATATTGTATAATCTTCATAAGAGATGGGCAAAGCAGATTCAAACTGTATGCAATTCTTTATGATGCTTGTATTTTTAAAATAAAGTATGATAAAACTTAGTCATGATTTGTAGTTATTTGCTTTTGGTACGATTTCATTTCACCAACATTGGGCAAAGCAATTTATGAAGACATCTAAATGCTTAGCTCATACCGTACTCTGTACTGTTTTTCATCAGAAAGCCAAAGCTTTTTCATTATGTAGACATTAATACATTTCTGATATCAAAGATAATTATTATTTTCTACTACAATACATTTTTGGTATCTAAAGTAATTTATAAAAGGCAGTATTTTTTGGTGTAGGTAGGAAAGTTTTTGTTTAAATGTGTAATATTACCATGCTAATGAACTAGTTTTCTATCTTTGAAACTATTATTTCAAAACCACCACTAAACTTTCACTGCCAAAATGTTTTCTGAATATTTTACTTTGGAGAATTCAATAAAATTTCATGAGGGTTTTGCCCGAAAATAATGAAATGTTATAGTCTTAAAAAAATTCAACAGTATCTTTAAATTAACTTATTTTAAAGCACTGTTTCAACTGTCCATAAACTATATTTAAATGTTCATGTCCTTTTGACTGATTGTTTATAAAGATTTTCTGGTTATATTTTTAAAATTTGTAGAAGTTATTGCATCAAATTTCAAAATGATGCTTTCACCATAAAAATAATTTCTTCATTCGGTAAGCTATTTTTTGAAAGTTCTTGTTTTAATTTCATTTCTGTGCCTCAAACATGATTGTTTTCATGATCTTGTAACTGAAAAACAAAAAAAAAACATTTGGAATCAAATCAAATTTTTAAATTAATTTTTTTATGAAATTAACTTTTAACAATGACAAATGTAATTTGTGTGCTTTTTTATTCATCAAAATGTTTTCATATAGAAGCAAAAATGGGTTTGATCTTTGCAGAAAAGAACTAGTTGTAGCTAATCAGGAAGGGGCAACTTAAAACTTATCCAAACATTGTAATTTGTGGTTGATGTTGAAATCTTGACTGCATTGAAAATTATAAATTCCCTTTTCTAATTGAGATAATTTAAAGCTAACTATGCTGACGGAACAATTTTACAAGTTACAAAGAAATTTTCAAGACTTTCAATTAAATTACAGCTTGTTGACAGATGGTTATCATAAACTACAGAGAATAAATGTATTGAAATTACGTAAAATATAATATAATTTATAAAATATTCACTAGCAAATATAAATTGTGCAGTTAGCTTCAGAAGGAACAGAAACTTCAGAAAAGAGTTGTCCTTATGAGATCTGAATTGACCAAACCAGAATTGTTCACAGTAAAGATTACAGTGGTTTGACACAAATATTCCCATGTATTTTATTAGAATGTATAGGTTGTGGTGTAATTGTAAAGGTTTGTATATAAACATCTAAGATAGATTTGAGTCATGGCCGAAGGATTTCAAACAAAAAAACGAACGTATTAATCATTGAGAAGTAAGAAAGAAAGAAAGGTGCTGAAATAACCTGTCTCGTAAGTGAAGGATACAAGAGAATAAAAGGTAATCCATACAGATAATAGAAACATACACCATTATACATTTTGGAATATATAATTAATTATTAATTATTTTAACACTAATTAGATTGTTAGATGTGTTTTATTAAAAGTAATTTATATGATGACTCAACAAGTTAAACAAGTAGGCAAGTTCTTTAGTTAACCTGGTTACTAAATGGCAAGTCAGTCGCAATGCACAATCTTTTAACTACAAGACTGCGTAATGTCTTATTCTAAGTCTTGCCATTAACAAAAACATCTTTATTATGGATATTAATATTCTTGATAATGATAAAAAAAATTCTTATAAAGTAATATAAATAAAATTTCAGTTAAGTGTAATAGTAATAAATGTGTAATTGAATACAAATATTATTTCAGCCAGTCTTACTTAAATATTCTTTAAAAATATTAAATCTTATTAAAATGTTATAAAAAAAAGGGTAAGAAATATTAACAATCTTGTAAGCACATGAACATTTGACATAAGTCTGTATTAATAATCATAATTTAAAATAATAAGTGAACAAACAAAATATGTTTAATAGAAATCTGTGGGCATGGGGTAAAAGTCTCAGAATAGATAGGTATAGTTAAGAACTTGAGAACTCTCGCTCCATGACCACTGTCTTATCTGGTATACAAAATTCTAAATAAGAGTATGTCTATGATGTTTCTTTGAATATTTTAATGAATTAGACATTAAAATGTACATTATCAACATAAATATAATTTAAATTTTAAAAAGTCTTATTTAAATTTGATTTTTTAATTATTTTTTTTAAAGATTTTTTTTCCCATCCTATTTGTAACTCTCTCAAAAGCAACAAACTCATCATAGTTTTTTCAGGCTGTCAGTAAATTACATAAGGCAGATTTGGAGCCTCTCCCTGATAAATGCAACAAGTGAAAATAAATTATTGCACAGTAAAAACAATTTGCATTTATTTTATTTGTACTGTATATTAAAATTTAAGGTAATTAAATTTGGTATTATTTGGGAATGCTGACTGCACCTAACAATAAGATGGGAGCAAGTTATGAGTGATGTAACGTTGCATAAGTGAGAAACGTATTGATCGCAAGCCATGCACATGCTGTTATTGATGTCCCATGGGTGAGAATCAACTGTGTCAATGTAAATGGATTCTAGAATATACTACATATCAGTTTTGAACATTTTCTTCATAATCTTACAGATTCATTAAAAAATTGAACCAAAAATTTTTCCATTTATTATAACAATTTACATCTAATAACTTTAATTTATTAATGTTTTTAAAATTAATTAGTAAATGTTTTAGTACAAGAATAAAAAAATTAACTATTTTAGCAAATGTTGAAAAATGTAAAAAATAAATATCAATAAACTAATACCTCCAACCCTATGTAATGCAGCATAATGCTGCCTCAAATCTCCCCCCCCCCCCCTCTTTAGAATTGTGTAATTTATGAACGAATACTTATCCCTGTTCTTCACTAACCACCTAACTGCACAAATCATGAAGCATTGAAGCGGAGCATATTAATTTAATTCAGGTTAGTATGCTAGTTAATGCAGTACATAAAATTGGCTAGCTCATCAATACTTTTACACATCATTGCACACATTAAACTACAAACAATCCAAAAAATTATATTTCTACTATGTCAGGGGCTCATGCAACTATTAGTTAGTTGAATTTCGAATATTACTTTATTATGAAATCAGGTCTATAGGCTGTTTGGACAAAACAAAGGAGACTTATTGGAGCAGTTTCAGAAAGTCCACTCTTGCCTAAATGTTGTATGTCTATTATATTATACTATTTTGTTATTATTGCTGGGAGAAAGTCATCAAACCTAAGTAAACTAAGCTTATGTGAGGTTTTGAAATTAGGACACTTAATATAAGTAATGTTTGGCTTTTATGTAGGAACAAATATAACAATATTCAAAGAACAATTTACTACTACTACTACTACTACTACTACTACTACTATTACTACTACTACTACTACTACTACTACTACTACTACTACTACTACTACTAGAGGTCTACAATCTTTGAAAGTGATAACAAACACAAAAAATGTAAAACATGGTAAACTAATAGAATACTCTTCATCAAACAAAAATAATTCTGTATAACAAAATGGAGTTCTTGTAAATTCTATTGACACAAGTTACGAGTTAACTAGTAAGTAATTTTAGTTCAGAGCTCCTTTATTTAGGTTTCTACAAATAAGAACTGCATATATTATTGAAGTATAATTATAACAATAGGATGGCTTATGGGCAGCTTACTAGCTTCCCATGGTGGAGTCCTTGATTCTCAGTCAAGGCAAAAATAGACTTGTAGCTTTCCTTTAAAATCACCTTAGTTTCTCTAGCTGTGTGATAAAAGAAAGGTCAGGTAGATGAGTGTGCTAGTTACCTTGAAGGTCATATGTCATGTTCACTACATGTCTCTCTTATTCTCAAGCAAGGGAATTAAACTAGGCCCAGGCATGTTAGATCTAGGGACACCATTAGCTAGCCTGCTAAGTCAATCACCATAAAAATACCAGATACAGACAAAATTATAACATTGATCACTGGGGTTGTTCTAATGATAAGTTCTGAGAATATTGTTATTCTTATATGTGAACAATCCTTGTACCAATCTAAATATCATACATAGATGATGAATATATTTTAGATTTCAATCTTTATTGAAAGTTCATTTTGAGCTAATGATTTGTGGAAAACATTTCAATTTCGTGAAAATAGTTACCATTCTAATTTATCTTTAAGTACTATTTAAAGAGCAAAATTTTCCCTTCATAGACTAAAATGATTAATTCATTACACAATAGCTAGCCAATAGAAGACTGAAAATAAATTAAATAAATCAGTCTTAATAAACTTCTCTCAGTGGTAATATGAAAAAAAACCTACTTGACAATTTCCAATAAAGAATTACTTAGCAAATTCAGGCTAAATATTTTACTCCATGGAATTCACTCACATATATAGAATGATTTGGGGTAAATGGTGGTAAATATGAAATCATCATTGGCAGTTTTTCTTCAGGTAGCAGGCAGGCATGCTCAAATCTTCAGGGTAAGAGAGACAAATTGACTTGTGAAACAAAGACCCTTTGCTTTCATGGCACAGTCTGAACAAACCCTAAGAATTCTCTTGAAGTAGTTTTGTAATCAATTTCCCATGATTTGAATACTCTAAAATGTGGAAATCATAAAATTGGCACATATAAATGGATTTAATTGTATCACTGGCATGATAAAAATAATTATTTTCCTGCAAGGGACCTCAAACTCTAGTTGGAGGATGATCTTTGGAATCAATTTACAAACTTTTAGATAAATATTTAATCTCCAGCCTCATTAACTTTTTAGGAATGTTTATATAAAATATGAAATACCTTTTTTTAAAATGTTTACTTCCCTCCCTTTTAAATATTTACCTCCTTCCCTTGTTACTGTTTTTGATGATTAATGAAATTAAAATAAATCCTGACTGTTGGGGTCTTAAGTGTAAATATAGTTCTTGCCTTCCCTGTACCTTTCTCCCATGTTTTATATACAGTTTTTTCACATTAAATAATTAAATATTTGTAAAAACATAGTCAGAAGAAATAAATAAATTCACAAATATTCTGTGTGTGGTAAACATATGAGTGCATTAATAAAATGACACAATTTACCATGTAACAATACTCAACTTCAGACTTCTTTCTTTACAATTATGCCAGAAGAAATTTTAAATAATCTCCTATCATTTTATAATGTGAATAAATGTCTATATAAATTTACTCAAAGAGTACCTTTCAAGAGTAGCTTAAAGAGTAATTCAATTCCAATTCAATGAGGTGCCATACAGAGGTTTTTATCAAAACATGGCTATTTCCTTAATAATCACATCTGCAAAGACCTATGTACAATATAATGCTAATAAGTGCCTACATCAACCATATTTACAAGTTTAACAAATTGAGAAATTTAACAGGCCTTTACAAATTCACAAATTTTTGATTTGTTTGCTATAATTTAGAAACATATTGTCTTCCAGAAACTTCTGAACTTACTACGTGATAAGTATCACTACTTTCTGAAAATTGATGATAGCAGCCAAAATTTAATTTTTCAAGCAAACGCCTCAGAGTTCTTAGGATTACACCTGCTTTAGAGAGTATAATTGGTATAGTCTCCGTTTCTAGACATGCCTCTGTACTTTCGCCTGCCCTGCTAGTTTTCTAAATTTTTGTTTCATGATAAAATGCCATGAGATTACCAGTTACAACAACAGTCATGTCAGTCAACCATACTTTCTTGATACATTTATTCCAGAGCATTACATTGGGTTTATTATGGTGAAATGTCTGGTCATTTGGAATGGTGCAGTGACATTATAGCTTATATTTACTATTTACAACATTTGAGAGAACTCCGCCTGGGTCTGCTTGCAGGCACTGCCGGTCCCAAGCCCGGATAAAGGAGGAGGGTCTTTTCACTAGTATGGCAATGCTTCCACTTACTTTTGCCATACTTCTTTTAACTGTCCTATTTTGGTCACTCTCGACCCCTTGTATTTTTCGACCCCGATGCTATTAGGTTGCGAGGGCTAGGGAGTCTTTCCTTTCTGATCTTCTACTTTCTGTAAACTACTAATCTTTTTCTATCTTCTTATAGATCCTGTTCTTATGCTTCTTAATGGGGGGACAGACCTCAGAGCTGAAGTGAAAGCAATCTGTCTAGGGAGAAAACCTTATACAAATCCTGCGAGTTTGGGAGCAGTGAGGTGGCAGCCCCACTACCAAACTTTCCCTGCGCAGCGTTCGTAGCGCGGCCAGGGGAGATTCTTATTACTGGCTCACTCATTGATTGTAAACAAGGAAATCCTTTGGTAACGACATTGGCAAAGTTAAAGGACAAACGTCTTGGTATATCAGAACATGTCAATATAGGAACTTGGAATGTACGAGGCATAGCTAACAAAGAATACGAATAGCTAAGAGAAGTCAGGAGTGCTAAACTCGATTTGGTTATGTTATCTGAAACTAAAAAGAAGCAGAGGGGAACATGTGATTTGGGAAACTATACATTAATTTATAGCGGTGTACCTATCGAAAATAGAGCAGTAGCAGGAACAGCTATTCTAATAAATGAGAAATGGAGAAATAGGATAACTTCTTACAGTTGGATAAATGAAAGAATTGTAACATGCAGATTCAAAATAGCTAGAGGATATATGAGTATTATATCAGTGTATGCTCCTGAAGAGGGTAGAAAAGAAGAATCTGATAAATTTTATGAAAGCCTACAAAGTGTACTAGATTCCACAAATAAAAATGATTATATAGTCATAGGAGGAGATATGAATGCTAGGATAGGACAACAGCCCATTAAGGAAATAATTGGAACAAACGGAGAAGTAGTAATTAATCAAAATGGAAAAGTGTTACGTGATTTTGTGAATTTTAACTCATTACGAATAGAAAATATGTTTTTTAGACATAAAGATATCCATAAATTTACATGGGTGAACAGAGGGTACAGATCAATAATTGACTATTTAATTGCAAATGAAAAGATGGGAAAACTATTTCAGGACGTGAGAGTGATGAGAGGAATGGATATAAATTCAGATCATTTCCTAGTAAGAGGGAAAGTAATCCTTAAAACTAAATGGGCAAGAACAACACGCAAAAAGACCACAATAAAGGAAACAGTGTGGAAAACTAACCTATTAGAAGACCCTAGCATCAGAAATTTATTTCAATCACGCATAAGACTATATATGCTAAAGGAACCCATCAGCACGAATATTGAATTAGAATGGCAGAAGCTAACCCAACTGATAGAAAGTGTAGCTTTTGAAACCTTAGGGAAAAGGAATAAATATAAGCCAAAAAAGGGACTTAATGTGTGGAATGAAGAATTGAAACGTGCAGTTCAAAGAAAGAAGGAGTCATATCTACAGTGGCTCATGACGAAAACTCCTGAGACATTGGAAGAATATACAATACAAAGAAGAGAAACAAAAAAAATAGTAAAAGCTGCACACAAGGAAAGCTGGGAAAGATACATTTCTAACATAGAAAGAGATGTACATTGTCGCCAATATACTGCTTACAAAATTATGAAACACCTAAACAGAGAAGAAAAAGACGCAGCAAATTTAGATCTTCTAGATAGAGAAGAATGGATTAAGTTCTGTAAACATCTGTGGACAAAAGAAGAGGGAGAAGATGTAAATGATGAAGAGGAGGAAAATAACAGATGTATATCAGAAATTGATAAAATAGAATTCAATGAACTTCAAGAAGCCTTGCAAAGTTGTAAAAACAGAAAAGCTCCTGGCTCAGACAATTTAAATATAGAACTATTTAAATATCTACCAGAAGAAGCCAAAAATAGGCTTCAAGATTTTCTAAATCAATGCTGGCAACAAAAAAGAATACCAATGGAATGGAAGAAAGCAGTAGTAATACCCATTTTTAAAGGAGGACCAAGAACTGACTGCGAAAATTATAGAGGTATAAGTCTTCTGAATACGGCATATAAAATATATGGGAAGATAATAGCAAATAGATTGAGAAACATTGTAGACAGTATATTACTTGAAGAACAAACAGGTTTCCGGAAAGGAAGATCCTGCTCGGATAATATCTTTATATTAAAACAAATAATAGAAAAAAGAAGAGAATACAATCTAAAGTCCTACATAGTATTTATTGATTACAGTAAAGCATTCGATAGTGTACACAGAGGAAAACTATGGAAAATTATGGAAAAAAGAGGAATACCATTGCACTTGATCGAAGTTATAAGAAATATATACCTAGGAACACAGATAAACATAAAACTAAAATCTGGAATTATTGCCCAAGGAAATATTAATAAAGGGGTCAGACAAGGGTGTTGTATTTCACCTATACTTTTTAATCTATATCTAGACAATGCTGTGAGAGAATGGAAACAACAGATCATGAAACTTAATATAGAAGACAATTTTAAAGGAACAAATTTTATTAAAACTTTTATGTTTGCTGATGACCAGATTTTAGTTGCAGATAAAGAAGATAATCTGCAAAGGGCACTATATGAACTATATAAAATAACAAAGCAATATAATCTAAGTATATCTACAAATAAAACCAAATCCATGGCATTCCAAGGCTCACAACCTTTAAGATGTAAATTCATATTAGAAAACAAAATTATTGAACAGGTTAATACCTTTAGATTTCTAGGATGTGACGTATCATATCTCGGCGAAGTTGATATTGTAAGGAAGATAGAAAGATTCAATATGATGTGTGGCACCATCAAAAGAGCGCTCAAAGGAAAGGTCCGTAAAGACACAATGCTAAAGTTTTATAAAGTTATGGCAGTACCTTGCGGACTTTACGGAAGCGAAAACTGGACTATGAACTCCAGAACACACAGTAGACTTCAAGCAGCCGAGATGAGATTTTTAAGATCAGTCCTGGGAGTAACAAGAATGGACAGATTAAAAAACGAGACCATCCGAAAAAATATAGGAATTTACAACTTAAACGAAAAAATTAAGGAATACAGAGAACAATGGAAAAAACACCTCGAAAGAATGGAAGACGACCGTATTCCAAAGCAAGTGCTTCAGTACATCCCTAAAGGAAGAAGAAGCGTTGGTAGACCCAGGAGAAGATGGTTAGATCAAGGAGTCGCAACGGACCAACCGGTCTAATGCTTGAGGGAGAAGAAGAAGAAGAACATTTGAGAGCTGTATCAATAGTAAAACGGTATCAAAATCTATAGTAATGCTAAAGTATTTGCCAGTTTTATAAGTATTTATTATTATTATTATTATTTTATTTATCATCATCATTGTTATTATTATCTTAATACCATTTGGGCATACCACATTGCTAGTCATTATGTAACTATAAATATTGCATAAGCAAATATTAAATAATACTATAATAATAATAATAATAATAATAATAATAATAATATAACAACAATAAGGATATTTTTGTTTGTTATTGATATTTAATATTTTTATTGTCACTGTTATTTTATTTTCATCCTAATGTAGCCATATTACTATTATCGTTTCTATAGTGTATTTAAAAATATAATTCAAAGACTATTGAACAATTAATTATTTTCTAGACTTCTAATTAATTAATTAATCTGTTACAATTTTCTTTTCATTTTGACAAAACTTCTGCTCACCAGTTCATGAACAATGTACTGAAAGTTAAATAAGTAAAAATAAAATTTACATTCTGTTAAGTTAATTGTTTAAAATAAAATGTAGAACCACATGAAATAAATTATTCTCTATTTTAATTGAAATATAATTGTATAGTTTAATCATTGATTTCCAAGTGTAATTTATTCAAGTCACAAAACAACATATATTGACCACAAATGAATATTAGTTTTATGAATATTAATTATTATCAACAATTACTTTTGATATCGCTAAAGTCATTTTTAATGTCAATTAAGCAGAATCATTAATTGATAACTTTTCTAAATTTTAAACTTTTCGATTGTTGGCAGAAATGGTATCGCGCACGAATTATTCTGTCTTATCAGTGCATTTAAGTCTACGAGGAGAATAGGTCGTGCTTGGCGTAATTATAAAACAGTGATGTTAATTGAGGTATTAATTTTAATTGTGCAGATTTATGAGTCATTTACGGTGTGAGTGGAAAACCTGCAACATGTGAAAAAATTCTTCGTTCATTTTATGCTTCAGAACGCGAGTAAACGAAGTAAGTAATCCCATTCTATTTACTAGTTTAAGTAACTTAAGATTTGTTTGGTTCGTTCATATAATTTAGTAGGTAGGATTCTGAATTTCAATTGCAAATTCTTATGGGTGTAATTTAGACCAGTTGATTCACAGCTTTTGTGAAAAAACTATCGGAAAAGCATTTATTTGAGTTACACATTCAAAGAACAACTTGGAACATTTGTTGTGAAGGAAAAATATACCTTTTAGTTCTATATGTAGGCCCTAATACAATTTAATCACCTGAATACACGGATTTAGGTAACTTTATTATTTACCTTCGGCTTAGTGGTCATAGCGATGCTGGTCATAAGCAAACCTGGTTTCAGGGGGTGATTGTGATCGTTATTCTGACCTTGACGAGAAAATGAACTCAGTGCCGTAGGTCGGAGTTTGTCCTCTATTTGATTCGGTCATTAGAGTTGCAAGTGGTTGTGAATTTGTACTTACTTTTTTGTGCTCTATAACGAAAGGTTTTAAAAGAACATTCCGAGTCCAGAACAAGCAACAAAAATCTAATTAAATAGTGGTGGCTAACTTATGGAGTACTAGATGATCAGTGATTACATGTGGTGCATTTTATTCTTCAACATAATCATCTTCCTCTACTAAGTATTAGCGTTGGGCTCCAATAAACCTGTTAGACGAGACCGTATAGTGACGCACGAGTATGCAAAACCTTTCAGTCGCGTTTTCTCGGTTTATTCTTAATAATCACTCTTTAGTTTGCATTTTGCCAGGGTCCAAGGTACCACCAATTTTTGTGGTCGGAGGAACAATGTAACATTACAACGTAAGAAATCACTAGATAAACTCAGAAATGAGGAAATTCGAAAAAAATTAAACGTCCGTCAATCAATGGCAAGGTACACGTTACAGACAGGAATGGTTAAAGCGTGTGGAAAGAATGGAAGAGATTCGCAACCCAAAGTAGGTGTTTAAGTATAGGCCTCAAGGGAGAACAGACCCAAGTAGACCCCTAGATAGAATAGAAGAAGAAGAAGAAGAAGAAGAAGAAGAAATAGAAGAAGAAGAAGAAGAAGAAGAAGAAATAGAAGAAGAAGAAGAAATAGAAGAAGAAGAAGAAATAGAAGAAGAAGAAGAAGAAATAGAAGAAGAAGAAGAAGAAATAGAAGAAGAAGAAGAAATAGAAGAAGAAGAAGAAGAAGAAGAAATAGAAGAAGAAGAAGAAATAGAAGAAGAAATAGAAGAAGAAATAGAAGAAGAAGAAGAAATAGAAGAAGAAATAGAAGAAGAAGAAATAGAAGAAGAAATAGAAGAAGAAGAAATAGAAGAAGAAATAGAAGAAGAAGAAATAGAAGAAGAAGAAATAGAAGAAGAAGAAATAGAAGAAGAAGAAATAGAAGAAGAAGAAATAGAAGAAGAAGAAATAGAAGAAGAAGAAATAGAAGAAGAAGAAATAGAAGAAGAAGAAATAGAAGAAGAAGAAATAGAAGAAGAAGAAATAGAAGAAGAAGAAATAGAAGAAGAAGAAATAGAAGAAGAAGAAATAGAAGAAGAAGAAATAGAAGAAGAAGAAATAGAAGAAGAAGAAATAGAAGAAGAAGAAATAGAAGAAGAAGAAATAGAAGAAGAAGAAATAGAAGAAGAAGAAATAGAAGAAATAGAAGAAATAGAAGAAGAAGAAGAAGAAGAAGAAGAAGAAGAAATAGAAGAAGAAGAAGAAGAAGAAGAGCAAAGCGTGGGCGGTTTCGCATATACTATGCTTCGTACTTTATGTGTCATAACTTAATTGTGAGTAAATAAGAAGAAAAAATCTTTAGAATGTAATAGTCCTCGAGAACTTCAATGCAGTCTTATCTGAAGCGACTGCAGAGTCTGGATTCGTTTTTAAAAAGAGTAGATTTCAAAGAGTTGCGAAAATAAATATTTTTGCGAGTTAAGCATTTATTTCTGCTTGAAAAATGCAAAAACTTCATTCTATGGCTTAAAATTATGGAATTTTGTACGTTAATTATAAACTCGCCGCTATGGCAATAAAGTCTCGAACTTGGGCAATTGTGTGACAGTGTTGGCAAACTTTCCTAAGAGATTCAAAATGACCTGTCTAATGATTTATGTTTCATATATTTCATATGTATTCGTGTATGATACGTAATTCATTTCATAAAGTACTTGTCTATCGAAGTGGGTTGAAAATACACTAATTTGGTAATTTTTGCCAAAATCATCAAGATTAAACTCAATTTGTGAAGAAACGGAAAGAGCTGGAAGATTGAATTTATGTATTTAGAAACAATGTTATATTACGAACCAAGTTTCATATTTCCTACTCTAATATTAATGGAGCTATTCAGTGGTGAAGTTAGAAATGTGTTTGGACACTCATTTTCATTTAAAATTTATATCATATCCTGTGAGAAAAAGCTTTTACATGTAAGCTCAGTCTGCTTGGTGAGCCAATTTTGGTTGAAATCTGAATATACGACAAAATAGAGAAAATTCTACAACTTTGAGGTTTTAAATGGGAACCTCCAAGTACTTATTGGAGATTTGCAGCAGAATCCGGCAACTTTGATTCGAATAAAATCCGAATATTTGATTCGGGATAGCCGGCGCTGGCCGTTGACAACAGCCCAGCTTCACTTCTTAACAATTTTGCTGTCAACATCATTATTTTCGTAAACGTTCTTGAGATAGTTCGCGGTAAGTAGTATTGCTTTGCTTTTATATTGGGAGGTACGGTACTGCATGTTGATTAAAAAAACAACAGAATTTTGTGCGATTGGAGATTTCTGATTTCGGGCGAATGGAGCCGACAGAATCAAACGAAATAGATCTTTGTCTGACAACCATTTCCAGACGCCGTTGGAAGAAGTCGTTTTGGTTAGCAATTTTGGTTTAGCATAACGGATTTGAACGAATTGGTAATAATGGACGAAAACGTCTGACGTCGGCCGACCGAAATTTCTGCCAAAATCAGTTCCTTTGTGACCGCCAAAGACCTTGTGCTGAGCCTGTGCTGGTGCAATCAGTGTACGGCAACGACGACCAGGGCCCTGAATGAGAAACCCCAAAGTTCCCCCAAAACATGGAATTCCTTTTCAATTCTTTAAAGCACGCGGAAGTAAAAAAATCTTAACAAATCGCATGTCAACCGAATATGTAATTATGGTTATTCCTTATTATTGCTGGAATTGCCTGAGAGAGGTTTATTAGAAATGCAACAAAGAATATAGCCTTCTAGCAAAACAGTAGTTGTGAGGAGCGGAGGGGATCAGAACTCATCTGTACGTTTATGCACTTGGCAGTTTGGTAAGTAACTTGACCAGAAGAACAGCACGAATACTAAAAATGGGCTAGTAAACTTTTCGTTCGCAAACTATACGAGTAAAAATAGCTACAGAACATAATGAATTAATTAACGAACAATAACGATACAGTCGTTCTGATTTGTTGGCAGTTCTGCACCTCGAAACTTTCGAATAAGAACTTTATGAATTTGTTTTCAGAATAGGAGTCTGCCACAAATGTAAAGTACACTACATGGATACTCTGTGGAGTCTGCTATTGAAGATATTGATGCCATGAAATAAAGAATGATTCATCGTCGTCTATACACGATATACTGTGACACTACAGTACGGGCAGCGTATTAGCGATTCTGACAGTTCTCTCGCCACGTGTTGTGGTACGTTATATGACCTGCTCTGAAAAAATCAGGCTGTGAGGATTTGTTTACATTCTCACAGCCAGGGTTCAGTGTTGCCGCTCATCTGACTCACACAAAGTCGCAGAGGCGGTAAGGTTCGGCTGAGGCGAAGGTTATGTTGAACATGGTATCAAGACGTGTTGCTAATGCTTAGCCTTAGCTTAGCTAATGCTTAGCCTGTTGCTTAGAGGTTTTGGTATTTCGTTTATCTGCCATGTAGGTGGTGCCATGTGGAAAATGGAACTGTCAGAATCGCTTACACGCTACCGGTATTGTAATCAATAGTGGATACAAATTTGTACTAAATATTCAGGGATGTTGTAGATGGAAATAACATTAACGGATTTTATAATCCAAAATCAAATTAAACACTCACCATTGAAGGGTTTGGATTTTGAGAATTGCGTGTTTCTTTTGCATAGTTGGTAAAGTTTGAACTTCTGTTTCCGATGTGGAGATCCTATAATTATCTTTATTTTGAATTTTAATTTCGCGTATTACAAGTTTATTGCATAAAATTATATTTCAGGGTTATCCTGAACCATTTTACAGATTTTACGGTTAATAAACAATTGAACTACATATATTAGGGTTTGAATTATTTTATTTTTATAGCATTTCCTCCATCTTCGCGAAGTAACGTTGTTCGGGCTACTGCGCTTGATTCTGGACGTTTCTGGACTGCATTGATGAGGTGAGGGCGGAGTACAGCAGTCCCGAAACCCTATGATAGCTCATGGAGGATTTATGTAATAGTTCGGGATTGACAGAAAGTACGTTCTTGCACAACTACATTTAATAATCATTGCACTTAAGCACTTGATTGCATGGCACAGTTACATCACAGTACATGATAGCTGAAGCACATTACTAGTAAATTTCCTGGTGCGAGTGGTCTAGTGCAAATAACGTACATTACACAGACAGCATAGGTGGAATTCGTTGTAGCGCACGAACTGGGAGGAATATTGGCACAAATAAAATGATACTTTGCGCGTGCTAACCGAGAACAGTCCGAGATTCCACAATAAACTGAATGTCAAAGTTGTCTGATGCAGATAATACTACACAGACCGTACACTTGAAAGTTGCACGTACCAACTGGGAACAGCCCGAGGTTGGACTGTAAACTTTTAAGTATGATAATGACACACGGAGCCCGCCAACACGGACTATACGTGTGCCTCGCGTGCTGCTTGCTGCGGATCAGAATTGGCGGTTTAACGACGGGAGCATCGTCAGATCGCCAACGCACGTGCGCTCAGGGGAAGGGGATGACAATGGTCTATCACAATTAGCCATTCGAATTTGTCGATGGAACGATCTGGAGGGTTCCGTCCGTTGCGGACAGCTAACGGGCGGAGGGAAGCGCTTGCACGTGTGTTTCTGGGAAGGCCGTGCAGTATCCGATGGCGTGGTCTATCGACGCAATGGTCGGGCGCTGTGCCGGTTACAAATCACCTTTTTTTGCCTTGCGTCGTATGAAAAGAAATTATATTTATTCTGCTTTGCTGTGGGCCCGAACATATGTTAAGGAAGAATATCAAGTAACTCAAACTTCGACTTCCCTAGAATTTATTTTTCTTCTTTAACTTTTATGAATATCATTACAATCTGTGGTGGGCAATAATAGAAACAACAATTGAGTGACAGACATTTTAGAAAAATAAAAACGTAAATTAAACTACTAATATGAAATTGCTTGATCGTGATTAATTGACAGTTACTATCTGAGTTTGTCAAACTAAATATTACGTATGCACAATAGTTTATGTTCGCTTATATCTACATTATAATGTAATGCTTACCTATATGCATTAACTTCGAAACCACTTTCTTACTTTCTCGCGACCACCACCGCGGTGGAGAGAACGTTTTCTAATGCTGCGGGAAAAAATGGCAAATTTTCGGCAGAAACTCTTCTTTCAGGGCCCTGGTAACGAAAATGCGGATAAACAGAGTTACTAAAATTAGAAATAAAATTCTCTAACATGTGGTGTAGCTGGAATCCGTCTGTCCTTGATACCAAAAGGTCGATTGACGGCAAACCGTCCGCCCGTCTGTCCGTAGGTTTATCAAAAATTTTAAATTGTGGTCTTTGATTAAGTTCAGTATGGAAACGAATAGATGATTTCGCTTTGTCCAATATGTAGGATTGAAGAGTAATGCGCGCAAAAAAAACGAGTAATTTTGATGAATATAACAGTAGTATATGTAATTTTAAGATTTTATATTCATTTTCTTGCCAAGGGTTTGATCATCGTTAATTTGCAAAATGTTGTATCCCATACGAATTAGCGGTCATTGTCCCGTGTTGCAACACATTGTTGTAACGCCTCACTGTTAACAGAAGGTGAAAATGAAGGCCGCAGTTCGTTCGCGTTAATATAAACTAATTATTTTATTTACGGCTAAAATACGCATCGCGCATCGTTGGTACATTTTGTAGAACGTGGATATACTGAATTCAATGGCAGAGAGCTGTTCTCGTTTAAACGTTTGAATTTTTTTTAAATTGTATTTTTCACTCTTCGTTAATTTAAAAAAATTCAAATGGTAATTGGTGTATGATAGAAATTGTTATATTATATTATTACAAAGCTATTAGTAATACGCGAGAAAGAACGTGCTGTTGTAGCCCCACTTGTTATATTTTGCAATGACGGGGGGGGGGCTGCAACATTTGGAACTTCCGCACCAGAGCCCTCTAGAACGTAGTAACGCTACGCATTGTACGTGTAGAGCCCTCTAGTACGTACGCTAAGCACTGTACGTGTCGCACTCAATGGAGAGTTTTTGCACAGTGTTTGTGAGAGTTTTTGCGCAACATTTTTTTTGTTGCGTATGTAAGTATTGAGAATCACTTGTCAAACTTAAAATAATTACAAGCTTTCAACTATTACATATGTGGTATAAGTGTTTCATACAGTAACTGTATTTAGTTGACAGCTTAAAAATAGTAATTTCATTGTAATATTTAAAAAATATATTTAAAACCTTAGAGAATCAACTGTTAGTTGGTATTATTCTCTACTTTCGAATTATCTTCTATAAAGTAGTCCAGAAATTATAGGTTGGAATACCCATATGGTGTATTCCCAAAATAATAAAGTAAATTTTCAAGATAATTCTAAAAGTCGGACTGTCCTGATCGTCTCCGAGGTTTTCTCCGATTAGAACACAGTGGATATTGTAACAGTGGAGTATGTGCCAGTAAACTGTGGATCATCCCTTGCATCTCCACCTTCTTATATTCCTAGAAGAGAGTGCTTAAATAATTAGCCAGCCTTATTACATTCGTCGTTCACGACCCAAGGTAGGAATGCTCTGATAATGTAGTTTCCCTTACGTTGATAGATTTATGTTTCTGGACATGTCAAGTGCTACAGTCATTAGCTCCGTTGGCGAAGTGAATGATTTTTAAGCCTGGAGGTGGCGGTGCACTTCTCCCGCTAGTTGGTGAGTTCCAGCACAGACTTACACGACGGCCTACGGCAAACGGGGCACCGCACCAGTCGGGAGAAGTTCTAAGCTTCCGACGTGGATGGTAGTGTAGAACATGTAAGTGTAAGTGTATTTGTGAAAGGGAAAATGAGAGGACAAGGAACAGGAAGGAATGATCGCTCTCGGTCCGTGACCCGTTTTCTTTTAGTTTCTGCTCGATCTTCACCTGACATTGATTGGAGAAACCACGCAAAACTGCCGACCAGAACAGCTGACCGCTGAAATTCTCCTCCACCCAAACAGCTGAATTCGGCCCAGCAATTTAACTAGTGTTGAAAATCCTATTCCATAAATGCTCAAACCCTGGGACCTCCCGAGCCGAGTTGCTGCTGAGGCAGCGACAATGTTGTCTCCGAGATAAACACAGCCGATGATTGTCTTATGACCATCAATTTTGAATAAAGTATCATATTTTCTTGCACCGTAATTTTACCACTGCTGTCAGATAATGATGCTAATGGTTGATGCTTTTACACATAATTAGGAAAAAGTCAGAGTGCATATCAGCTATTTTGAAGGTTTAACGCTTTTGAATAAATCCAGTTATTCGAAATAGATTTAATTTGAAACCCGCCAAAACGAGACTCCTACAGGAAGTTGCGTCGTTCGCCGGTAGATGGTGCGTAATGTATGGCGCGGAATGCAAGTGAGCTAAGAGAACCAAACCATATTTTACAATCATAAATTATTCCTACATAGCAAAATTACGCGAGTTTCGTTTAAAACTGCATTTTCAAAACTAAACTCAATTGTGAATTTGAATTATTTTTCCTGTTCGGAAAAGTAATGGCGACATCGCGATACTCGCGAAAAATATTTGGGTGGAGGACGTTAGGAATACAGGCAAGAAAATAAAATGTACTCTATAAAGTGATAACATAATTACATTTCCCAATAATGGACAAGGAAGGGTAGTTTTTATTATTTTCTCGAGAATTATTGTAAATAGTATATCATTATTTCTTGTTACATAATAAAGAGTAATTTTGTGTATTTACTTAATTTTAATGTGCATTATTATAGGACATATTTAAAAATTCATAATATTCATAATAATAATAATTTAACAGGTTAATTATTTATTGCAATTGCAACAACGGAGTTGATATTTGTTCGTTTTGTTAAAATATGTTTAACTTCTCTACGATGTTATTTTGAAATTATGAATTATTCAAGATTTGAATCATTAACGTGATTGCATTATCGTTATCGTTAACTTTATCATTAACATGACCTAGATAACTTATATAAACAACCGATTCTATGAGCAATGAAAATTTAATGTCTAGAGAAATTCAATATTTTGAAAGAAGAAGATTTAAAAAAGAAACTCAGCTAGTATTATTGTTACAAAGAATGCTGGAAATTATTTTCCATTCATTGACTTTATTTCGTTTTGCATTACGTTCAGTTCTGGGTGAGATGTTTTCGAGTTACCTGTAGATGTAGCTTGATGTCCACATCGCAAGATACGCTGTTTTTTGTTGTTGTTTTTTTATATTTTTGTGACGTGCGACTTGGTGTAGATAGGTTATTAGAATAACTTTTAGAATGTAGCATATTTTATCATAATTTTCTGATTTACATAGTAGTATATTCAATGATATTGAAATATATGAAGATGAAAATGTAAACTTCTTAAACTGCAAATCTTAGGGCTTGAAAGAGGGGTGTGGCGTGCAATAAAATCTTCACTTTTAATTCAATATCTCTCAATATTGAAGTGAATTTAAGAAGGTATTGAGAAAACTACAATTATTTCAGAACATTTTTAATTATCTGCAGTGAGGTACCCGAGGGGGGGGGGGAGCTCATGAAGCTTCAGCCTCCTCCCAGAAGCCAATGATACATATTCAAAAAAAGCCAATACAATAAAAATACCAAATCAAACAATAAAAATACATTTTACTAGTAAAATGTAGCGTCGCCGACGCTATAAACTGTTTTAAAAATATATTCATGCGTTGAAAATTTCTCTCATGCCCAGCTTTGTTCAAATATGTTCTTTCAGTATCTGGCATTGGACTTACCAATGAATTGTAGAAGCTGATAATGTTATACTCACGTTCAAAAATTTCCAACACTCAATAGACTTGTATGTTACCTCCATACGGGATATGAACAGGTCTTATTGCAATTTCAAAATTATAATCGCCGTTACAATTAATTGTAGATTTTCGCTATTTTTCTAATATGCAAAAAATGCACAAAGCACATTGGCCTTAGCACAAACACTAAATGCAAAAATTCTGATCATTCCCAATTAGTATCGAACATTCTGTTGTAACATCTTTTGCAACTACATTTGATGTATCTTCAGATTTTATTAACACTTCCTTATTTTTCTCCCCATATTTTTGAAGAGATTGAAACTTCATAAACTCTAATTTGTGTTCACTTCTACTTCTTCAATTGCTGTATTAATCGTTTTGTATGCGAATCTAGCGTTGCATGCGAATCTAAAATTAAAAGGCGACTCGTTTATATGTTTATGTGAATAAGGTGTTAGTTAAGTTGAATAAGAATAAGTTGTGGGTCACATTCGTTTGAAAATCGGTATTTTCACACTGTAAGAACGTAAAAAGTGAAATGTCGAACATAACGTTCATTCATTCTCTAGCATTACTCATAGTTTGTTTTCTCCGTATTCAATTGAAATTCTTCAAATTTAATAATTTCCAAGGCAATACTGTTCGTAGGTTTTCACAATTTTTTAAACGATCATTTGAATCTAAATTAAAATCAATTTGCAGCGCGATTTACTTGGTAATTCAATTGTTCACTTAAAGATGTAACATTAATGTTGCCCACGCTGTGGAAGAAAATAATGGAGTATTGTTCCAAAAAAAAATTTGTGTACTGGAGTTTAATCAACGCCGCCTACATATGTCGACTTACAAGGCGTTGGTTTAATTCCTGACATTATCACTAAGATTGCAGCGTCAAAACACGAAAAAAGGTTTTTGGAAATTTCTTTGAATCTTCTAGACGAATCCGAAAACAAACTATCAGTTCCGTATCAGAAGATCGAGACGCGTCGAAAGACGGAAAGCCTCGAGTGACGGAATTGCACACATACGCATTTCTGCACTATCTGCACACTCCAGAGTTTTACTGAATTACTGTATAGGGATATTCAGCATAAATGAAAAAATCTTAGAAGAAAACACTATTGTGGCTAGACACTATATCTGTAGCTCCCCAACCCCAACACACACACGCACGCACGCGCGCACGTACGCACGCACGCACGCACACACACGCACGCGCACACACATGCACGCACACACACGCGCGCGCGCGCGCGCGCACACACACACACACACTGAAAGAAATCCTGGGTGCGCCTTTGATTATTTTTTCTTAAAACATTGAGGAGCAGGCACGAACGTCTTTTAATGCAATGCTTTTTCTGGGATGGGCACGAGCACTGGGGGTTCCGACCCCCCAAAGGGCTTTCGAGTACTTTCCTTTGCAGTTGATTGGCAAAATTGATTCAAATATTTATTTATGTTCGAATTATGTAATTATTTAAACAATAATATTGTATAGTATATCTACTGTACATAAATAATATACAACATAAAAATAAATATGTTTATTATTAAACAAAAATTTACGATGGCCCCCTTCAAATAATCGGCGGGATACCCCCGGGCACGGACAACGGTGGTCATTGAGGGAATCGATGGGTATTTGATGTGCAAAATAAATTCAGAACAATACAAGCGTATTGAAGTGAATGTTGGCGCACTTCTATATAGATGAGTTTGTAGGAGGATGATCTCTAAAAACGGCTGGGAACATAGCTCGTCATATCTCAGAAAAGGGTGTCGTGTCGTGTCGTGTGTCGTGTCGTGTCGTGGCGTGGCGTGGCGTGGCGTGGCGTGGCGTGGCGGGGTGGGGTGGGGTGGGGTGGGGTGGGGTGGGGATGGGACGGTATGCTGTGGTGTGGTATAGTGTGGTACAGTAGCAGCTGATGCCTTCCCAAAATGGGGCTTGCAGTTCAATCGAAGGCCGGATACGTAATTTAGAGAAATGCATTAGTAGCTAATTGCTATGCTATATAGGAAGTGCGGGATAATGGTAGTTGGACATTGCTTTTATGTGTTTTCTAGAAGTATCGTTTTTCGAACTTTCTACTACGTTGTTTTAATCTTTTAATATAACGAATACAAAAGATTAGCCATGCTTTTCGTAATGTTTTATGCTCAGTTTTCAACCCTATATCCTCTCCTCCAAACAGTTTACTGGGAAAACAAAACAGAGCTGTCAGCGAATCACACCCACTTAACTACTTGTATTAAATATGAAAAATAATTTTTGAATTTTCGATGAAATGCTGTTTTTTATGACTTTGCATTTTCAATAACATTTTAAAGACATTTAATTAGTTCTAAGACACTTAATATCTAGTTTTTCTTCAACAGGGCATGAACCAAAGAGAATTTGTTTCAACTTTTCAACTGAATTTATCTTCTAATACCAGTAAATTATTTAGACCTCCAATCTTCAATACCCAAGAATAAAAATTTGCAAAAGCAGAAAGGATTCTTACTTTGTTTCAGAAGATGTGTCAGTTCCAGTTCACAGACTCCGGCAACTGGAGCGTTGATGGCAATAACACGAACAATGAAACTAACCACAATAAATAAGTGTGGTTCGAATTCTCACACATATCTGTATGCGTAACGAAGCAAAATGATAGAAAAGAACTGCGTGTAATGACAGAGGACTATCAACAGCTGAACGGGGCGTGGGCGGGGTACGGCGGGGAGTAGCGTAGCGCAGCGAGGTGAAGCGAGGCGAGATGTGACGGGAAAGTACTTGACGTGACATGAGAGTGCGCGCAGAGGGTGTGGCGGGGCTTGATGGGGTGGGGATGTAACTTGGGTGGTGCACGGTGGGGAGTAGTGTTGCGGGGCGGGGCGGGGCGGGGCGGGGCGGGGCTGGGCGGGCTGGGCGGAGCTGGGCGGGGCTGGGCGGGGCTGGGCGGGGCTGGGCGGGGCTGGGCGGGGCTGGGAGGGGCGGAGCAAGGCAGGACAGGGCAAGACGAGTCGGGAAGGGACGAGACGTGACGGTACGGCAGGGTGGGACGAGCCCCGTGGGACCGATGTCGCAAGCGCTGCTGGCGGCGGGCAGGCGGTGGCGGCGTTGGCGGGCGCTGCCTGGCACGCGGCGGTGACAGTCGGAAACATGCGCGAACACATGCGACCCACCTGCGGGCCCTCCTCACTCGCGGATCGCCTCAGCTAAAAACACACCTACGGCTATTTTTTCACGCCCGCGCCGTCGCCCATCGCCCATCGCCCGCATGCCAGCCTCTACCCACCGCTATAGTTGTCGATGTCTAGCCCAATACATCTGTGACGCGATAATCGAAAAC